>CM062296.1:313109499-313406123 GCA_031216915.1 Pictodentalium vernedei | reverse complement strand
AAGTCGTTTTATGGTGACAAGTAGCTGGCTTTCGCATGAGAATCCAGAGCGGAATCCATGATTCAGATCTGTTAGGATGTTAGTACTCTCTAGGTGTTTAAGCATGTGTTTGCAGATGATATTCTCCAACATTTTGCATGGTACTGATGTTAGAGATACGGGGTCTGTAGTTCTCAGCTGCGTGTTTGTCACCTTTCTTATAGAAATAAATAAATGAAATCGTGCCAGAACTTTGGTTTGTGTAACATTTGTTTTGCATCCTTCAAGGCACTCTTGGAATAGATTCAAAGGTCCATGCTTGGAACAGTTTCAGATACATTAAAACCGTCCTCCAGCCAAACCGGATGATTACCGGTCTCCAAGATTTAACAACTGTCAAAGTTAAATCTGGAGTACCACAAGGACCTGTTTTAGGATCGCTTTTGTTCCTTGCCTTCATTAACGACCTTCCAGGTTGTGCCACCTCTCATACAAAAACCTTCGCGGATGATTGTCTCTTATTCCGGCAGGTAAAGAACAAAAATGATGCCGCTATGCTTCAGAAAAATTGGGAAAACCCTTGACGAATGGGAAAGAAAATGGCAGATGGCTTTCTGAGTCCATCCTGAAAAATGCTCTGGATTGCATTTCACCAACAAAACAAGGGACCATAAAGACACCATATAAATTACACAAACCACATCCTCAGCACAGTATAACAGAGCAAATACCTGTGGGTGACATTACACCTCTAACTCAACTGGGGCCCCCCACATTTCAAATATTATGGCCAAAGAATGGTAAGATTGGGTAAAACCATATGAACCACAAATCCAATAAGTTAGCAATAACATTACAATCCTAAAGAAGATTAACTATTTTGGACGTCTTGTCACACTGAAGTCACATTACTGAATGACAACAAAGGGAGATTTCCGCCAGTTGGCGTATCAAATGATAATATGTTACAAGTATGCATTAATCCAACAGATGCGTATATTTAGATACCCGAGGAGGATCTTAAGTACAACACTCCTACCTTGCCCGTTTAGAGCTATTTATATTTTAAGTTGTGTCTACTTTGGAAGGGATGTGATGATGCCCAAACACGTGGACATACAAATTATCTTCAAACAGCAGATTATTCACAAAATGTCAAGTGTTCTACTGGTAATCTATTTGCAAAACTGTTGGGAAAAGGCAACACCCATTCCTTTAACACGTCTTAAAAGAATCGTGCAGTCAGAAATGGATATTCGACAAAGCTCATACTACAAAAATGAGTTCAACAAAACATTGGAGTAATCAACGACAGATTTATTAACTGGAGCATGACAAGGTAGCAGAAATCACTTCCCTGTCAGACTTGTCCAGCAACTAAAACTTTTTGCGGATCAAGAACAATCATGCCATAAAAACTAGAGTGCAAATAATACAGGTTTTTAGTTGGAAACTTCTCTCATTTGTCGAACTGAAAATAGTCAAATGTCAACGAATCTGATGAGTGGATTCAGTAAAGAAAGCAACAAAGGCCTTCCCTAAAATGGCACCACTCACCAAAAATGTTCACTGTTATGAGAGAAGTTTACACTGAATAGTTCATAGTACTTTTAGAACTTTGCACTCTGTTTGAGATAAACTGACACAGTGGTTTAAAAGTTTTAAAAACATGTTATTTAAAAGGACTGATGATGTGGGTAAAAGGGTGAAGATTTTAAAAGAGAACCAGAGATGAACGTTGAAAATAAAAGCGGAGTAAAAATAAAAACATTTTACATTAGCAATTTCCAGAGTTTACTGTATCAAATGTGATAGCTGACAGCCACCAATTGAGATAAACATTTACACAACAGTGACTCAGTCATTGAACAGTAGAGCTTGCAGTGAGTAGTACTCATTACTTATCGACCAGAATGACAAATTGTACAAACAATGGCCGGTCAAAACGTCACGCGACCAAAACGTTACATTTCAAAATGGTCAAAACGTTACATTATTGTGGTCAAAACGTCACATACGTCTGGTCAAAACGTCACATACTTTTGACCAAAACGTCACAACTTTTTGATCAAAACGTGTACATACTTCTGGTTAGAACGTCACACACTCAGAAAGCAAGATAACAAGGCATTTACCAGGGCATTTACCATTGCAAACTATTCCACGTGCAGTGTCCAAGCAACAAATGGAATGAATGAAAGACGCACATGGACGATGGGCAACAAATAATTTCGGCCCACCCAGCCATTTCCTTGTTCTATGTTATGGTTGATTGGCCCGCCCAAATGTGGTTTTCATAGGTCTCGGAGCGACTCTTTGAAATATAATACAGTGTAATTCTTTTCCACGACGTGCTCCACAAACAACAGCGAAAGAACTAAAAACGCAACAGTTACCAATAGAATGTTGAAGAATATTTGTAATTCCAGTAAAAACACATGCTGAATTTGCTTACCACCATCCAGTTGAATGTGTTATTTTACCCACAAAGAAATTTGATAAAAAAATACTGTGAAAAATGGCGTTTGTGTTATGTCGTTGTATTATATGGCAAAGGTGTGCAACAAACGATGTGGGACAGACTAGCCCCTTTCAACCCTCTATGCCTGTTGAAATTTTGGTTATGTCTAGATGTGGCAAAGGAGCAAAAAGGATGAGGGAGTCGGTATATCAGTGCCATTTTGAATATGTCTTCTTTTGAGAAGGTTTGGTTAAAGATTTCTCTCTGGTGATTTGTTCCCTCTCTCCCTTGTAGTATATGGACTATTATACCATAGTTCATCTCAAGCTCTACATTTGGCGACTGTCTCTTCTCCCATTCTCTGGGTTTCAGCATTGATGGTTTCTGTTTTCAATGTCAGTCACCTTGATAGAGCCCCCGTCGAGACAAAGACGAGTATTTGGAGATAAAGCTGTCAAAGAGAAAGAGCTAGTTTCCATCTTTTGCATCATTGTAGTTATACACCTTGCTATGCTCTCATTTAACCTCCTGGTGGGAAGGAACAAGGCTATTGATAGGGTGATTCATGTGTAGGCCTTTGAGGTGGGGAGATACTAGTGGCCGTCTCTGTTTCCCTCCCTTCCTTTTCCTTCTTTTCTCATGGGAACTAATCCAAGTTTTCAAACTCTTTTCTTTTCTTCTTTGTGGATTTGGTGATATTTGGTAGAGGTTTTTTTGCGGGGGGGGGGGGGGGGGGCAGTGTGAGAGATGTTCCCCCCTTGTAAGTTGGGAATGGTAGTGTTTCTTGAGTTCCTTATATTTGGTAAGTGTCCACTATGAAATAATTAATGTGTGACGTTTTTGACCAAATGTATGGGAATATTTTGACCAAAAGTAGGTGATGTTTTGACCAAAAGTATGTGACGTTTTGACCATTTTGAAATGTGGCGTTTTGGTTGTGTGATGTTATGACCTGTTCCCCTTGTCATACTGAAGCCACTTTTCTGAACGACAACAAAGGGAGATTTCCGCCAGTGAGCGTATCAAGGGAGATAATATGTTACAAGTATGCATTAACCCAACAGATGCCTGTGCACATACCTGAGGAGGACCTCCAGCACACTCGATTCCTTCGAAGAAACAACCGACAATGCAAGAAACACGTTAGGGAAACCGCATACAAGACAGTAGTTCGACCCATACTAGAGTACACCAGTGCTGTACGGGATCTCCACACAGAGGCACTTACCGCCCAGAATGATTCTACGCCGAGAAGAGCAGCAAGATTCGTAACCAAGAACTACTGGGTCAGAGCACCAGGATCGATGGATGACATTAGTGATGCGGGCGTGCTGGGCTGGGAAGACCTGCAGTTGAGAAAAACGAAGGACTAGGCTATCCATGTATAAAGATTAAATTGTAAGAAGTTAACATCCGGAAAGAGGTACTTTAAAGAGAGGGATAGCCGCACCAAAGGGCGTACAAATTAATGTCAATTTCATCAAATACCAGTCAGAATTAACTTATATGCGGTGTCCAAGCCCCCACCCCCCCCCCCCCCCCCCCCAGAACAACACCGCAGTGGAACAAACTGCAGAATAGCTCTGCGGCGACATTGGGGTTACATCAGATTTTACATTCAGGAGGGGGCTTTGATAGCATCAGTTCAACCCATGTTGCCATCCAGGTCTCAAAATGAAGTAATGAAAACAAACTAGATCTGTTTTTTAATCTGTACATACATGCCAAGAATATTTTAGCTTGTTTTTAACGGACATGAGCAGAGCATTAAATCACTTAAGTATGAGGCATATTCTGTAACTGGAAGGAGATTTTTGCCCAAACCGGCTCCACAATTTCACCCAAACTGGCTTCCCCAGTTTCATTTCAATGGTCATCCACGTTGGCTTCTTATAAGTTTACTCCATGAAGGGGAAGTGGGAGCTTCATTCCTTTTTCATTCTTTTTTTTTTTTTTTTTTTTTTTTCTTTGCTTTGACATGAGGAAGGGGGGGGGGTGATGGGTGTTTCGAGGCCGAATAAACGAATTTTGATAATTCTCCCTCCACTCAAATTTACTCACTTCTCCCTTTTGCCAACCTCATATACTTCCCTCTATACTCAAATAGATCATTTATAGAGACATAGTAAAGATTGATTGAAGAGAGGGCGTAGGGAGAGGAAAAAGTGTACAACAATGTGTCTGCAAACACCGTACGAATAAACTAAGTGTGAATGGGGTATCGAATTCATAACCCTTTAACCGACGCCCACGATATCAAAATTTATTATTTTAAATATTATTTTTTCAAATTGTTCAAAACATTTCAACAAAACCATATCATGTGGCCCCTTCATAGGAACGATCCCGAAGAGCTCGTTCCAATGAGGGGTCACATGACATTGCTTCATTGATTTTTTTAAATTATTTTCTTTTTAAACTGTTAAATTTGTATGTACGTGGACGGATGCGGTCAATTCGTTGGGGTAAAGGGGTAATCAGCAGAAACTACCAGGGACCATTTTCAATAAAGTTTTGTGGAGGTGGGGTACATTTGGGAAATGGTACGTGTACCAAGTATAACATAATTATGGCACGGGCGTGATACATCTGAACCAAACGTTTATAACATTGCAGAACGATGGATAACAGGTCAAGTGATGCCGCACCGTTGGAGCTTGGGTGGATGAGAATCAATGACATGATTGACTTGATGGAACCGTGTTATCTTGAATTTTGGAAAGTCTCGTTGACAGCCGATGGTGTAGAGTATTGTTTCAGAACGTCTGGAATTCTAATATCCATATGGGGAGGGGGGGTGAGGGTGTTAATAAATAACCATTCAATAGACATCTTGTGCCTAGAAGTTGAAACACACCAGGGTAAAATAAATCATCATGATGCAGAGACAGAGTTATGAGAATTTTAACCGAAATTGGGGTAGTTGCAAAGAGGTCTTTGGGTGCTTTGTGTGATAAAGAGAAGCCAGTATTTGATGAATACCTAGATGGCACCCTTGTTCTGTGGTGGGATGGGTTCTCTGCTGT
The DNA here is from genome assembly GCA_031216915.1 of Pictodentalium vernedei. Classification (NCBI taxonomy): domain Eukaryota; kingdom Metazoa; phylum Mollusca; class Scaphopoda; order Dentaliida; family Dentaliidae; genus Pictodentalium; species Pictodentalium vernedei. The sequence goes on along the minus strand of CM062296.1, from coordinate 313,400,657 downwards.
TTAAACTGAGGTCGCTGTAGCTTATGGGGACCTTCGGTAAGATGATGACAAGGAGTGTCAAATGTATAATTCGGGAGTAATGGAGACCCCGGGGCACTTTCTCTTAAAATATCAGTCTTACAGAACAAGATTCACAAGATGTATGTATAATGAGGAAGTGGGATGGGAGAATGAAGAATATGTGGTTATTTGGTTATACAAACGAATTGGTTAGTATACTGATCAGCGAAAATGGGGAATGGGGTACGGGATATCACCAAAGGGTTCATCTCTGGATATGGGAGGAGAAAGGAGGCATGGGTGGGGGGCGGGGGCACCTGGGAAGACAAGAGTAACGCAGGTTTTCCCATATGAGAATAGCGACAAAGCAGCGGCTGCGGACACCATCCACCCCCCCCCCCCCCCACAATAGTTATTATTACATGTTTATATGAGCGATCAGATATATTATTGTGCGTTTTAGTAGTGGGGAGAGTTCTGGGTAATTAGATTTACTCTTATCCAAAGGAACGCACCCTTAGAACACCACCCCGTCCTGTTGTTGGCGTTTGGGTCACATAGCAACCACGTGCTACCATAGAAACCAATATGGCGGCCTCAAGAATACAAAATGGACGACGGACAACCTAACAAACACGCGCTGTGCATGCCCACTAAGAGCTCTTATCACTATGGGGATGACGTCACAACATGGCTTCTCACACAGGCTACAATGACAACCAAACATGATGTAACTGGGTCATGTGACATAGCGTCACTTCCGAGGTCCAGGGCGAGGTCAATCCAATATGGGACGATCCATCGCTCTCCCACTACTCATGTTGTATTTGTTGTATGTAAACGCCAACACTGATCCGTCAGGATCCTCGAAGGTTCTAATTCTCCTGTCAAGGTCCCAATCCTCCGAGGTTCAAGTTTTCCAAGTTTTCCAAGGTCCAAGTCTGCCTCAATTCCATGACGATTGATTTCAACAAGGCCTTTCATAGGGTCTTACACAATCTCTTGATACACGAACTGCATCATTATGGAACAAAGAGTATAGAGCCTAAAGACTTGGATACAAGCTTTATTATCAGGATGAAGACAGCAGTTGCTATTGAGGATCAACAGTCAGATTATGTTAAAGTGAAATCCGGTGTCCCTCGGGTTTAATTCTGAGTCATGCCTCTACACCTACTGTATTGGTGATATTTCGTTCTGTTCGGGATTTAAAGTCCAAAGATTTGCAGATGGCACATAATGCATATGCTTACTAATCTCATCTGTAACGACAGCCGACCACCACAGAAGATTGCTGACTCGATGTCTTGTGACCTGACAATTAGTAGAGGTGTCAGATTTGGTCTAGTCTAGAGGCAATGGTGGAAAAGTCCTCCATCAGGGGCAGATTGTTATGTGCTTCTGTTTGTTTGTTTATTTGTTTGTTTGTTTATTTGTTTGTTTGTTTGTGTGCATGTGAATGAGTGTGCACCGCCACCGACAAGAAGAAGCCCTTTCTCGCATAATATCTTATGAAAGGTTGTGCCCTAGAAGTTGTCAAGAAAAGTTAGATATTTGTGTATTATTCTTAGATCAAGGATGTCTTGGTTTGGCAATGTGGATATGATCTGTGATAAGCTAACCAGACCAATGGGTTCCTTCGTCCTCGTAGAAATCTCAATGTCCGTATCCAACGAATCACAGAGCGATCACACACGTCTTCAGTTAGACCGCTTATGGAGTATGGTTTATCTGTATGAGATCCGCCCACCCAAGTCGACATGCTCAAGACTGAAATGCTCGAACGCCAGTGAGTATGGTTTGTCACCAGCCGACAGAGGAACACTTCAAGCGTTGGGAGTATGCTAGAAAGACGCAAATGGACCCCGTCGCTAATCGTAAACGAGATTCCCACGTGAGCATGTTGTCTAAAATCACGCATAGTCTAGTAGCCGTCTTCTGTGGATGACGACTGGTACCATCGACTAGGACAGGCAACACCCATCAAGGCTGGATATCAGCATTATCAGACACCTGACGAATAATAGAAGTAAATCTTCTTTTCAATAACGTGGATTAGAACCAGCTATTTTGGCCAACATCGTAGATGCGGGGTAGCCCATTAACCAGCAAGTTTTCTACCTGTCTGTCTAGTCAAGACGTTGGCGCGACGGCGTCGGATGTTTGAGTAGATGGTGACCAGCGCTGTTTAACGGATATTGATTTTTGGATACCATTCGTAGTTTTTGCTTCCTCGTAGTGTCATATGCGCTCTCACAGACTCTCAAATTTTCACCCAATTGAAGGCGATGAGAAGAGGGGGAAAAGGTGCTTAATAATAAGCTTAAGAGCCTTGAACTGCTGGGATTTTTTAGTTTAAGAGGGTGTATTTGGATCGATGATTGACAAATGTTTATACCGGCTTCGTTATTTTATTATGACCCACGGTTATGTTTTCCCTATCACGCTTACAACTATGCTAACTTTCTCCATCAGCATCTGCAACCTGTGTATCTTGTAGATTGCTCTGTCATTGGCAGAAGGTTTTGATACTTCGGTGAAAACGTATGTACTTTGATGTTTTTATTTCGACAGCTGCTGTTGTTTCAGTCATCGATGGTATTCCTTGTGCCTTATATTTTTTGCTGCAGATTTATAGATTCTGCGCTGAAAATTGGTCGCCAGTTGGGTCCAGTCTACGGTTGACATCATGCTGTAGATGTTGATACATTATCAGTTCTTGCTTTTGATACCCCGACGGTCTTGGAAGTCATTTCGTCTTTCTATTGGAACTCATTGGGCTCAAATCGAAATTTTGCGAAGTTTGTAAAGTTCTTTCTCACTCAGTAACTATAGAACGTATGAATCTATTGTTATCCCTTTGCTGTACAAACCACCTAATGGTTTGTATTGTCCAATGGCTAGGTCGGGATGCATGTCACGTGGTTGTGTAGTGTATCCTTGATATCTAGTATCATAGGAGAATATGGATTGTCTTTTGAATATTCTAGGGCTTAGCCGTCACAGCATCATTAGCAACGTCGACCATTTCGCGGGAAAACACTTTCAAGAACCCACCTTCCCCATCAGTTTTCCATCACATACCCATGCTATGTACTCAAAGCCCTGTGTTTGCATATACACTATCATACCACAGTATACTACGTATGCGGTTCGTATACCACTTGGAGGTTCCAGCTGGATAAAGCATAAATCACGTCTCAAGTCGGCTACACTAAAGCTCCGGGTAATCGGGCATGGTTCATATGTGAAAAACTACCAGTAAACAAAATGCCGACATATTTGTTGGCTACCGTCAGGCCTTGTGGGTGGTGACGGAGACCTTGACAACGGTAAATCAGAGCTTGTATCGCTTCACCTTTTCGATAATGCTGCGACCCCTTTAATTACTGTTGTCTGTTCCACCGCATCGATGTGTCGACGGAAATATAGAACCTTTATAGGAATAGGTATTACATTCATCGCATTCTTCAGCCAAACTGTTGTCTCGAACTTCTTTGAAACAAACGAGCAGGTGTGTTTCGGGGGTATTGTGATAACTAACTAGCTACCTTTGCCTCCGGCCCCTCATTCTATGGGGGAGCGGCGTACCGAGCAGGACATGGGTCGGTAAGGGCCATTTGACGCTCTCACTTTCCTCTCTTGTCTCTTCCTTCACTTCGTCTCCAGGAACTCCGTCATTCGGCGGGTATCACGTCGCCTGGCGGAGCTTCCTTCTTTCTCTTCCTCTTCTTCTGTGCCTTCTGGATTCGGTGGATAGAATCAACGTTCGGCTTCTCCGTATCACTTGAAGGGTGGGCAGTGTGGGAGGAAATCTCCCCACGAAAGGTGCTACACCTCTCCAATGACTCCGGTTCTGTTTTTCTTTCAAAATCCACTGTTAAGTGAATTATGCCCTTGCATACCTGGATACTCCAGGTGGTAGCAAGGGTAGCTTTCAGTCCCAGCATATAATAATAACATTCAGGCAGACTGAAATAATCCAGACTTGAAAACCAAGAATTAATTTTACACAAATTTTCTGACAAAGAGTTTGAAGCACAGAAGATCCGCGACTAAGCATTCCACCGCCACATTTGAAAAACACCCACTCCTCCAGGTGGAGGTCACCCGAAAATTTTCAGACACATGGAGGGGGTGGGTGGGTGGGTTGGGACAGGAAAAATGTATAAATGATCAAAAATGCAATTTTTTCATCCACATAAAATCTCTAAGTTATGAGGTTGTATAACCTATTATTATCAATCATATGGTTAACCAGGACATTTAAAACATATAAACTATTATATTAGGGGTGTAGGTAAGTCAAAATCCATATAAATTCTATGTTGGTACACACAGCTAATGCTGTCCACAATACTCCACATCTTTATAGAGAAGTTGTTGGCAAATTTGCATCAGGTAAACTGAATTACATGGCAAGTATTTTTAAATATCAACTTGAAACTACTTGAAATTGCGCTTTAACCAGTCTCATTCAGTGTGCTATAATGTTTCATGGATGAAAAGGCGTGGACTTGAATCTATGCCTTCTAATATTCTCTGACCATTGCATGTTAATTGAAGGAGTAAATGGTCCAGAATAATTTCAGAAAGTTATATAAACAAAAATCATAATACCATCTGATGCCACCAATGTAAAACAATACAACAAAAACTACCACTTCCCAGGCTGAGTTGACATAAATTGAACATTGTTTATTAGTTAAAGAGGCCAACTGAATAAAGATGACTACTATGCAGTATGAATCAATAACCTTCAGCACCCTAGTAAGATATGCAGACATTTAATCTGTGAATGTGACTTCCCTCATGTCACACGTGCCAGGGAAGGTGAATTTTTGCTATACCCATTTGTTCCAAAATGAAGAATGAAGAGTGTTTTGTATTTTAGTAAAATCAAGTAGACTTGCTAATTGCTGAATTATACAGAACACACTAGGCATCAAGCAATGTTTTATCTCAGATTTATTCAGTGACTTATTCAGAGTTATTTGATTTTGTCACCATTTCCATTCAAACGCATTAGAATTGTCTCCCTTGCAGTCTCAGAGGTTTATTAAAATGCTGGAATAGTCACGGGAGTTGTCTAAAATACCCAGAAATGGAACAATTCTCGGTTAGACAGGGCTATGTCTGCATTTTATACTTTTTTCAAAGATTTTAGGGGGTGGGTCCCCACAAATGGCCCGGAGAAAATAATAATAAATGCAAGTGGGGGTGGGTGGATGTCTGAATGGTGAAAACAAAAATGTTTGACCCTGTATCAGCACATTTTTCTAGACCCCCTCCTTCAAGCAAGAAAAAGAGCAGAACGCTGCTAACCTGCCTCCGGTACCCTTTGCTCCTCTACCACGGTCATACATAGTGCAGAAAAAAGGAAAAATTAATCTACAATTATTGAAGGTGGAAAGGGGCTTGACCCAAAACCGTCTCTGCGCACCTTCGGTGCGTGAAACTATTATTTTGGATTTGGAATCCAGACTTCACTGCACACATATCTAGTATTATTTTCAAGGGAACAGGACAACTCTCCCTCGGGATAAGTCGACCTCAGGACAACTCGGCCCGGGGACAAGTCGGCCTGTTTTGAAATTTATATGGAAAAATGATTATGATAATTGAGAGGTATTAGTTATTAACGAGAAATGAACAATGAAATTATTACATGTAAGCATAATTTTATTAATGTCTAAACCATTTTTTTGTTATATTGTTTACAGTACGCTTATATTATTTACAACACATACACCACACCAAGATACAGAATTACAAAAAAAAAAAAAAAAAATACACGGAAATCTAAAATAAATAGCATATATTATAGTATTTAATTATTAACAGTAATCATTTCAGTTAAAAAAAGCACACACAATTAGTGAAGTCATATCAATGTTAAACAAACATAAACAACACTCAAATAATTGTTAACAATTATCATTTCAATGCAAGTACAAAACAAGTACACAAAGACAGGTTTTAATAAGCACGAAGCTAAAAAACAATCCTGAAACTGAACACATATTTTCCAGTCAGTTCATCAGTTCCTAGTGCTGGGTGGACGTATTCTTGCTTACGCGGATATAATTCTGGATAATTTTCGAATATACCGGAGGATTATAATTTATAAAGGATATTTTTCACTATGGAATTTAATTCAAACAAACATGTAAGTGTTTCATATTTTGTTAAAATTTATAATAAATATTTTAAAATGTGTCTAAAATATATCACCAACATATTCATAATACAATTAAATTAATTTTTAAATTCTTGAAATTAGAAAAAATCTTTGAAATGTTAAAAAACAATCGGGACAATTCGACCTCCAAAATCGAGACAACTCGGCGCAAGACAGGGCTGAGTTGTCCCAGAAAATCGGCTCGGGCCGAGTTGTTCCGGGGCCGAGTTGTCACGGAAACATTTTCAATGGCAACAAAACTAGAATTGACTAAGTCGGTATTCAAAACATCTAAGAATATTTTGCGACTTAATCGATTTTGGACTTAACAAATTTTTTATCTATTTAATTAGCACTTTATTTAATAATATCAAAATTTTATTTCAGTAAAATTTGAATTTTTTTTAATAAGGGATTAAAAAAATCTGTGAATAGTCCAAGGCGACAAGTAGTCCGAGAACGAATAGTTAGGCTTTTCCCTCTGGAAAAGACTATTGTTTTTCTACGGATTATTATTTTTTTTTTTTTTGGGGGGGGGGGGGGGGGGGGGGGGTGTTTGTTTTTGTTTTTTTTTTCCACACATTTTGTCCGTACGATTCAGAAGCCATTTTCGAACCGATTTTCACGAAATTTTGCACACGCATAGAGGGGTACAAAATCTAAACATGTACCGAAGCGGAATTTTCGATTTAACCCTTATTTCGTCAAAATTGGCAAAAAACTGCCAAAATTGGGGTTTATCGGCACTTTCTCGAAACATGTCTTGTAGATTTTTTTTATACATTCGTCATTGCTAGACCTGTCTGTGACACACCCTTTGGTACACACTACATATCAGGCGATGCATATGGTAACCCTCCACAGGCTGCCAAACATCGAAATTTTGATGAAATAGGCCGGTTTCAGGCCCCCAGTGCCCCCAAACAATACACGAGAGATAAACATAACTTCCTTTATTGGGAGTGGAATTCACCGAGGATCATTTTTGTCAGTAATAAGGGTGTTCAGAAAACCAAGCGTTAACCCATTTTGAGCTGGTTAAACAGCAATACCCCCATAATGCTCAAAAGTTCGTGTTTTCCGTGGATTTCTCTAAATGAGTCTTGTAGATTTTCAAGAAAAATTGGTCACTCTCAGGTCTTCGTGTGACATTACAAGTTGCATGGATAAAATATTCCGGTGAGCATTAGTTAACCCTCCCTGAGCTGCTAAACGTAAAAATTGTGATAAAATGGGCTGTTTTTAGTCACCAACAGCACCCAAACGGTATACCAGAGAGAAAGGGTCCTTCATTTATCGGACGCAAAATTGATCGAAAAATATTTTTGAAAGTGGAAACGGTATTCAAAATTTGACGTCTTAACCCATTTTGGGCTGGTTAAATAGAGATACCCATTAAAATCTTAAAATACCCGTTTTCTGTGGATTTCTCTATCAACATTTTGTAGGTTTTCAAGAAAAAATCGGCTATTTGCAGGTCTTGGTGTGACATTACAAGTTGCATGAACAAAATATTCCGGTCAGCATTAGTTAACCCTCCCCGGGCTGTTGAAGGTCAAAATTGCGATAAAATGGGCTGTTTTTGCAAAACCCACAGCACCCAAAGGGTACTCCACAAAGAAAAGTGCCTCCTTTTATCAAGCTCACAATTTAGTCGGAAACATTTTTGTAAGTAGTAAGGGTATTCAAAAGTCGACGTCTTAACCCACTTTGGGCAGGCTAAAGAGAGATACCCCTTGAAAGCTTTAAATTCCCATTTTCTGTGAATTTCCCTAACGGTAACTTGTAGGGTTTCAAGACAAATTGACTATTCGTAGGTCTTTATGTGACATTACAAGTTGCATGGACAAAATACTCCGATGAGCGTTTATTAACCATCTACAAGCTGCCAAGCATCGTAATTTTGTTAACATGGGGCTGTTTTCAGACATGAACAGCACCCAATGTATACATGAGAGATAAACATAATCTCCTTCGTTGGAAGTGGAATTCACAGAGGACCATTTTTGTAAGTAATAAGGGTATTAAAAAAACCAAGCGTTAACCCCTGTTGGGGAGGTTAACACGGATACCCATCGACAGCTTAAAAAATCGTTTTCCCTGGATTTCTTTACAAACATTTTGTGGGGATTCCAAGAGAAAATGGCCGTTGATAGGTCTTGGTGTCATATGACCAGCTGCATGGATAAATTATTCTGGTAGGCATTTGTTAACCCTCCATGGGCTGCTAAATGTAAAAAAATTGAAGAAATAGTCTGTTTTTGGACACCAACAAATGGAAATGCCACAGAGAAACGTAACTTCTTTTACCGGATGCAAAACTAATAGGGAAACATTGATCTTGATATTAACCCATTCTACCATTAATGATGGGTTTTACCTAAACATTTTTTTTATCAAACCCAAACCGAGTCATTTGAGACTACTATACTCACCTTTCTCATAACATCAATGAGGGAACTTCAGTGAGACAGTTAAAAACAATTCATCAGACACTGTGGGGTCACGACAGATCATGGAATCTAATCGGGAAAAGCCATGATTCTCCAGAATCATAAAGTCTAGTTTTTTGGGGTTTTTTTTTTTTGTTTTTTTTTCCACACATTTTTGTCCGTACGATTCAGAAGCCATTTTCGAACCGATTTTCACACAATTTGGCACACGCATAGAGTGGGAAAAAATCTAAAAATGTACCGAAGCGGAATTTTCGATTTAACCCTTATTTCACCAGAATTGGCAAAAAACTGCCAAAATTGGGGGTTATCGGCACTTTCTCGAAACACGTCTTTAGGATTTTTTTAAAACATCCATCATTACTAGACCTGCCTATGACACAACCTTTGATACACACGACATATTTGGCGATGCATATGGTAGCCCTCCACAGGCTGCCAAACATCGAAATTTTGATGAAATGGGCCGGTTTCAGACCCCCACAACACCCAAACGATACCCAAGAGGTAAACATAACTTCCTTTATTGGAAGTGGAATTCACCGAAGATCATTTTTGTAAGTAATAAGGGTGTTCAGTAAACCAAGTGTTAACCCGTTTTGGGCTGGTTAAACAGCAATACCCCAAAAAAGTTCAAAACTTCATGTTTTCCGTGGATTTCTCTAAACGAGTCTTGTAGATTTTCAAGAAAAATTGGTCACTCTCAGGTCTTGGTGTGACATTACAAGTTGCATGGATAAAATATTCCGGTCAGCATTAGTTAACCCTCCCCGAGCTGCTAAACGTAAAAATTGTGATAAAATGGGCTGTTTTTAGACACCAACAGCACCCAAGCGATATACCACAGAGAAAGGGGCCTTCATTCATCGGACGCAAAATTGATCGGAAAATATTTTTGAAAGTGGTAAGGGTATTCAAAATTTGACGTCTTAACCCATTTTGGGCTGGTTAAAGAGAGATACCCATTAAAATCTTAAAATACCCATTTTCAGTGGATTTCTCTAACAACATCTTGTAGGTTTTCAAGAAAAATCGGCTATTTGCAGGTCTTGGTGTGACATTACAAGTCGCATGAACAAAATATTCCGGTCAGCATTAGTTAACCCTCCCCGGGCTGCTGAAGGTCAAAATTGCAAAACAAATGCTCTACTTTTGCACACCAACAGCACCCAAAGGGTACACCACAAAGAAAAGTGCCTTCTTTTATCGCGCGTACAATTTATATGGAAACATTTTTGTAAAGAGTAAGGGTATTCAAAAGTCGACGTCTTAACCCATTTTGGGCAGACTAAAGAGAGATATCCCTTGAAAGCTTTAAATTCCCATTTTCTGTGAATTTCCCTAACAGTAACTTGTAGGGTTTTAAGACAAATTGACTAATCGTAGGTGTTTATGTGACATTACAAGTTGCATGGACAAAATACTCCGGTGAGCGTTTTTTTAACCATCTACAAAATGCCAAGCATCGTAATGTTGTTAACATGGGACTGTTTTCAGACACGCACAGCACCTAATGTATACATGAGAGATAAACATAATCTCCTTTGTTTGAAGTGGAATTCACAGAGGACCATTTTTGTAAGTAATAAAGGTATTCAAAAAGCCAAGCGTTAACCCCTGTTGGGGAGGTTAACAGGGATACCCATCAAAAGCTTAAAAAATCGTTTTCCCTGGATTTCTTTACAAACATTTTGTGGGGTTTTCAAGAGAAAATGGCCGTTGATAGGTCTTGGTGTCATATGACCAGTTGCATGGATCAATTATTCTGGTAGGCATTTGTTAACCCTTCATGGGCTGCTAAATGTAAAAAAATTGAGGAAATAGTCTGTTTTTGGACACCAAGAACATCAAATGGAAATGCCACAGAGAAACGTAACTTCTTTTACCGGACGCAAAACTGATAGGGAAACAGTGATATTGATATTAACCCATTCTAGCATTAATGATGGGTTTTACCTAAACATTTTTTTATCAAACCCAAACTGAGTCATTTGAGACTACTATACTCACCTTTCTCATAACATCAATGAAGGAACTTTAGTGAGACAGTTAAAAACAATTCATCAGACACTGTGGGGGTCAAGAAAAATCATGGAATCTAATCGGGAAAAGCCATGATTCTCCAGAATCATAAAGTCTAGTTAAAAAAAAACCGGTGGAGAGGCGTTCATGAGGCCTTTGCCTCCTAACCGTTTTCCGTGTAGTAACTAATAAGAAATTTCGTTTTTCATTCCGCGTTATTGATTTTGACTGCGGTAAGTTTTTTTCAAATGTATTATGATTGAAAGAAAAAAGTTATGTGTATTAAAAAATATAGAGTGTAATAATGCTAATATAAATCTGACCGTCTGTCTAAAAACACGTTTTTCAGAAAATTTGCAATTTTGTTTATTGTTTTCTCGCACCTGTGTCACGTGATCTTTCTTTACACGTTATCCTTCCATGTTGAGGTGGCACTATTGACGAGCGATACATGTTATGTTATATTAGAGCTGCGCCGTGATAAAACATACAAAGCTGACGACAGAACATCTTCAACATGGCGAGTATGTGTCGATTTGTATAATTATAGTTTGATTATATTCAGTATAGTGTTGCATTTGAACATAAATTCTAAAGCAGGAAACGCAAGTGACAGCTTTTCGAAATTCAATGTCGTGTTTTCTGTTATTCTGTGCTTACGTGGCTGTCAAATAAATATACAGACACGCGTCTGCTCTGTTTCCTTCGTCGTGACAAGACACGAGATAAATATAATTGTATATCGCTTATATTACTAAATTTATTTTTTTGTAGAAAGAACCCAGATTTTTTCCGAACTTTTTCCTTCACCGGGGAATTTAAAAATTAAATTAAAATTCTGGTAAAGCCTAAAGGCTTAAGCAGCAAATAAGTTGCAGAATAAGGCCATTTTAATACAAAATTACATAAAACGCATTTGGTAATCCTTTACAATAGCAGGTATTGGGTTTTTTGCGAAATTAGGCAATTTTTCCGAGCTTTTTGTTTTTTTCCATTTTAAAACACTTTTCCAACTAAAGCGCATACTTTTTTGATGAAAATATTCATATTTTATTAAGTACACTATTTTATTGCGCCGTTGACTCGAAGTCGGCAATGCGGTTGGCTTGTTCTTTCTCACTGATCAGTCGGGAGTAAGTGGGTGTGCTCGTATGAAAGTGTAATATGCACCCCGGGTGGAATACGGGAGAAATCAGTGAAAGATTCATTTTTAAGGCAAGTGAAAATTAGTGAATAACTTTTATATCAATCCAGTATCACTAGGGTCAGTAGTAGCTAGGGCCAGGGTTAGGGTACCCTAAATCATTAGGGTCAGTAGTAGCTCGGGCCAGGTTAGGGTATCGGGACGTTTCGGCCTTGTAGAAAGTGGGTGGAGAGACAACATAACATCAGTGGCATGAAACACATACATTTATTTGAATGATATCATATATTAATAATTATAATACATTATATTAATAATTATATAATGTTCTGTTATAATAATCGATCAATACAATAACATCAGTGGCATGAAATACATTTAAAATAACATCAGTACATGAAATATATTCATTTTATTCGTGAAATGATTGAAAAATTGCGAAAGATAGAAATCGTTTCGGTCTTGAGACGTTTCGGCCGGTGATAACTTTACCGCATCAATCAAAATGGCGGCTCTCAAAGCTTCACTTCAAATTTTCACTCGATATAATCAATTTGTTCTAAAAAACGTTTTAATGCAAAGAAAATAAAGTGTTTTTTTTGAATGGATACCGAAAGTCAAATGTAATTTTCGGCATCCATTCCAAAAAACACTATTTCTTTGCATTAAAACGTTTTTAGAACAAATTGATTATATCCAGTGAAAATTTGAACTGAAGGTTTGAAAGCCGCCATTATGAACAACATTTATTTTCTTTGCATTAATCTTTTTAGAACAAACTGATAACAACATAACATACATTTATTAATAAATAAACATTAACTGGTGTCTGTATTGGAGGTGTAAAGTGTTTTTTTGAACAGACAAACATTATGTAGTTTGTAACTCGCATAAATCAAAACAGATTAGTTCTCAAAATACTCACCAAGCCGTGATCTACATCTGGCGATTAGCCGATTGTCACAACAGACAAACATCATGAAAAATATTGAACACTTTGATTATTTAAGTGCATATTCATCGAGGAAAAGGTTAATAAAACCTTTCATTCATTCGAAAAAGTTAAAAAAAAAAAAGTGGGACGTTTCGGCCTTCTAAAGTGGGACGTTTCGGCCTTCTAGGAGGCCGAAACGTCATGAACCCTAACCCTGACCTATTTTGATGTCGTCTCAAATCTTGTTTCATGTACATTGATGCCTCCCTCGCTTTGACGAAGACAAACAGGCCTGGCGTTTTCAGGCGCGCGATTTTTTCACGCGCCTTAACGTGCGCCTAGAACCATTAAGGTCCGCGAAATTTCGCTCTCCTGGCTGCACAAAGATAAGTATAACACTGTTGAAAAACGCAGCTTCAAAATTGAAGGATGCGTATTTATGCTTGCGTGTCATAGCGCAGGGAAAATCAGAAGGTTATCTCATTTTTTGGTTTTCATTTCAGTGGTTTTGCACCTATTTTTCTGTTATGTAAACTGTAAAACACACGACCGTGGAATAATTCAGGTGACCCTCACAAGTTCAGTATCATAAATGGCTGTTATTTTGTCTCTACCGCTCAGACAGTAGTGTTCCTAACGGTCCTAACCGTGTTGAATTTACAACGACGCTATGACCAAGTTCAACAATAATAAGCAAATTCGGAACATCACCTGGACACGTGTATATAGCGAATCAACGTTTGTCGAGCACATTGATATATGGGGTTGTGAAGCTGAACATTGTTTTAAATTACTTTAGAATATTATTACTTTAGTCCCGTTTTTCCTTTGATGCTACATTAATCGTTGCAAATTCCTATTTCCAATGAGTGTTAGCGTAACAGACTTACAGTGTTTTTTTCTTTCGCAATGGATATACCTAAAATTAAAGGAAATCAAGTTCAATTAAAAACCTATCGAAAATGGAATACAGGTGGTGTGATAGACTGTGAAACTTCCATTTCCAATGGAATAGAATATGTCACCAAAATTTGGTGTACAGTTTGCGCCAGACATGTCGGAAGACTTAGAGCGGATGTACGTGTTCGTGGGCAGGCGAAAAGGGATCTAGAAATCTACTCAAATGGAACAACGTATGTCAAGAGAGACTCGGTTTTCAGGCATCTAAATTCGCTCTCTCATGGATTTGCTTTGGAATACGACAGGGCTGCCGAAAGTGTCACTGAAAATACTCCTGATGACTCCAGTAATGCTCCAAGCACAAGTTCGGGATGTGCGAAAAAAACCGTCAACGGTTCCACTACGGAACATTAAGAGTGCCCTACTGTCGGCTTCAAGGGAGCCCTATAAGAAACTCATGACAGATGCCTATATTATGGCAGTTGATGGTCAGCCGCTCACAAGCTTCAGAACTATAGTTCGCGCCCAGAAAGCAATTGGCGTGCGACTTATAAAAGGGACTGACAGTCACAGATCAGCAAGGCAATTTGTCTATGCAATATCAAATGCAATCCGTCAAAAGATCAAATCACTTCTATTGTCTGCCAAAGGTTTCTCATTACTAAGCGATGGGTCTCAGGCGAGAAAAACTGGGAGTGAGAAGGAACTCGTACTGGTCCGTATTGTGAAAGATGGCATGCCCACATACTACATAGTTGCCTTACAGGACATTGACGAATATGGCGACGCGACGGCAGAGAATGTTAAGAGTGCCCTGGATGACGCATTCCTGAAAAAGCTTGATCTTGAACGGGATAAGTTTATTTCTCTCATGGTGGCAGCTACAGCTGATGGCGCCTCAGTAAACACTGGGGCATATAAAGGGGTTCTTGTTCGTTTGAGGAATGATTCAAGGGCGTGGTTGCTTACTGTTCATTGTATAGCTCATCGAGCCGAGCTCGGTATTAAGGATAGCATTTGCAAGGAAACAGCCTTTGACAATGTAACTGAGTTTTTACAAGCACTTTACACATTTGCGAAGCATAGTGGAAAGTTTAAGAACCACTTTCGAAGTACTGCACGCACGTTGAACTGTCAGGTTTACAGCTTCCAAAAAATTAAGGGGACACGGTTCATTTCCCACCACTACCGTGGCATCGATAACTTGTTGAAAAAACTGGGCTGTTCTTTTACAGACTCTTGAAAACTCTATTGCCAGTCAATCATTTTCCAAAGTTAATGCTAAATTACAAGGATTTCTCAAAAAGCTACGTGATGTTAAATTTTTGACAACCTGTATTCTTTATCGCTCTATTGTACAAAAACTTTCACTGATGTCCAAAGCATTTGAAAAAGAAAACATTTTGGTTTGCAACGTGAAATACACACTTGAAAAGACATTTATGCAGCTTAATGCGCTTGCGGAATCACCTGTGAATGCGACTGACATGTTATCTGATGTGAACATGGAATACAAACAGGACAGTAACTCCATGACTGCTCAAGTACCTAAACATGGACACATGCGCAGAAAGAAACAAAACCGAGAGTTTATGACATTGGAATTGAACAATCTCACTAACTCTGATTGCATTTCTGATATGAAACACGTCCGCGTCTATCAAAGATCGTGTTATTCCCGAACTGACAGAGTGTCTTGAAAATCGTTTCAAAAATGAACTTGAGAAATCGGACAAACCTGACATTGAAGCTCTGTATGCGGACATGCGTCTAGTCACAGACCCAGCAAATTGGGTAGATACAAAGAAAGAAGTGGATGCGC
Source organism: Pictodentalium vernedei (assembly GCA_031216915.1). Classification (NCBI taxonomy): domain Eukaryota; kingdom Metazoa; phylum Mollusca; class Scaphopoda; order Dentaliida; family Dentaliidae; genus Pictodentalium; species Pictodentalium vernedei. Next base: position 313,385,201 of record CM062296.1, on the reverse strand, counting down.
TAATTAACATATCTGTTTGCTTCCATACTACACTTAATCATCCAGGTATTGATGGGCCATCTTCCTTTGATAAATCTCATTTGAAAAGTGAATGGAACGATTTGAAACTAATTGTAAGGCACAATTACAATGGTGTGAAAGCTACAAAGTTGTGGCAAAAAATATTGCTTTATCGGCGTCAGGAATTGCCAAACGTGTGTGCAGTGGTTGAACTACTCCTGTGCATCGGGATGAGTAACTGTACTGTGGAGCGTGGCTTTAGTGTTCTCACGGGTATGCTTACTGACCGCAGACTAAGTATGAATCACAACACTATGGAGAGTTTGCTGCTTATTAAAGGAAACGACCCCAACTGGACAGATGCGGAACGGGAGGAAATAATTGACAAGGCTGTAGACACTTATATATCCTCAAAGAGGAAGACTCAGTTGGAGACTGACACTGTCAATCAGTTGCATTTTTGCAGAAAACGTAAGCTATCAGCAAGTGATTCTGATAGCAGTATTGAGTCTGATGATGGTGATATTTGTGAGGACTCCAGCGAAACCGACGAATCCGTTTACACAACTGATTCTGATCAGCCTATGGACTTGAGTGATGATGATCAGTGATGTATGACACGAGTAACATGCTGCAGGGATGACTACTACATACTATATACCGCATGTTTCCTTATCAACATTGTCTGCCATGAAGGATCTTCCAAACATCTGACCAATTTAACAGCTTCTTAATTTTTTTTCTTCTTTTCTGTTTTTCGACGAAATGTGAGATACACAGTTTATTACAAAATGTGACATTACATAATAAATCATTTTATATCTTCTCAAATGCCCTCGCTTCTTGCCTGTGCCATCAGTATTAACTTATGTCGACCATCATACTAGTGAGTTCATCTGCTCTTACCGTAACCATTCTGCATTTAGTGCAACAACTTACGATTTCACTTTCTGGGAAGGCACAGAACACTTTGCCTGCACTGGTGTAAAACAATATTAAAGAATAATATTGTACTCCAGTGCAGGCAAAGTGTCTGCAGAAAATCTAATGGTTAACCTGAAATAACATTTAATCATTATCAATATCACTGTCAAATATTAGTTTCCATGCTTCATGGAGGATATCGTAACCTCACCACAAAACAGAGTTTATTACTTCCTCAGTTCCTGGGGTGACAACGTACGTGCTTTGGCTTGGGACAATTATCATTCGCAGGTTAAGTTGCTCAAAATCTCAATTTATTCTGGTGGTTACAGTTACTGTATCTCAACGCCATCTTTCGTCAGTGACACGAGGCATCACTGAACAGCATAACAGAGGCTATTTATAAACCTCTGTCGCGTTTACTTTCACTTTCGGTTGTCATGATATTAGATTATCAATCTGATTTTTTTGTGAATTTCCGCGCATATTCGAAACATCACCATCACCTGCCCACAAGAATTATTTGATTGGTTTCATTTTTCACCGGGTATGTACAGTTTCTATTACTATTCAAACATTGCCCCATTTCAAAACCAACTTATATTTCCATTAAACAACAACATCAGATAATCAAAGAACTTAAATTAAGTGATAACCACGTGGAGTGACGGTATTCTCTCAACACAAATTCGAAAGGCATAACTATTGACGTACAATTCCAGAAAGCCGCCCTCGTCTAAGAGTGTTCACATTTTTTTTATTTACCGCATCAAGAGTAATTTCGAATGCGATGAATAAAAAAATAATTTGAAGATAAAAAAGTGTGTTATCCCAGGACCATTTAGAAAATCTTAAATTGGCATCATGTACTGTACAGCAGCAGCTGGCTCAGGTGCAATGAACTGAAATTCAAAATTTATCTGATGGGATGAACTTGAAGGGAATGAAGTATAAACAACGACTTCAACGCAGTATTGAGTAACCTTCGAAGTAACATTATTTATTACAACTATCCAAATTACGCAATGCAACTTTGTGAGTAGAGCATGTCTGGTCACAGTGTTGAACTGCATTCATATGATATATCATGGTTCAACTCGAACTGCCTTCCGTGTCAAAAAAAATTAGGAGAGCCATTGGCTCTCCTAGATCATTTCAGGAGAGCGATTTTTAGCCCTCCTAAATTTTTCAGAATGCCAGGCCTGGACAAATAGAGGGCCTTGATGCTGAAATGAAATTGAGCTGACGACTCCATGCGAAAACGCTAGTAGCTACACTCAGTGTGTTATTAAAATGCATTTTTTAATAAGTTTCTTGCCCCGGAATCAAATATTTTTCTATTAATTTGTTGGAAAAGTGTTTTAAAATGGAAAAAGCCCAAAAGAAGCGAGAAAAAATTGCCTAATTTCGCAAAAAACTCAAAACCCGCTATTGTAAAGGATTATCACGCATTTTTCTCACCTTTTATGCTTGTTTTTCTTGTTCCTATACTCATTTGTATACAGTTACCAACAGGTCGGGCACAAGTTGAAATCGATCTATCATACTTATGTTTAGACAGGCCTGGAAATAATTTTTTGGTGCATCGGTCATAATGACCGGCTCCATAATGATCGGATCGGTCATACAGTAATCCGGGTTGGTCATATTTTTTGGCTTCCAAATCAAATATTAACTAGGGCATACTGACCCGAGTCTTAGCCCAGGGGGTGCTTGCAGTTGGTTGAGAACAAATCGAGGGATGGGCTTAAACATGAACTTGAGTCTGTGAATGTGACTGGGTTTTTCTTGATAAACGATACTGATAAAATGACGATCCCACATCATTCACTTTATGGACGAAATACAAAATCAACATTGGTTTTCAGTATCATTTGTCAAATCACCAATGAGTATATAACATGTTTTACTTTCAGTGTTCAATTATTTTAATATATTTACTCATATTTCAGCTGCTCTGTGAATAAAATTTTATTAAATCCACATGTGTTGTTTGTATTTTTTTCAGTAAACATTGTTTCTGGTAATTGCATCACATGCAAACAAGGACGAAAACCAGCAAATTAAACGCCCAAACAAGCCAACTATACAATCTTATCAGAGGGAATCCATTTAAAGTGACAAAATAACAATACACCAAACCCAGTTTTATCTTTTTTATTACTCAATAACACTAATTACTCAATAAAACATCAAATGAATAATGCAAATATAAAATAAAACATGTGATCAGACCTGGTTTAGATCAAGCTATGATAGATCGTTCGGTCGGTTCCAGGTTAACTCGCCCTCGCCAGTTTTTCCGGGTCAACTCGGGTCACGAATTACTCAAACTGAATAGCAGTTCTTCAAAAACATCTTTGATGAATTATTTTTTTAACAGTCAAGATACGAGTGCTGTAATCAACTTTAGTTTTTACAGTAATCACATACCAGTTGGTGTTTATTTGAGATTGATTGTGTGGCTTATTGCCTTTCATCATCATGTTTTCAAAAATGTTGATTAGGCGTCACTTTTATCAGCCGTCTGCCAAGTATTTTCCTGAACTCATGTGTATTTTCGAATACTGGGCTTTTCGCCGAAAGTACAGTTCGCTGGAACTTAAAATTTTAAAAAAGACAGTCCGCCGAATTTTTTTTTTCTGTCCAATAAAAAAGACAGTTCGCCGGAACATAAAATTTTTAAAGAGACAATTCGCCAAATTTTTTTTTTATTCTAATAAAGACAGTTCGCCGAAACAAAACATTTTTAAAACAGACAATTCGCCCAATTTTTTTTTTCAGTGAAAATGATAAAAAGTAACCAATATAACCTTTTTCCGTCGTCCACCAACTTATCAATCGGAAATAATTCTTTACAGACCATTCAGTTCCAGATACTTCCACAATATGTTTTATTTTTTCTTCAATCCGTAGTAAAGAAAGAAGTTATTGTTCACAGTTTACACCCCTCGTAAGTGATTTCAACGATTTATGTTTCCAGCTTACCATTCGTATGGCTTTTCCCAGCCGAAGTCCCTCATGGCTTGTTCAACATAAGATAAACAATTCTCAGCGTCGTCCATCTAAAAGAAGATTTTTTTCAACATGCTTTGATTGCCCCCCGTCGGCCAATGCTATTGAAGTGCAACATTGTTTACACAAAACTTGAGGAGAATGTTATTTATACCGCGCAGTTTTGATTTTCTTCATCAGTTGAAAAAATGGATACCACTACTGGTACTGTGTTTTGTATTACATGCTTAAAGAAAGTTAATCCACGAAATAATGCAATAACCTGTGATAAATGTCAGAAATGGAATCACTTGAGATGTGGTACTGGAATTTCATACTACATGTATAAAAAAGCAATAAGATGTATTAAATTATTTCGTTTATATTTCACAATCTTATTATTCTTGGTTGGAGTTTTAAGGTGGTATATGGAATGACAAGAAGGAACAAGAAGCAATGTGATGTAATTTGGTGTGTGTGTGGGGGGGGGGGGGGGTTGCAATGTACCACCTGATCCGGCCCTAGAGCGTGTGTGGGATGGGAGGGGGGGGTGCAAACTGCCCTCGTGGCAACCTCTGTCGTAAGCTTTGGTCTCTGTCCAAACTTTTGGCCTGATCTTTGGGTGAAGAGTTAAGAAATTTGACATTACCACCACACAAATAAATATAGCTGGATGTGCAAGTCCAGTGGCGAAGAAAGGTTTTCACTTTCGGAAGGGGGGGGGGGAAGCTTAACTTTTTGTCTCACTTACTTCCCACAGGGTATTGTCAGAATAACAAACTCTTTAGGATTCACACAACAGAATGTAGAATTGTTCTTTCATATAACCAAACAATAAACATATTGGTCCAACCATAAAATCTCGCTGTAAATGTAGTGAAACTTAGTGTGATAATTAACAAGTGAAGTCCGTTTGATAGCTGTCTTATAATTTATACCAGACAGCTCAAATACTAATTGTAGTTTAATTTATACCTGACAGCTTAACGAATACTAATTAATTCGCACATAAAAGTTGTTTGATTAATTAAAGTAGTACATGTATTTTATAGAATTATTGGCTTGCACGTGTAATCAGTACTTAAGATAGAAACATTCTTTTGATCTGTAATTATCGGATTAATCAAGTGTCGCCTAGGTGTTGGGGTGGGGGTTACTTGTATTAGTTGACAACTTAAAAGGGGACAGTTGTCCTGTCTGACAATTGGAGAGTGTGTGGGTTGGGGACATTTTTTTGTGGAGGGGGGGTCATCTAGGGGGGCAGACTCCCCATGAAGAGGGGCAAATACGTGGATGTACCAAACCAAAAAATTATATTACGGACTTTAGGTCCAGTTTTTGACTAAATGTAATGGTAATCAGCGCTCCTCCTTTCAAAATATCCTGGATCCGCATCTGGTGGGTCTGTGCGCGTGTGTGTGAGAGAGAGAGAGGGAGGGAGAGAAGAGAGAGAGAGGGGGAAGGGAGAGATAGATAGAGGGGATAGAGAGGAGGAGGAGAGGGAGAGCGAGAGACAGGGAGAGAGTAATGTAACAGTAAACCTTAATAATACTGTCTGATATTTTCCGGCGAATAATCTTTTTTTTTTTTCGGAGAAAAAAAGACTATATTCGCCATAAAATATCAGACAGTTTGCCGGAAAATTTATTTCGGCGAACTGTCTGATATTTTACGGCGAATAGTCTTTTTTTCCGGCGAAGTGTCCAACTGTTCGGCGAAAAGTCCAGCTTTTTCCGGCGAAATGTCCAAATGTTTGGCGAACTGTCCAATTTTTCGTTCCGGCGAAATGTACTTTCGGCGAAAAGTCCAGTCTCGGTATTTTCATTATTCAGAACTTGATCAACATAAAATGTATTCAAATTTGAACCTATGTTTCCCCATTCCTCGTCAAATATCCCTCGGTGGAAAACATTTGTGATTTCTTCCACATTGTTTGTCATATATTTCTCGGCAATTTCAATACATTTTCATGTTTAATTAGTATAAATGTGTCTTTACGTGTTTTGCACGAGTGCTGTAACCAACTTTATATTGTAATTTATATTGTAAAATAATAAAATATATATTACTGAAATAAAAATTGCTGGTCTGGCTGGACTTCATAATATTGTTGTAAATAATAGATTATAGTATTAAAGTAAAAAAAAAAATTGCTGATATAACTAGAGTTACGTTTTCTTTAACTGGGGCGACTTGACCCGAGGGCGAGTTGACCCGTTCCCCCCGTTGGTCTATACTTTTTCCACTCAAAACAACCTTTTTTTCAAAAAAAACTTTCTTGCACAAAAAATAGCACCAATCCGCCACGAAAAATCAAGACTTCATAACTGTTTCAACATTCGTCAACAAAAAAAATTTGAATTGTACTGTTGCAGCAATAAGTAATTTGATTTTTAAAATATATGTTTTGTAAATAAATCATGTTTTAGGCTTCTGTTTCCGCCAATTTCACTCACCCGGCTGCTTCAACATCACAACAACTGAACAAGATCTGATGAATACATGTGCACAAGGTTCAGTCAATGTAGGTATAATCTCGAGTATTAGGTAACTGCATGTCAGAATCACGTATTTGATCATCCTTAACAGTGAATAAAAACGAAATAACAAAGTTGCTCCAACAAGTCCTTTAGAAAGAATTGTTGTTTAGGTTTTTTTTTTGGTTTAGATGTTCGTTATATTTTTAATTATAGTTACAGCTGTCGATATTGAAAATGAAAGAAATGTGATGAATACAGGACATTTCCCCCCCCCCCCCCCCCCCCCAAAACCATTTCCCCCCTAGAATGGACACTTCCCCCATTTTTGAAGTTTCCCCCCTAGAAATTTTTTTTCATGAGACACTCTCCCCCAGACTTGACACTTCCCCCCCCCCCCCCCCTCTCCAGAAATAAAATAAATATTTATTGAATGTTTCTCTTCAAGAAATAATATTCACACTGAAGCTCAAGCGACAACGTTTATTTAAAAACAATTAAAATAACATAATTAAATTTGGAATTTTATATTCATTTATACTAAGTCCAACTGATCACTTTAATCATTATAGTTACAAAAAATGTTACAAATCTTCATTATATTTACATTGAATTTGTATTACTCTTGTGACTTGAATAAAAGAATGCATGCCTGGCATTCTTAAAAATGCAGGAGGGCTAAAAATCGCTTTCCTCACACGGCCCAGGGGAGCAATTAGCTCTTCTCAAGCTCTCAAAAGCTAAAAGTGGCAAAATGAAGTTGCACTATTAATGAATTCTGCCTAGTGGGCTTGTACATTTTATTTGGTATTGCTAACCAGGTAGTCTCTGTGAGATGGCTACACTGCTCCTCCCACATGGGATGGAATTTTCTATAGAAACTGACTTTAACAATGATGTATAAACACTGATAAGTTTTCGACAGGTGTGTACCTGTATATACGGTAATAAGTTACCCTAGAATTAATTTAAGGCCTTGGGTTAAAACATTTAAATTTGCCACTTCCAAGGTAAATTATCTAAAAATTCTCAAATAACTCCATGTTTCTGTGGTTAATGCAAAATTAAAAAAAATTTAGAGAGCTGTAGAGATTTATCTTGTGGTTATCCGGCGACGTACTCGGATGTCATTAATAACTGTTTCATGGGTTATTTAATAAAACAAAGGTTCATCCACACAAGACCAAGATTCAACAAATTTCTTCAGTAGTCACATTTCTTTCATTTTCAATAATGACAGCTATAACTATTATTAAAAATATAACAACGAACATCTAAACCAGAGAAAAATTAAACAATTCTTTCTAAAGGACTTGTTGGAATGACTTTTAGTTATTTCTTTTTTTTTCACTGTTGAGGATGATCAAATATGTAATACTGACGGGCACTGTTACTTAATACTCTAGATTATAACTACATTTACTGAACTTTGCGCACGCATATTCATCAGACCCTGTTATGTTGAAGCGGCCAGGTGAGTGAAATTGATGGGAACAGAAGCCTAAACATGATTTATTTACAAAATAAAGTCTAAACACCGTCAAAATATATATATTTTAAAGATCAAATTACTTATTGTTGCAACAGTGGAATTCAAGCCCAAAGTTTAACTTGGTGGAGTTTGAGGAAATTTCTTTACAAATCTTCTGATCCATCAGTCAGAATCCTTTCATGTTTGGTATACATCTGTAGGGGGGGCAGATTCAAGTTTGTTCAAATCGAGTCCCTGGGTTAATAATTTGGCAGGTGAGTGATTAAGGCCCCTTGGGACCTCTTGTTTAATTCCTAATTTTAATTGTAAGCAGTCAATTAATGGTATCATCACTGAAGAACTGGAATATGAGAAATCTACTTACAGGTAGAGATGGGCAGTTAACTGAAAATTCGGTTCAGTTTCAGTTTTGTTATCAAAACCGAAACAATTACAGAAAGCCCATCATCTCGGTTTTCAACTTCAGTATTGAAAAACTCTAATCAGGTCTTCACTTCTCAGAAGAAAGGGAGAAACAACTTATAAGTTAATCTCGTTTTTAAACTTCAGAGTTGTGATACCCCTTTTTCAGAACCAGGGGTGGCTGATTTAAATCAATTGATTTAAATCACAGATTTAAATCAATGATTTTGTTTTAAAAATCATTGATTTAAATCAAAAATTTACAAATATTCAGAAATATTTTCAAAACAACTTTGAAATGAGCTGAAAAAGGATGAATTGCATATTAACTGTTGAAATACAGTTATTGGCCCTTGTTTATGACAGTTAGAACTAATCTATGAAGTGGGAAGATATACATCCCACTGTGTCTTGACTGATGGAACATGCTGTAGGGAAGTTAAATGTTCCCAAATCTTTTATAAGTTTATATAATTTTCAGCTAACATGAATAAAACTATATTTAAGTGAACATAGATTTTAAACCATATATATCATAATCTTTCAATGAACCCATCAAAAATACGAAATCAACTCCAAGATTAACAATCAGTGATTTAAGTATCAAAAATGTTTTTCAAGAAGTCATCTTCCATTCAGCAATGCTATAACAGTGAGAAAACACAAGTTTCAATGATTCCTCTCTATTTCCATCTATGCCAAATGTCTATTCTGTGCCAAATATATTCTGGAATTCTTTCCCTCATACCACCTTAAGGGCCTATGTAAGTAATGAAATTTTGTTTATTTTGAAAATACTCACCTCTGATATTCCTTCAATTCAAAATTAAATATACACAAAATGTACATCAGATTGAGATGTATAGAACACGAAACACATGTGTAATCAACTCATAGAGTCGACTGGAGGCACCACTGGTTCCTAGAAGTCTGCTGCCATATTCGCACCAGAACTGATAATTTAATAATATTTCACAAAAACAACTTGTGGCCAAATGTGCTTTACATATCCAAGAACAAAGCTAGGGGATCAAAATTCTTCAAAACACGACAACAGAGCTGCCTGGGGGTAAATTCCAAAGCCGTTGCTTTTGTTTACGTTTCAATATACTTTCGATTTCCGGTCGACGTCATCAGATGGAAAAGGCATGTAAAAGCATCTAAAATCAAATAATGAAAAAGGTCGCCTTCATACAGTATACTGTTATTAGATAGAGATTGCACAGTTGCCATATTCAATGCAAGGTATTATGATACCTATTGAAATTTCTTAGAATTACGATTTTGTTTTTCGATGGAAATTCGTGGTATCGAATGATTTGCGCATGTCTGTCGAGCATGGACACCATCTCCAATAAAAAATGCAGACAGTGTTGTCCTTTTCCAAAATTCAGTCCTATCGCTGCACTCGAAAGCGTTTTGAATGCCTAGCTTTATTATTGAACATCTGAAGCACATTCGGCCACAAGTTCTCGGGAAATATTATTTTATTGTCAGTTCTGGTGCAAATACGGTAGAGTTCCAGGAACCAGTGGTGCCTGCTGTGAGTTGATTACATATGTTTTTCGTGTTCTATACATCCCAACCTTCATTTTGCTATATAATTTGTGTATATTTAATCTGAATTTAAGGAATATGAGAGGTGAGAATTTCAAAATAAACAAAATTCCATTACTTAAATACTAGTAGCCCCTTAAAGACTGAAATGGTTAAAACAGGTAAATGTTTCAGTATCAGTTATTTGTGTCCATTCTTTGGGCAGCCATTGATACAAACTCCTGCCAATACACTCAATTTCTTTCATCTAAAGGAATAATGTGAAAAAAAGTAGCCTCTGATGAATAATTTATAATAATAACACTTTGGCCAGTCGCTGATTTGTCGCGGTTCTTGGACGAGAAGGCCTAGGTTACCCCTGTACTCCCAACTGCCTCCCTATTCCCATGCTTCGCTCCTCCCAACCCTCGTAGATGAACTGCTTGATTACATCCCTTGCCCCATTCTTCCCAATCTCTCCAATTAGCATATTAACCCTCTCATTTGAGTCTCCCCCTAACCACATGTCCTTCGTTCTCCCATCCCACTTCCCCATTATACTCCCAGTGAATCTTATTCTTTTAGACTGGTACTTTGGGTATTCTAGAAGAAAGTGTTCCAGGGTCTCCACCATGCCCAAATTACACATCTGGCACTCCCTTTCACTGACTTTCCCAATTTTTTCCCCTCAGCTCCAGGTATCGCGACCTCATCTTGAACAGCAGTGACCCCCCCCCCCCCCCCCCGCCCCCCCCCCCCCCCCCCACAAAGGTGCCATCAAGGTACTCTTCAAAGCCTGGCTTCTCTTTACCCATTTATAGTTTGGAAATAAAAATCAGTTAAATCGATTTACATACAAAAAATCAATTTTTTTGATTTTTAAAAAATCACCAACCCTGTTCAGAACAGCTGCACTAATTTGTATTGCGTTCGAGCATGGCATTTATCGCGAAAATAGGTGACAAAATTACTTAATGCATCATGGTTTAAACGTTCATCTGTTTATCAAATGCGATTTCCTTTGCAGAACTGGAACTTGTCACTTGTTCCACATTTATAATGACAAATATATTCATTTCTACACATAATTTTGAAAGCTTGAACTCCAAAGCCAGCATCAAAATCACAGTTGAATTTGGATGAAAATTTAAGGTTACAGTGATCTATATGAGCGACTTTTACTCGATAAAATTTTTATGGTCGGCATAATTTTTTAGGGTGTGTTGGGTTACCCTAAACACAGGTACTTGGGGGATGTGGCTAATTTTGCAACAGACTCAAGACAAAAATCATTTTTCTCAAACTTGAAGCTCTTGAGATAATTTATGCAAGTACATTGTGCTTAGGAAATCAGAGTACCGGTATAGGCCATTACACATGTGTGTTGCCCTGGAAAGGGAGTCCCTGTGACAGTGACAGCCAAATACATCTTCTGATATGCAAATGCAATGTATTATGTTCGTACAATGAGAAACCGAAACTGAAAACCCGACTCCTTGAATGAAACTGGAACCGACATAAAATTTGAAAAACGCCCATCCAGACATGTTAACCTCCAGAATAATTTCTCTGGAGACCTGAGGGTGATTTTCAGGAAAATGGGATGGATTTCAGGGAAAAGTTTGTGTGGGGACAAAACAAAAGAAAAACTTGCAGATTTTCAGCTCATGGACCACCACTAACACCAGTTTATATCCAGATCTAGTTGTCAGTTATGCTTATGCATTTATGCTATGTTAAAAAATCATAAAATAATTGTTGATTTGAATCCTCCCCCCTCCGCCCCCCACGGAGCACCACCACCTGTGGTTTGCTTTTATCAAAGTCTACTAAACTAATAATTTCCCAAGTCTGAAAATGTTATCAGGAAAAGATGTCCTAATGTTCAGTTATTGCAAGAAGATAAGTACTTGGAAAGTATCTTTATCAAAATCCTACTTGCATGTGTGGATGCTTGTGCCATGCACAAAACTTTTCTTTTTATCATTGAAGCCTTTATTTCAAATTTTATTTTTAATTCCATTTGAAATTTTCTGGGTACAGACGACCAACAGTTAACAGTTTTGTAGTCAGCTCAACAGAATAAATGTAGTGTTAGAAAATAAGTCCATTGTGTATAAATATGCAGTCATAATTTTCCGGCATCCTAAACAACTTTAACCAATTTTTAAACTGTTAAATAGTTGAAGTCAAGGTGGTGTTTACGTTTTGATTTGGAAAAGGGATGAGGATTAAAGCTATTCTATGGGCCGATCCGAAATTCAAGTTGGCCGTCAGCCGCCATTTTGTACCTACGATGCAGAAATCTGTTTTTTGTACAGAACTTCCATATGAAAGCGCTGATTTGAATAATTTTTTTTTGTATGAATGTTTAGTACCATGGGATACATCACATATAATACAGGTTTTTTTTCTCGTGCGTAAATTATGCAAATTACACTAACTTTGATGTATTTAGTGTTACTTTCAGCACTGTAAGTGCAAATGCCAATACGGCTCGGGCTAGAGGCCATATTTATAAACCGATCTTTACAAAACAGAATTCTTCGGTACCTTTGGTATCACCGTGGGACGAGAACGAGTGTTTTTGGGTGCGGTCCGAAATTCATGATGGCCGATGGGAGCCATTTTGTACAAAATTAGGTGCAATCAGATTTTTGCACAGAACTTCCATATGAAAGTGCTGACTTGAATAATTTTTTGTGTGAATGTTTAGTATCATGGGATACATCACATATAATACGTGTTTTTTTCTTGTGCAGAAATTATGCAAATTAGATGAACTTTGATTTTTTCTGTGCTACTTACACAGTCAGTGCACATGTCAATACGGCTCGGGCTAGAGGCTGTATTTATCAACCGATCTTCATGAAACTTCTTGGGTACCTCTGTTATCACCTTGGGATGAGAACGAGTGTTTCTGAGTGCGGTCCAAAATACAAGATGGGTGCCAGTGGCCATTTCGTACCGAAATTAGGTCTAATCAGTTTTTTGTACACAACTTCTATACAGCCAGGCCTGGCATTCTGAAAAATGCAGGAGGGCAATAAATCGCTCTCCTCAATCAGCTTAGGAGAGCAATTAGCTTTACACAGCATTTTAAGTATCCAGTTGAACGAACTCATTGAAACTGAAACCAGTGATTTTATTAACTTTACTAAGGTAAAGCGAAATCTCTTAGACATCTAGATATCTCACTCAACAACTGAACACACACTTGACAAGACCTGTGTGTGTACCCAGACCTGTTGTCCAAGAAAGTCATATGCCTATCACTACCACCTTCAACCCCCCAAGGGTATGACTTTCTTGGACAACAGGTCTGCTTGAATCTACAGTTAAATCCTGGTGCAAGTGCTTCAAGTGACAGGATAGTAGTAATGGCAGTATATTATAGTGTCAATATTCCTTGAATAATTACCCCTCAGACTGTGATGTCAGTTGTTGAACTTGAAACTGACAGAAAAAAAAATATTGCTGTGACCCATTTTGCTTCAAATGATTGCAACTGTGTTTGGGTATGGTTGCAGCCATTACCTTTTACCACTAAACCACTTTCAAAATGAAATTACGTGATGTTATGTGACTTCGAAGTTAAATTACATTTTTGCTTTACAACAAAAATTTAATGTGAGCATAATACATGTAATGCTCAATCATCCCAGACCAAAATATTTAGGAGGGCAATTTTTCGCTCTCCTTAATTCTTTCAGGAGGGCAGTAAGGAGAGCTAAAAAATCGCTCTCCTGAAATTGCCAAGCCTGTACAGCTCAGGCTAGAGGCTGTATTTATGAACCGGTCTTTACGAAACGTCTTGGGTACCTTTGTTATCACCGTGGGATGAGAACGAGTGTTTTTGGGTGTGGTCCGAAATTCAAGATGGCCACCAGCAACCATTGTGTACCAAAATTAGTGCAATCAGTCTTTTGTACAGAACTTCTGTATGAAAGTTATGATTTGAAGAAATTTTTGTATGAATGTTTAGTAAAATGGAATACATCACATATAGTACAGGTTTTTTTCTCGTGCAGAAACTATGCAAATTAGATGAATTTTGATTTATTTAGTGCTACTTATACACTGTAAGTGCACATGTCAATACAGCTCGGGCTACAGGCTGTATTTATCAACGGATCTTCACGAAACTTCTTGGGTACCTTTGTTATTACCTTGGGACGAGAACGAGTGTTTCTGAGTGCGGTCCAAAATTCAAGATGGCTGCCAGTGGCCATTTTGTACCGAAATTATATCCAATCGGTTTTTTATCACAACTTCTATACAGCTTGTATTTATGAACTGATCTTCACGAAACTTCTTGGGTCCCTTTGTTTTCACATTGGGACAGGAACGAGTGTGTTTTGGGGTGCCTTTGTTATCACTGTGCTATGAGAACAAATATTTTGGGGTTCAGTCAGACCCACTCTGGGACTCAAAGATTTCTTTTCTAGTTTAGCATCTGACTGTCATCCACCTTTACAATACTTTACCTATACATTTGTTACAGGCTACGGTCAGTATTTATGTACAGACCATTACAGTGCCGGGGGGGGGGGGGAACTACACTGAATTTCAGGATTTTCCCGGGCATTCCGGGAGAGTTAACATGTCTGCTCCCATCTCTACGTACAGGTCCCCCAATTTGTTAAGGCTTGTAGCAAACTATGCTTTGACATTGTTTCCCATGGAGGAAAGATTTTAGGCTAAACACAAAACTGGACAAATTTAGTGATGTTATTTCCATAAAGGTTCTCTTCAAAACCCTTGGAAATGTGAAACTCAAATGTTATCTACTTTTTATCTTTGCAGTAAAGTTTCTCGAGTTTGTGAAACCTTTTTGTGCAGTTCTTCCTGAGATTGCCAAGCCAGATAGAAAGGTAATTAACTCTACAAAGATTCAAACTGTTTGTTCTAGATTGCTTTTTTTTAAAATCAACTGGCTGTCGGTGTGTAGACTAAGCAAGTTAGTACATGTACATGTATGGGTTAAAGAAGAACAAGTGTGTTAAAATATACAAGGATTGTGTGATTTGTTGTTATTGTAATTCACTTTCTTAGGTTTTTTTATATTTGGAAAATGAAAGTGCTGGTGTCCCTAAAACGGAAAATCTGTTCTGGATCCCATTTGCTTCCTTGAGATATCATTTGCATTAACATCGCCGAATGTCATTGCTCATTTTCGGAACATCCCCATGCCCTGTCCCGCATGTTCTGAATTTACAGTATTTCGGTGGTGTGGCTGGTAGTGATGAAGCAATTAATTGATACAATCAGCCAATAAGTACCCATCGGTTGACAATTTGTCAGTGGGGGAGGGGGGGGGGGGGGGTGGAGGACCGACCCTCGTTGATGATCTCATATAGAAAAATTGTTGAGATTTCCTTAATTCATCATCCAGTTTTAAGATGTTTTCAGACTCTTGAGTGATTCGTTCTGTTTGATCTCGTCAAATTTTGCCAAGCAAAGCGACTATGTGTGACTAATGATGTTAAATTCTCAGGGATAAAACTGTAGTATTCGGGTTTGTGTTTGTCTTGTTTCGTTTCATTCTGCCGTGGTTCCGGTTTATCAAATATTATGTATGCAAGAGGGCAGTGCCCATTTGTAAAATAATTGTGCTCCTCATCAATAAGTCATCACTTCAAACCCTCAACATTGCTAAACACCACTAAAATCATTGTCGGGATTGAGGGTTTACATGCGACTTTGCCTGACAATTACCATTAATTAAACATAAAACACTGACCATCTGACAACGGCACCAACAATCAACGATTTTGCATCCAAAACATCATTCGGATGATGGGTCATTTATCTTATCAGCTTATCACTATTGACATTTGTCAAGGTCACAAAAAATACCCCTTCCTGCTTGGAGTTTGAGGCAGGAAATCAATCAGACTGAAAAATTGCTACTGTACGGTATATCAGTGTCTACTCAGTATCGGTACCGTACCAAACTTTCGGTATACTGCTTATCTCCAATCTTGGGTGAAAAGCTTATACTTAAGTTCAATAAAATTGCTTGTAAGTTGCAGCAACGATAGGAAATACATGTCTGAACTCTGCAAATCAACAGATCCATAGGTACAAAACGTTTTTGAATGACTGAGGTATACACATTAAATAAAATGTATCTACTAAATCATGATGGTTTAATGTTTCCACACAGCAAATATGTTTTATTTTCGAGAACACAGAACAGGGGGCACCAGTAAGCTTCCTGTTCATGGACCACTGGCTTCTACCCTGTGGTCCATGAGCTGAAAATTTTGTTGTTTCCAGTACCTTTGAAAAAATATTGTTATTTGCTCAAGTGCATTCGTCAACTGGGTGACCTGGGAGTACAAAAATTTAAAAGGATATACAATCTATGAACTTGACAGGATAATCACTAAAATAATCACAGGGCAGCATTTCCATTTCAATCTGAATGTTTCAGTTCTAATTCCATCTCATGTGCTATGTCTTTTTCAGTGTTTTGCATTCGCAACTTGTGCAGTTGAGGATTGAACATGTCTACCGAAATAGTATCTTGGGGCTTATATTTTCATTTAAATTTGGGAGAATCTATTTCGATTCTCTCAAAAATGGTTGCGGGAATCCATTCCTGCTATAATTGTCACAGGATCCCATGTGGCCACCATGGATGAACCCTGTTAAATATTGATAACACAAGTAAACCCTTTACCCAACACAGCTTTTTAATTTTAAAAACATAAACTAAATTTGATAATTTAAAGAAAAAAACAATATTTACCAATAAAACCTTACAAATTTGGCTGTCATAGGAACCGTCTCATTGAGCCGGTTCACATGACAGCCATACTTGTATAATTTTATTGACAGTGTCAGAATATTTCAGGCCATGTTAGCCTTGTATTGGTTAATTTGCTGCTGCTCTGTCAGGTAAAGGGGGGTTAAATTAACTCATTCTTTTCATGTGAATTCCAGCAGAGGTGCAGCGAGAATCTATACGGATTCTTGCTTGTTTTGTGGTGCGAGTATTTGTGTGAATCATTTCTCGGAGTCTTGTCGAAATATAAGCCCTGTATCGAAAAAGACAAGGATGAATTGTTTTAGTATAAACTAGTGGATGAACGCACGTAAGATACCTTATTTTAATTGTAACTCATGTCTGTACACAGAATAATCCAGGATGCTTCACAATTACCATTTTTGTGGAAAACAAAATATTACCACCAAACATGTCTATTTAGTTATATTATCTTGGAGGGGACGCGGTGGCATTGTGGTAGCCAGTTCTCGTCAGATCACAGAAGTTAAGCAATGTCGAGCCCGGTTAATCATTGGATGGGTGACCATCTGAGTGATCAATTCAGACTCCCGCGTTGCATCCTTGGGCAAGGCACTTAACCCTGATTGTCCGCATGGGGGGCACGATGACGCCATGTACTAAGGCGCACTGCACGTCGATGTTACGCATGTCTTCCACCAATCTAACCCTGCCTGTGCTGCAGTGCGCAGTTATGATGTTGGGGAGCTGGCAGCTTCTCGTCGTTGCTCCGTGGTTCTCTCCGGGTACTCCGGCTTCCTCCACTCGTAAAACTGTCACGGTCATGATCAGCCATTGTGCATAAGTATATGACCTTAAAACACCAATAAATAAATAAATTATATATCTTGGACTGAAATACAATGCCTGTCATTTTTTCAAGTCCATCTGGCCTCCAGAGGCTGAGGAGATAGGACCTGCCAAAGCAAACAGAATACCTCAAACTATAGTACAGATAAACATGGTAACGAATCCACTCACTGAGCTGAATTTCTGATGTGAGAGAAAAATGCTGCTAAAGTACCATCACTGAGTTTTGGAAATGCTTGAGACTTCAGACCATTTTAACCAGCAGCAATTTCTTCTGACTTTTGACTGTGATATGGTCACGTTGTCAATCAACCACTATAAGTTTAATATAATAATAGTTGCTCATCATATAAA
The DNA here is from genome assembly GCA_031216915.1 of Pictodentalium vernedei. Lineage (NCBI taxonomy): Eukaryota > Metazoa > Mollusca > Scaphopoda > Dentaliida > Dentaliidae > Pictodentalium > Pictodentalium vernedei. Next base: position 313,367,419 of record CM062296.1, on the reverse strand, counting down.
TCAGTAATGTGTAGTTTGAAAATTTTTACAGCAGTTGACTAATCCAGACCATGTTAGTCTGTTGCTAGCACTTTTTCTGTCCATTAAAATTGAAAAATTATCCGACATCATACACATATATCTTTTATTCATTTCAGATTCAATTCAGAGAGAAAGTATTATGGACTGCTATTACGTTATTTATTTTCTTAGTTTGTTGTCAGGTATGTATTAATATATTATTTGGAAAACTTAATTTTATATATTGGGAGGCTGATGTTATTGTAGAAATACAACCAGGTTTATGCCTACAGTAGTGAGTAGTGGTCGGGTTTGTCAGTTTTACTTTTTCACTTTCAACCACCATGCTCTTTTAACCACCACTAAATCTCTTAATGGCCTCATTTAGTTTTGCTGGGAGATTTTTGTTTGCCGTTTCAGTTCTGGTTTTTATCACAAACCAGAAAACTGAACTGCAAGACCCACCAAAACCCCACTGAACAGTTTTACTCTGCTTGTGGATAAACTGATATCTTACTGTGGGGGAACTGGACTAGTGCCACCTATGGAGTTGCATAACTAAGTTAATCCATTCAAATGGATGAATGCATCATGTTCTGATTGTCGCATTTTCTCCCTTATTGACTTGTCTGGTGCACGAGTCAATAAGGGAGAAGCTCTGACAATCCGAACACAACATGGATTAAACAAACTTGATTCGTTTGTTACCCTAATTTGTTTGGGGTTTTTTTTGTTGTTTTTTTTGCCTTTTTAGCTCACCTGACTGAGAGTCAGGATGAGCTATAGTGATCACTCACCATTCGTCGTCCGTGAACATTGTGTTTGCACCTGCCCTTCCAAAACAGTTAAATTTGAGGTGATTGCTTGTCCTGACATCTCCCAGCCTCATAGCGAGGGGGTGGGTGAAAATCCACCAAAATTCTCTAAAAAAATCTTCTTATGAACCAATGGGTACAATGACTTGATATTTGGTATGGAGCTTCCTTTTGAGGTGTAGAATCAATTTTGTTCAAACGAAGTTCGTGGATCAATATTTGCCTTTGTAATGTGAGAGGCAAGATTTTTGGCCCCGCCTAAAATTTCTGTTTTCTGAGCCAATGCTCCGATTGAACCAAATTTGATGTGTGTTATTACAGAGTCATAAGTTGTTTCCTCATGGGAACCCCAGGAGCTGAAAATAGATATATTTTCAAATGACCATATTTCCCAAACCACAGAGAACTGTTATTTGGTATGAAGCATCCTTAGGACCGGTAGAATTGAATGGTAAAAACAAAATTGTCATCGGTTGTGTCAGGAAGTTCTATTTGGGGGGGGGGGGGGGGGGGGGCATCGAAAAAATGCTGAGTCAGCATATTTGCAAAAATAAAAAAAAATTAAAATTCTCCACAACCACTAATCAGAATCATTTGATATTTGGTATGCAGTATCCCTGGGAGAGGGGGGGGGGGGGGGGGGGTCAGATACAAATGTGTTAAATTGAAACCCCTTGGTTCATATTTGGGCTCAATACAGGAGCCCAAATTTTTAAATTAGGGCATTATGGGGATTGATCTTTAGAAATCTTCTTAGATCTACCAGTCAGAATGCTTTAATATTTAGCATGCAACATTTTTAGAGGAGTCAGATTCAAGTTTGTTCAAATTGAGTGAATTTCTTTAAAAATCTTCTTTGGATCCACCAGTCAGAATGCTTTCATATTTGGTAGACAACACCTCAAGGGGGGTGAGAATCAAGTTTGTTCAAATCAAATGCCTGTGTTAAATTTTGGCTCCCTATGGTAGCCCCAATTTTAACTTAGAGCAATATGAGGGAAATTCTTTAAAAAATCTTCTTCAGATCCCCTGTGGGAAATGAGGCAGTGCTTATTTAATTTGGTAAACAGGTACAGTTTTACTGGTAAAATAGGACCCAGTTGCTGATGCTTGGGGTCCTCTAAAATAGGCAGCATGGAGCATAAACGATTGACTGACCTTGACTTTATCATATTGTGGTCACGATTAGCCATTGTTCAGTAGTATGTGACCTTAGACAATAATAACTTAACTTCTTCAGATCCACCAGTCAGAATGCTTTCGTATTTGGTACGCAACATCTGTAGAGTGGAGAGATTAAAGTTTGTTTAAATTAGATATGAGGGAATTTCTTTAAAACTATTCTTCAGATTTACCAGTTAGAATCCTTTCATATTTGGTATACAACATCTCTAGGTAGGGCAGATTCATGTTTGTTCAAATCAGGTTCCTGGGTTGATAGTTGAGCTACTAATGGGAGCCCAAATTTTAACTTAGTGCAATATGAGGGAATTTCTTTAAAAATCATCTTCAGATCCACCAGTCAGAATGCTTTTGTATTTGGTATACAGAATATCTAGGGGGGTGAGATTCAAGTTTGTTTAAATTGGGTCCTTGGATTAATATTTGGGCCTCCTATGCAGCCCTGTTATTATTCCGTCAGCTACTTTTTAGCCGACACAAGAATGCATCGTATTGAGTTTTTTTTTCTGAACAAATTGTCAAATTTTGTATAAAAATATATCTACCGACTTGACACTGATTAAAACACACAAATGAGGTGTGAACAGAATACCTGCAAACTGTTATTTTAATTGACTCTGATGGCGGAAGTACATCTACAGAAGTTCATCATGCTTTTTCGAAACGTTCTTCTTTTGGGTAAATGGTGTAGTAATAAGATTGATTAGATAACAAAACGTCACATAATGATATTTACTACTGAATGAAGTTTTACAACTCGCATTATGTGGTGCACATACTGACCAAACAAATCACACCGTTTAGTCATGTGATTCATTTAATATTCAATGAGGCTATTGCTTATAGTTTGTCTAGCTTTTCATTGAGGGTTGATTAAGTTATGTAGGTCATGGAATGTTCCAGTCATGTCATCACAGTACACTTCTTCAGTCGCCTGTTTTCTGTTTTCAAAGTTTTTCGTTATAATTACGTGGTGTGCTGCTGATAGTCAACTTCGACTCGATTTTCAGCCAACGACTAGTCAACTCAAAAATTCAGGAGTCATTAGTGTATATTCCTTTTCACAGAAAATGAATCAACAACTCAGTCTAGTGTTGAAAATTTATCTTTAAGGAGGGTAAGAGTTTACAACTTTTTAGTTTTTACCAGGAAGAATTACAGAGAGCGAAGTTGATGAGGGTTGCAGTTCTGTTGCAATTATTAGTGTTTGAATATAAATATAATTTTTCTTATTGAGTTTTATTTGTTTGTGTAACATCCGAAATAGACAAGGAAGTGAAAGAACAGCACGGTCATTGGCCATTATCCTTTTTAGTTCACCTGGCCTAAAAGGCCATGTGAGCTTTTCTCATCACTTGGTGTCCATCGTCGTCCGGCATCTGTAAATTTTTCACATTTTCCTCCTCTTCTCTGTAACAGCTGAGTCGGTGTGAACCAAACTTGGCAGGAATGGTCTATGGGAGGTCCTCTTCAAACGATCCTCATTTTGTTCCCGTCGGATGAAAAACATGGCTTCCAGGGGCATTCTTTGATTCTGGTTGGTGGATTTTCAAAAATCTTCTCCTCTGAAACAGCCGGGCCAAATGTTTTGAAACTTCACATAAATGATGACTGGGATCCCCTCTACCAACGATCCTCATTTAATGTTGATTGGGTCACAAACATGACCGCATTTGTGGCTTACAGTTACTGTAGAAACCTTATGGGAAATCACATTTTCCTCTTCTTCTCTGGAAAAACCGAGGCGACATGAAAACAAACCTTGCAGGGATAGTCTATGAGAGGTCCTCTACAAATGATCCTCATTTTGTTCCCGTGGGTTGAAAGGCATTCTTTGATTCTGATTGGAAGATTTTTAAAAATCTTCTCCTCTGAAACTGCCAGGCCAAATGTTTTGATACTTCACATAAATGATGACTGGGACCCCCTCTACCAAAGATCCTCATTTAATGTTGATCGTGTTGCAAACATGGCCACAATTGCGGCTTATAGTTACTATAGAAACCCTATGGGAAATTTCATTTTCATCTTCTTTTCCAGAACTATTGAGCCGATGTGAACCAAACCTGGCAGGGATGATCTATGGGAGGTACTCTACAAATGATCCCCTTTTGTTCCCGTAGGTTGAAAAACATGGCCGCCAGAGGCATTCTTTGATTCTGATAGGTGGATTTTCGAAAAACTTCTTTGAAACTGCCAGGCCAAATCTTTTGATACTTCACATAAGTGATGACTGGGACCTTCTCTACCAACGATGCTCAATTAATGTTGATCGGGTTGTAAACATGGCCACAATGGCAGCTTATACTTATTATAGAAACTCTATAGGAAATCACATTTTCATCTTCTCTGAAACCACTGAGCCGACGTGAGCCAAACTTTGCAGGAATGGTCTATGAGAGGATGGAAATATGTGGCCACCAGAGGCTATATTCTAATGCTTAACCCAATGCCTCTCCTGTCTGCATGAAGATCAGTACTGTCAGCAAAATACTTGTTTGAGAATCTGGTAAGGGTTGGTTCCAGTTTTCTCCACTGAGAACTGGGAAAAAAAACCCAAAATATTGTGTATACAGTACAAGTCAAAATAAGCTGTAGCATAACTGCAATAAACTAAGTAAACTGCTGCTCCTGCCCTGACAAGATCAGAATCTGACATTTTCTGGAAAGCTTTCCAGAAAATGATGTCAGCTTCTGGTCTTATCAGTGTAAGAAGAGAAAAAGATACATAGTTTGTAGGATTATCCTACAACTTATTTTGACTTAACTGTAAACCATTGCAACTGTACACGGATGCTGATATATGCTCATTAGTCTCATGTTACTATTCAGAAAATCTTGATTGTGAAGTTTTTGAATACATTCTCTTGCAATCATGTCAGCTTAGATGACAGTAATTATTGTATATCTTTTAAGATTTGACAAAAATTGGAGCAATGTGTTTCCTGTAACCCTTTTACCTATCCAAAGCTATTCTGAAAAGAGAATACTGTCTGAAAAAAGTTGTAATTTTTCAAAAATATTTAACCTTTTACTGATTTTTTTGTTGAAAACCGAATTCATAAATATGTGCATTTTCAAGAAAATCTTCTTTGAAACTACAAGCCCAAATGGTTTGAAAACTTAGTGTGACTGATGACTGTAACCCCCTTTACCAATGATACTCATTTTAATCTTCATTGGGTTGCAATTATGGCTGCAATTGTGGCTTATAGTTACTATAGAAACCCTATAGGAAATCACATTTTTATCATCTTCACTGAAAGTACTGAGCCAGTGTGAACCAGACTTGGCAGGCATTGTCTATGAGAGGTTCTTTACAACTGTTACTCATTTTATTCCTGTTGGGTGAAAAAACATGGCCGCCAGAAGCATTCTTTGATTCTGATTGGTCAATTTTGAAAACTCTTCTCCTCTGAAACCACGGGGCCAAATGTTTTGAAACTTTGCATGGTTGATAACTTGGACACCCTCCACCAACATTCCTCATTTTTATGTTGATCGTATTGCAAACATGGCCACAATTGTGGCTTATAGTTACTCTAGAAAAAACCTATAGGAAATCACATTTTCATCTTCTCTCTGGAACTATTGACCTGACATGAACCAAAACTTGGCAAGAATGGTCTATAGGAGGCCCTCTACAAACGATCTTCTTTTTGTTCCCATTGGCTGGAAAATATGGCCACCAGAGACATTCTGATTCTGTTTGATGGATTCAAATGTTTTGAAACTTCACGTGATTGAAGACTGGGACACCTTCTACCAATGATCTTCATGTAATTTTGATGTAATGTTGCAAACATGGCCACAATTTCAGCTCATAGTTACCATGGAAAGCCTTTGGGAAATCTCATTTTTAGCTCAACTTTGGCGAAGCCAAATTTGAGGTTTTGTCATGGGCCGTCGTCCGTCTGTCCGTGCGTCAACAATTGGATACGGCTCTGGCTAGAGGCTGCATTTATGAACCGATCTTTAGGAAACAACTTGGGCACCTTTGTTATTACCGTGGGACGAGAACGAGTGTTTTTGGGTGCGGTCCAAAATTCAAGATGGCTGCCAGCCGCCATTTTGTACCGACGATGCAGAAATCTGTTTTTTGTACAGAACTTCCATATGAAAGCTCTGATTTGAATAATTTTTTGTATGAATGTTTAGTATCATGGGATACATCACATATAATACTGTTTTTTTTCTCGTGCGTAAATTATGCAAATTAGAATAACTTTGATGTTTTTTGGTGTTACTTTCAGCACTATAAGTGCAAATGCCAATACGGCTCGGGCTAGAGGCCGTATTTATGAACCGATCTTTACGAAACTTCTTGGGTACCTTTGGTATCACCGTGGGGCGAGTGTTTTTGGGTCCGATCCGAAATTTCAGATGGCAGATGGCAGCCATTTTGTACAAAATTAGGTGCAATCAGATTTTTGCACAGAACTTCCATATGAAAGCGCTGATTCGAATAATTTTTTGTGTGAATGTTTAGTACCATGGGATACATCACATATAATACGGGTTTTTTTCTCATGCAGAAATTATGCAAATTAGATGAACTTTGATTTTTTTCAGTGCTACTTACAGTAAGTACACATGTCAATACGGCTCGGGCTAGAGTTTGTATTTATGAACCGATCTTCACGAAACGTCTTGGGTTATCACCTTGGGACGAGAACGAGTGTTTCTGGGTGCAGTCTAAAATTCAAGATGGCTGCCAGTGACCATTTTGTATCGAAATTAGGTCTAATCATTTTTTTGTACACAACTTCTATATGGCTCAGTCTAGAGGCCGTATTTATGAACCAATCTTTATGAAACTTCTTGGGTACCTTTGTTATCACCGTGGGATGAGAACGAGTGTTTTTGGGTGTGGTCCACAATTCAAGATGGCCACCAGCAGCCATTTTGTACCGAAATTAGTGCAATCAGTCTTTTGTTCAGAACTTCTGTATGAAAGTTCTGATTTGAATAAATTTTTGTATGAATGTTTAGAAACATGGAATACATCACATATAGTACGGATTTTTTTCTCGTGCAGAAATTATGCAAATTAAATGAACTTTGATTTATTCAGCGCTGCTTATACACTCTAAGTGCACATGTCAATACGGCTCGGGCTAGAGGCTGTATTTATGAACCGATCTTCACAATACTTCTTGGGTACCTTTGTTATCACCTTGGGTCGAGAACGAGTGTTTCTGGGTGCGGTCCAAAATTCAAGATGGCTGCCAGTGGCCATTTTGTTCCGAAATTAGGTCCGATCAGTTTTTGTCACAACTTCTATACAGCTCGTATTTATGAACTGATCTTCATGAACCTCCTTGGGTCCCTTTGTTTTCACATTGGGACAGGAACGAGTGTGTTTTGGGGTGCCTTTGTTATCACTGTGCTATGAGAACAAATATTTTGGGGTTCAGTCAGACCCACTCTGGGACTCCAAGATTTCTTTTCTGGTTTAGCATCTGACTGTCACCCACCTTTACAATACTTTACCTATACATTTGTTACAGGCTACGGTCAGTATTTATGTACAGACCATTACAATACTTTATATGTACATTTGTTATCAGGTAATACCTAGATGTTTGTCATTGCAGTGTCACATACTATACATGTACATGTCTTTGTCTTGACAAGTTGAGCTACAGTGTCATTGACACTTTCATTTATATGTAGTTCCAGGTGATCGATTACAGGCTCTGTAGAGCCTCTAGTTCAAGTGTAATGTCAAAAATATCCATATCACTCCTTCATGACCTTTCGTCCTGAATATTAATTATCCAAACAAACCCTCCCACAAATCCAGCTAAGCATGCTTATTATCCCCCGCCAAAACAAAGTTTGCTGGGATACAGAAATGGGTTCCATCCGTAATAACTTTGGACCTTCATATCACAGTGAATGAATGTTGAATTTAAATGATCTTTAGTGTGCTGATATGTGTTTACTTGCATCACTTCACTGGAAATCCGATCGAAACAACCTCTGTCAAATTTCCCAACTGATAAACTGGGTAATGAATGTGGAACGTTGAATGACATGATGGACAATGAAACTCAAGACAGACAGCTTGCGACAATGACCCAATTTCTTCTGAAGCAATTTGGTGTACGAAGATCAAAGATTCCTACTTCAAAACTTGTTGACCCCTTGTCTTTGTTGTGTATATTTGACAATTTTTAATAAATACATAACCCTAAAGTTGTATTTTAACACATGAAATGAAAAATGTATGTAATTGCAAATAATGGGACAAAAGTCACAATGTTGCGTTGATCCGCATGAAAGTAGAAAATACTGATTAGTATATGATCAAAATGGCAGTCAATTATACATACAGCCAATGGTTAATCAATTAGTCAATTATTTGCAGCACCCTTACAATGTGTCAGGATATTTGGGTTCATATTTGCCTTGTATTGGTTAATTTGCTGCCATTATGTTAGGTAAAGGATTACATTGGCTCAATTCTTTTCATGCGAATCCTACCAGAGGTGCAGTGAGAATTTACACGGATTCTCACAGGTTTTGTTGCACAAATTGATTCTTGGTTTCTAACTGAAATATAAGCCCTGAAGGAGAGGGAATATTTAGTTCTATTGATTCGTAAGGAGGCATTCTATGTTGGAAATGGTTTATCTCAATAATTTTGTACAAATTTTCTGAATTTCGTCCCAATTTCATTTTCAGATTCCATTGTTTGGAATAATGTCATCCGATTCGGCAGATCCATTTTACTGGATAAGAGTTATTTTGGCCTCAAACAGAGGTAAGTACTTTGTGGCTTTCTGAATAAAAGAGCTGTAGGTCACTATTAATAGTTCAAATTTGGCCCCACACCCACAGTGGATCTCCACAACTAAGTTAATTTCTGAACTGTTTTTTTTTTTGTTGATGCATCAATGATGAATCTTGAGCTAATGATTGAGTTATTAGCTTAACTTGACAAAGTTACGGTAAGCTATTGTCATGGTGTGTGTGATTGTCTGTGTCTGTTCACAATTTGTATAGCACAGGCTACAAGCCAGTTGAAAAAAAAAAGAATTCCCAATGTGTTTCTACATCCAACCTTAACTGACAGATTTCTCATTGTTCTCTTGTTTTCTAATATCGCCGCAGCTGGAGAGGTAGACAAACCGTTACAAAAAAAGAAAGGTAGCTGTTGGTTTGAAACCTCATTTTATCTATATTTGTTTGTTGGTTATTTTTTAATTTATTCCATAAAAATATGTATGTCTTGGATATGTCATGACCTTGGAACAATGGGAAATTACAGGTTGTGTTGATAACCATCAGGATTTGATTCATTCTATTAGTTGGATATTGTTTGTAAAAACTATAGCAATTTCATTAAGGTAAAGCTTTGGACAGATCATCTGGTTGTGATGTTGTATTTGTGAGCACAAATTATTAAACTTAATTCAATTTACAGCCAAGCAGTCAGGCCTGACGAGAACTTTTACCATAAGCAAGAGTACCCAAAATTTCATATTCGTTCAGTTTACCACACCAACAGTGTTCTAATCTCTTTTCAGGTACCTTGATGGAATTGGGTATTTCACCAATTGTCACTTCTGGCCTCATCATGCAGCTGTTAGCTGGTGCTAAAATTATAGAAGTTGGAGATACTCCAAAAGACAGAGCATTGTTCAATGGGGCTCAAAAGTGTAAGTATTATATTGTAGAATAATATGTTGACTGTTTTACAATATGGAGAAAGAGGATTTCTACTAATTGTTGTGGGATGCTATTTCCATGCCTATAATATCTGAGAAGGCACAAGGACCCCTATATAAGCCCTTGGAAGTGAATCGGTGCTTGTTTGTTGTGTTAAACAAGCTCTGTTTTACTGGTAAAATAGGACCCGGTCACCAATGATTGGGGGGGGAAGTCTTCTAAGATGGGCAACATGGGTTTAAATGATTGACTAAACTTGATTTTATATCTATGTTGCGGTGGTCATGATTAGCCATTGTGCAGAAATGTGACCTTAGACACAAGTAAAAAGATGAATGATAAGACGCAAGAACTACCATAGAAAAGTTTCTACTTTTTGTCTGCTGGTTTGGCAGTTATGAACATTTCATTTAGTACTTCCCAAACTTAGTTGGTCATTTAAAATTTAGTGTAAATGTTTGTTGCGTCATGTCAGAGGAAGTTTGTTTGAATTAAGTTGTTCCAACTCATAAAGTGGTTTAAGCAAAATATGTCCCTTACTGTTCAAAGTGTCACTAAACCCCAATAAACAAACAAACCCACAGGCTGACAATCATAATGCCTCCGATTACTGGTAATAAAAGGCATGCCTGCAATGATTTTATGCTTGTCATGCAACTTGGTTTTATGCAGAAGACCCAATTTGTTGCAAACAGTCCTCATCGGCAATGCGTGGGGTAACTGGTATATTTGTGGTATTATGTTATGGCGTCTGTCTGTCTGTCTCATTCCATCCGTAAACAATTTTTGGGTCGCCTACTCCTCAAAAAGTTTACATGCTACATTGTCCAAACTTTGCACACATGTTGATCAGTAATTGCCGTTGTGCCTGTGACAAGTGCAGGTAACTCCATTTTGTATTTCCAGAGTTATGCTCCCTTTTAGAACTTAAAACATTACAGTATTGTGTCGCCTACTCCATCAACATTTTACATGCTATATTGTTCAAACTTTGCACACATAGTGATCCCCAATTGCTGTTGTGCATGTGACAAGAGCAGGTACCTCTATTTTGTATTTCCAGAGTTATGCCCCTTTTTTACATAAACATTACAGTATTGTGTCGCCTTCTCCTTCAACATTTTACATGCTATATTGTTCAAACTTTGCACACATAGTGATCCCCGATTGCCATTGTGCATGTGACAAGAGCAGGTACCTCTATTTTGTATATCCAGAGTTATGCCCCATTTTAGTACTTAAAACATTACAGTATTGTGTCGCCTACTCCTTCAACATTTTACATGCTATATTGTTCAAACTTTGCACACATGGTGATCACCACAGGTGTATGTTGCCCTGCTAGCCAGTGCTCTTGTTAGCTCATCTTGACAAAGTCAAGCTGAGCTAATCTAATCGCTTCCCGTCCGTCGTCCGTCAACACCATGTTTTGGTCTTCTCCTCCAAAGCCACTGGGCCAATTCAAGTGAAAGTTTGTGTGAGTGATGGTCCCAAAGGGGCATTTCATTTTTGTTCAACTCAGTATGCCCGGCCCCATAGGGAGGGAGTGGGGGAAAATGCTCCAAAATATTTTAAAAATCTTCTTCTCAAGAACCAGTGTGTGCAATGACTTGATATTTGCTATGGAGCTTCCATATGAGGTGTAGAATCAAGTTTGTTCAAACGAAGTTCGTAAAGTAATATTTGGCTTTGTAATAGGAGGGGTAAGATTTTTGGCCCCGCCCAAAATTTCTATTTTCTGAACCGATGGTCCGGTATGAACCAAATTTGGTTTGTGGTAGTATTGGGTCATAAGTACTTGACCCATGCAAAAAAAAAAATTCCCGCATCCCCGTGGGAACCCTGGGAGCTAAAAATAGAAATATTTTCAAACGCCCATATTTCCCAAACCCCACGGAACAGAGAGCTTTTATTTGGTATGAAGTATCCTTATGACCAGTAGAATTGAATGGTAAAAAAAAATTGTCATTGGTTATGTTAGGGTGTTCTGTAATGGGCATCGAAAAAATGCTGAGTCAGCATATTTGCAAAAATTTTAAAAAATCTTTTCACCAGAACCAATCATCAGAATCTTTTGATATTTGGTATACAGCATTCATAGGGGGGTCAGATAAAAGTTTGTTGAAATAAAGCTCATTGGTTCATATTTGGGCTCTCTACAGGAGCCTGAAGTTTTAACATAGGGTAATATGGGGAATATTCTCTAAAAATCTTCTTCTTCAGAACCACCAGTCAGAATCTTGTAATATTTGGTATACATCATTGTTATGAGGGTCAGATTCTAGATTGTTCAAACCAAGTCCCTAGGTTAATATTTGGGCTTCCTACGGAAGCCCAAATTTTATCTTTGTTCAATATGGAGGGTAATTTAAAAAAATCTTCTTCTTCAGATCCATCAGTCAGAATGCTTTGATATTTGGTATGCAACATCTCTATGGGGGTCAGATTCAAGTTTGTTCAAATCAAATCCCTAGGTATATATTTGGGCTCGCTATGGTAGCCCAAATTTTTACTTAGTGCAATATGAGAAAATTTCTTTAAAAATCTTCTTCTTCAGATCCACCAGTCGGAATGCTTTTATATTTGGTATACAACATCTCTAGGGGGGTCAGATTCCAGGTTGTTCAATTCAAGTGCCTAGGTTAATATTTGGGCTCCATATGGGAACTTGAAATTTAACTTAGTACAATATGAGGGAATTTCTTCAAAAATCTTCTTCTTCAGATTCACTTGTCAGAATGCTTTCACATTTGGTATACAACATCTCTAGGGGGGTCAGATTCAAGTTTGTTCAAATCGGATCCATAGGTCAATATTTGGGCTCGCTATGGAAGCCCAAATTTGAACTTAGTGCAATTCGAAGAAATTTCTTTACAATTTCTCTTCTTCAGATCCAACAGTCGGAATGCTTTCATATTCGGTACACAACATCTCTAGGGAAGTCAGATTTAACTGTGTTCAAATCAAGAGTCTGGGTTAATATTTGGGCTCTCTATGGGAGCCGGAATTGGCCATTTTGCTGAAGAATTAAAAATTTTGTATTCAGTACTCTCTAGAGGTACTAAGATTAATCCACATAGGTTGTATCAAGGGGCTTCATAGGGGAGCTCTGCATTTTACTTATGATCAGCTGAAGAAAAGGCATGATGCCCAGATTATTTTTGTCACTCCTGAGGGACTCGAGGATTGACAGTGTAGTCTATGGAGATGGCTTGCTTAATGTAGACTCATTCTTGGACTCTGTTTAAATTGTGTTCTGTACAAGATGAGCGCTTCAGGCCCCGTGGGGCCTCTTGTTATTATTCCAGTTTGTGATTGTTGAAGCATTTTCAGGAGAGTTTGGCTTGGATCAAAGTATTAGTTGAGATGTGTTTGGCTTCTGTTCACTGCAAATCATTTTTATGTGTACCCATACTATGTATGGTACACATAATGCCGGCATCCGGGGTGACCATCCGTCGTTCGTCCATCCTTTGTCTGTCCGTCTGTCCGTCCGTCTGTCTGTCCGGCGTCCGTATCCATTTTCTTTGACATTCGATAACTTGAAAAATATTGCTTGGATTGTCAAGTTACTTTATATTTGTGTTCAGGTTACTGATGTGCCGAGTTGTATAGTTTTTGGTGTAAATCGGATAATTTGATCCTGAGATCTTAACCCTTGATCCTTCAAATTGAAAATTCCTCCAATCCCTTTGGCATTCGATAACTTGAAAAATATTGCTTGGATTGTCAAGTTACTTTATATTTGTGTTCAGGTTACTGATGTGCCAAGCTGTATAGTTTTTAGTGTAAATCTTATTTTGATCCCGAGATATTAACCCTTTATCCTTCAAATTGAAAATTTCACAATCCCTTTGGCATTCGATAACTTGAAAAATATTGCTTGGATTGTCTAGTTACTTTATATTTGTGTTCAGGTTACTGATGTGCCGAGCTGTATAGTTTTTGGTGTAAATCTGTTATTTTGATCCTGAGATATTAACCTTTTATCCTTCAAATTGAAAATTTCCCCAATCCCTTTGGTATTCGATAACTTGAAAAATATTTCTTGGATTGTCAAGTTACTTTATATTTGTGTTCAGGTTACTGATGTGCTGAGCTGTATAGTTTTTGGTGTAAATCTGATAATTTAATCCTGAAATATTAACCCTTTATCCTTCAAATTGAAAGTTCCTCCAATCCCTTTGGCATTTGATAACTTGAAAAATATTGCTTGGATTGTCAAGTTACTTTATATTTGTGTTCAGGTTACTGATGTGCCGAGCTGTATAGTTTTTGGTGTAAATCGGATAATTTGATCCTGAGATATTAACCCTTTATCCTTCAAATTGAAAATTCCTCCAATCCCTTTGGCATTTGATAACTTGAAAAATATTGCTTGGATTGTCTAGTTACTTTATATTTGTGTTCAGGTTACTGATGTGCCGAGCTGTATAGTTTTTGGTGTAAATCTGATGATTTGATCCCAAGATATTAACCCTTTATCCTTCAAATTGAAAATTCCTCCAATCCCTTTGGCATTTGATAACTTGAAAAATATTACTTGGATTGTCAAGTTACTTTATATTTGTGTTTAGGTTACTGATGTGCCGAGCTGTATAGTTTTTGGTGTAAATCTGTTATTTTCATCCTGAGATATTAACCCTTTATCATTCAAATTGAAAATTCCTCCCATCCCTTTGGCATTCGATAACTTGAAAAATATTGCTTGTTTTGTCAAGTTACTTTATATTTGTGTTCAGGTTACTGATGTGCCGAGCTGTACAGTTTTTGGTGTAAATCTGATAATTTAATCTTGAGATATTAACCCTTTATCCTTCAAATTGAAAATTACGGTCCTTGGACTCTGAAAAATTCATCAAAATTACAGTTTTTCAGACTTTTTTTCTACACGCTTCCATATATTGAGCTGTTTTGGGGTATGTTAGTCAAACATGGTGGCCTACAGATCAAGTTTGCATTTTTTTCCGCTCCACTGATTTTTACCGAAATTACGGCCCTTGAACTTTGAAAAGTTCATCAAAATTAGTTTTGCAGACTTTTTTCCTACACGCTTCCAGATATTGAGATGATTTTTGGTATGTTAGTCTAACATGGTGGCCTACAGAACAAGTTTGCGTTTTGTTCCGTTCCTCTGATATTTACCGAAATTACAACCCTTTGACTCTGAAAAATGCATTAAAATTACAGTTTTCCGGACTTTTTTTCTACACGCTTCCAGATATTGAGCTGATGTTTGGTATGTTAGTCTGACATGGTGGCCTACAGATCAAGTTTGCATTTTGTTCCGCTCAACTGATTTTTATCGAAATTACGGCCCTTGAACTTTGTAAAGTTCATCAAAATTACAGTTTTCCGGACTTTTTTCCTACACGTTTCCAGATATTGAGCTGATTTTTGATATGATAGTCTAACATGGTGGCCTACAGAACAAGTTTGGGTTTTGTTCCGCTCCACTGATTTTTACCAAAATTACGGCCCCATAGACTTTGAAAAGTTCATCAAAATTACAGTTTTCCGGGCTTTTTCTCTGCTTGAATTCTTTCAATACCGTTGAAACTACAGAACACTGTTTTCTGCAGTATTCCTAGAATCTATGTTTTTAAAAAATGATTAGAGCTTGAAATATCGGGACGCGTGGGGTATGTGAGCGTGCTCACAAAGGTTCTTTCATATATCCCATAAAGGGGCGTCTGGATTAAAAATACAGGCGACTGCCGCAAGTATGCTCCCTTGTAAGCTTTACATGTCGTTTAACTTGGATATCCATAAAGGGGTGTCTGGATTAAAAATACACATTGTGGTGGTTTTTCAACTTGATTGAATGGTATCATTGACATCATTTTACATTAACAATTGAACAATTGCAAAAGATAGTAAAATGCAGTTTATGAATCATCACAAAATCCTTTGCAACAATCTGTTGATCTGATGTTCCAGGAGCTGTTGTCGTCTGACTGCCCACAATTGGCCGATTGTGGTTGCCGGTTCCGATCATCGGTTGAACACTAGATAGACATAATTTCTCCCAATTAATCACTGGGACACATTGTGAAGTCAAATTTCTCAAACAGCAGTTAACCCTGTGTATGGTGATAGCAAAATACTTGAATATTAAGCAGCAAAATTTCCCGTAATGCAGCTAGGAATTTTAACAAATTCATTTGTGTTTGACAGAGCTTACTGAGCTTTGTCAAACGAAGTTGAATTGGTAAAATTCCACAGTGTACTGTGGGAAAACTTTGTGCCTTGAAATTTTGATATTTCATCATTATGAAGAGGCTTAGTTTATTGTGAACGATTCATACCAGTTTTTTTTTTCTTTTTGATATCACCAGTTACGACTCTTTATGACATAACATCAGTTAAGGTGATGGCCTAAGCTGATAACTTTCATAAGATAACCAGGAATGTTTTTTTTTTTTTAAGCTCACCTTGCCTAAAAGGCCATGTGAGCTTTTCACATCACCTGGTGTCTGTCGTCATCCAGCGTCCATAAACTTTTCACATTTTCGTCATCATCTCTGTAACCGCTGAGCCGGTGTGAACCAAACTTGGCAGGAATGGTCTATGGGAGGTTGTCTACAAACGATCCTCATTTTGTACCCATCAGCTGAAAAACATGACTTCCAGAGGCATTCTTTGATTCTGGTTGATGGATTTTCAAAAATCTTCTGCTTCGAAAATTGCCAGGCCAAATGTTTTGAAACTTCACATAAATTACAGTTACTGTAGAAACCCTATGAGAAATCACATTTTAATCATCTTCTCTGGAACTACTGAGGCGACGTGAACCAAACCTGGCAGTGATAGTCTATGAGAGGTCCTCCACAAATGATCATTTTGTTCCCATGGGTTTGAAAACGTGGCTGCCAGAGGCATTCTTTGATTCTGAATGGTGGATTTTGAAAAATCTTCTCTGAAATCACAGGGCCAATGTTTTGGAACTTTGCATGATTGATGACTGGAACCCCCTCTACCAACGATCCTCATTTAATGTTGATTGGGTTGCGAACATGGCTTCAATTGCAGCTTATAGTTACTATAGAAACCATATGGGAAATCACATTTTCATCTTTGGAACTACTGCGCCGACGGAAACCAGACTTGGCAGGAATGTTCTATAGGAGGCCCTCTACAAACAATCCTCTTTTTGTTCACGTTGGTTGGAAAATATGGCCACCAGAGACATTCTCTGATGCTGCTTGATGGATTTTGTAAAAATATTCCCCCTCTTTCTGAAACTACAAAGTCAAATGCTTTGAAACTTTACATGATTGAGGACTGGGACACCTACCAATGATCCTCATGTAATGTTGATGTAATGTTGAAAACATGGCCACAATTGCAGCTCATAGTTACCATGGAAAGTATATGGGATATCACATTTTTATATGTAGTTCCAGGTGAGTGATTACAGGCTCATAAGAGCCTCCAGTTAGTATCTTGATATATTCGTTAATGTTTGATCATATTTTTAAGGATAACAGTTGTTAACCCTTCGCCTAACGTTGCTGCTAACTGAAGATCATTGGTTCAATCTTTACCGGCTTCCAAGCCTGGAAATAAGGAATCTGTCATTTGCAGAATGCGGTCCCCATAGGGTGTGTTTGATGCTTGTATCTTATACAGTAGGATAGAATTACCCAATTTATCCTCGGGGTACCTCTTTTTGTTTAGGCTTGAGACCTTGATTCAGATTGAAGTTCATGGAGGGTAAATTTAATAATGCTACCCAGCTGTGCATGGTAGCATCAACAACTTCATGTCCTGCAGATGACAGTCTGCTTATTTCTAGACTTGCCTGCATCATCTGTGTTGTGTCATGTGTGGGTTAGCATCCAAATGGGAGCATGTTGGAATGGTACTGAGGCATACAGCCCGTATGTGGTCCACATGCCTTCAACCCGAGCTAATTCAGGTAGTGCTAGTTAGTAAGTTGCGAGCACAGTGGCTCAGTGGCTATGGCATTGGACTTCAAACCGAAAAGGTCTGTGGTTTGATCCCCTGCCAGGGGTAACTGCATTGTCCTTGAGGAAGGTACTTAATCCTGTTTGCCCATATGGGGGCATGGTGGCGGTATGTACTAAGGTGCACTGATGTCGATGGTGCTCTTGTCTTCAAACAATGCTAACCCTGCTTGTATGAAGTTAGTACGTTGGCGAGTCTGGTAGTTGCCTGCCACTGCTCGGTGGTTCTCTCCAGGTTCTCCAGCTTTCGTCACCCATAAAATGATCAGACAGGGGATGACCCTGGCTGTCGAAAGTGCCGTTAATCGCGAATAAATTTAAAAAAAAAAAGAGTTGGAGTTTCTGCTCTGGGATTCACTCCATTTACTTCGGTTTCCTCCACCTACAAAACTGTCTGACACGATATGAAACTGCCTATTGAAAGTGTCATTAAATCCCTGTAAACGAACATAAGCCTTCACGTTTCATAATTCCTGATATTTATATTTGTTTTATAGTATTTGGAATGATAATAACAGTTGGACAAGCTATAGTATATGTGATGACTGGCATGTATGGAGATCCTGCTGATATTGGAGCTGGTGTCTGCCTCCTTATTATCATTCAGGTATGTGACAAGTGCATAAAATTTATTTGGTTTCGTGCTGAAATAATTCTCATAATGCATCTGGTTCAGGGGTGGGTATAGATGATATAAAAATGCTTTTATATGTTTTATGGTAGATTGCAGGAAGCCCATATTTGGGTATTCTGTAAGCCTAACAGATTGTTCCAATTCACAAGAATCAGTTTCTATTCTCGTGAACTTGTGCTGCAAAAATCATCTGTCAGTCCTTATATATTTTAGTATTTGAGAGTACTGTTATACCTCTGTGGAATTCAGTTAGGAGGCATTTCAAAGTAAGAAATATGTGTATATATGTTAATGTATTTAGGCCATACAAAGTTGATTGTCTGTTTCTCAGGCCATTTTTTCCAAAAAAGCATGCGGGCGGGCGTTTTTTTTTTTTTCTTTTTATTTTCTTCCCGAGAGGTTGTTTGTGGTAATTTGACCCCCACCGAAACGCCTGGTGGACCACGCAAAATTTCGCAAATATATTGGTTATTCACCACAGGGGTGTTGAGTCGTAAATGAAGTGGGGTTTGAATGTTTGTTTTTTCAGTGAAACGTGAAAATTATAATACAGGACGAAAGTCACGAAACGCCTCGTGGGTGAAACGTCTCGGGTTGAAACGTCTCTGGGACAAATCAAATGTCGAAGTGCCAACTTTCAGAGATTTATTTTACCCCCCCCCAAAAAATCCTTTCACAACTTGCCTTATAAAATCGTGAATCGCAATTTTTCCCCATTATATTCAAAATTATCACAACCCATTTGAACGGGCTGTTCATCCATAAATCATATTTTTTTTAAATCTGAAAATGAAATACAAAACGAATGTTTGCGTGTTTTTATTAACCAATTCGACCGCACATACCTGCCTATATGCAATTTATTTTCAACTATGACTGTTACTTTTATATCAAGCAACGGTTACTATTAGTTATCCAATTATCCTGCATCTCAAATGCATTTATTTAAATTAACTGGGAAACTCGTAACGGTTTCAAATAACAGTACACAAATTTCCAATGACGGCCATTTACAATACAAATGTTACTAAAAATAAATGCCAGGAGACTGTGTTCTATTCAACATAGCACCTGACTTTGCAGACTTTCTGAGAGTTGGTGCGAATCAAACGTGGTGCGAATCGACCATTCCCCTTTGTGACTGTTTGTTGTCAGACTGAAAGACACCTTCCTTCTTGTTGTCATTATGCCTTACCTTTTGCAGATTAAAACACTTTCTGTCGTGAATATTGGTAAAACCCACCCACTTTATTAAGGTATGATGTAGAAAAAGCTTGAAGTGTGTTAATTTAAAATTTACGAACGCATCGATATCGATTTACCGAAATGGGCACAATATCTCAAATTTTTTTGAAGATTTTTTGGTGTCATAAAAAGGTTGCATGCGCACCAAAAATGACCATGCGCGCGGGCCTGAGAAACAGAGGTTCTTTTTTTTATAGCCTTACTCAAGTTTAAATCTTATGGGCCTAGTTCTAATTTGGGTGTTTCTTGTCTTACTTGTAGAACACATGTCCAAACTTCCAAGCTTTTGGTGGTCTTGCTTGTGAAAGACAGTTAGAGTGAAGGCTTGGCTTTATGTATAAGGAGCAAAGAATTCACTCAACTCTAATAAGTAGAAGTAGGAGCATTGCCCAGTATGTGGGAGTAAAAAATAAGTAAAATTATCTTAACCCTTAACTTGGGCCTAATTTCAACATTGATAACTATTTAATAAAAAGGAACAGGTGCCCCAACCTGCATTGTTCGGGTAAACTCAGAACTTGTTTTCAAAGTACCTTGTCAGTCAAGACTTGACTAGAAACGCAGCAAAGCCACTGGAGGTAAACTTTCAAAGTATAGCAAAAATGTATAAAAATCTCTGGGCGTTTGGAGGTTAAGCACACTTGTAGAATCTATGGCTACAATCAAGTCGACATTTTGAGGGAAACAAGTTCTGCTTTACTTGTAAAATAGGACATGGGCCCAATGCATCAGATGGAAGTCCTCTAAAGTGGGCAGCTCAGGTATAGACAATTGTTTAAACTTTACATCATACCTATCAGATAGCCAGAGATGCTGAAAGTGACTTTAAACACCAATAAATGAGTAATAAATCCTTATTCTCACATGATCCCTGCGGGAACCCCAGGAAGTGAACAGTGCCTGTTCTCTGCGGTAAACAGGTTCTGTTTTATTGGTAAAATAGGACCCAGTCACCAATGCTTGAGAGGTGCAAACCCTCTCTAAAATGGGCAACATGGCTTATTAACACTCAAGGCTGATCTTGAGTTGATACTCATGTTGTGGTCATGATTAGCTATTGTGCAAAAATATATGACCTTAAACACCAATAAATAAATTATTCTCGCATGAATTTCCAAGCCCTGGTTTGAAGTGTTGTCATTGGATGTTAAAGGCTTCATATTCTGTTGATGTGCTTTGCTATTTTAAGCTTCATATTATGTGCTTCCAGGCCTGGTAATAACCCAGGAACAATTGTTTAGGTTACATGAAGTTTACATCAGTTATAAAATATGCGAATAAACTACAGGTTACGACAAAGTAAATTGTACATCATAACTTTATTAAATAGCTAATCTTGTGTGTTTTGCCAGAAAGATTTTGCCATCTTTTGGAGCTATATCAACTCAGATGGTGTAATGCATTCACATTATGAATAGAATGGCATGTTGTTTCCATCTTCAAACATTTCCGGCTAAATAAATATCAACAACTAATGCCTGATCTTGCTTTGGTAAGATCATATTTTTGTTTTTGCTATTTATTTTATTCAAAATCCATTGGATGTAAAACAGCATGACTGGCATAGTAAACGGAGAAGGGGGAGAAGCATTGCACCTTTTTTTCCTGTGTTGCCACTTGCCACTGTGTTGTATAGCATAGCCTGCCAGAGAGTTGCGATAGACCTTTTATGTCCAGGCCTGTGCCTCATATGTGTGTACTGGTATTATTAAACCCCCCTGCGAATGAAGTTCAGGGGGGTATATTATATAGGAATCACTTTTTGTCTCTCTGTCAGTCCGTCCGTCCGTCTGTGCAAATCATATTCCGGCTCAGAACTTTTGATCGCCTTGAAGGATATTGATGATACTTGTTATTGATGTTCCCCACCACCAGAAAGTGTGTCACGAATAAGGTTGGAATGTCTATCTACAAGGTCAAGGTGACAGACTGCTCAATTTCACATACCCATATCCAAATATACACAAGTTGTGTCTGGCTCAGAACTTTTGATGGCCCTGAAGGATATTAATGATACTTGGTATTAAAATTACCCACCACTAGAGGGCATGTCGTGAATAAGGTTGCTTGGAGTGCCTGTCTGCAAGGCCAAGGACAGACTTAGTTCATGTTTACTAACCCACCCCCCTTCCCCTCCCCCACATCCAAATACAACTATAACAAGTAGTATCCAGCTCAAAACTTTTGATGGCTTGGAAGGATATTTATAATACTTAGTATTATTGTTGCCCTATCAGAGAGTGTGTCACGGGAGGGTATCTTGGTCCCAAGTTCGGCAGGCTTCATCTTCTTGAATCTGTATAGATTTGACTTGTTACAATTTATAAGTGCACCCACTACTTGTAACAAGGCAAAGACATGAACAATTTTGACAACCAAAAATATTGTAGCACTCTACAGGTAACCCTCTTGCAGGTTGTCTTAGTTATAATTTTTTCAGGTCTGTGTAAATTGAGTATCAATATTTTCTGAAAAATATGCAGTAAACAGGAGTATTCATTCAAGTAGAATTTAGTAAATTCTTTATACCTATGTAAAAAAATTGGAGCATTTCATCCTTTCTTGTGAGAGTTCATGTAGGTCATTTGAACAAGATATAATAGATTCAGTTGTTATAATGGAAGTGCAGAGTCAAAAAAGGAAACAAGTTTTGTCTTAATTTTTGTAAATTTCATATCTATCAATTTTCATTTTTCACAATTATATATGTATTCCAACACCTAGAGCAGAAGTCCTCTGAAATGGGGCAGCAGAGTATAAACTTGACTTTATACTGGTGTTTTGTTGAAATAGCTGTAGATGCTGAAGGTGACCTTAAGTACAACACTGTATATAATAATAATTCATTTGACAAGGATTTACTCTAATCCATATGCATAGATGCATAATTGGTGTTTTCAGGTGCAGTAAACGACTCCTCGAAATTAACACTTCTTGCCTTGCTAACATATTGTTTGTTTTTTTTCAGCTTTTTGTTGCTGGTTTAATAGTCTTGTTACTAGATGAATTGTTACAGAAAGGATATGGTTTGGGATCTGGTATTTCATTGTTTATTGCCACAAACATTTGTGAAACCATTGTGTGGAAAGCCTTCAGTCCTGCAACAGTCAACACAGGCAGAGGTATTTATAGTTAATCTAGCATTGGCTTAATTTGATCACATCCCATAAAATTCTACGCGTTTTAACTCTTAACCCACTGAGTATTTTTCATCAGATCTACTCATGACTAGTTTTGATGAAAATTCTTAAAACTTTGACTCAGGTAATCACTTCCAAAAAAAATTTGTGAGCAAATAAAGCTTTACATTTTTTTAAACTCCAAAACATAGCTGATTAACCCTCATTGGAACGAACTCAAGGATTTTCCAGTGTGGGGTTGAAAGCTATGCTTTTGGGGCAAAAATTGAAAAAGTAATGAAATTTGAGTGGCAATTTTTGTGAATAACACTGACCTGTTTTGGCGTTTATGTTGGGTGAGAAGTTAAGCATTAGCTTGAATCGCTTTTAATGTTTCTTTAAAAATGCATTTATGACCTCAAAGGAGCCACAAAAGTCTGGTCTGGGTTCTGCCCAGCACAAGACTCTTTCAGGAAGATGGCTCTTGACAAGTAATTTTTAGAAACCTCTCCCCCAAAACGTGCAGTTGAGCAGTTGGCAAAGCATGTATTGGAAATGAGAAATTTTGTTAAAAAAAATTTATTAAACATGTTTTTGATTAACTGGTAGAGCACTAAATTATTTTTGGTCATCAGAATATGTTCACAGGTCTTTGACTTGTTACAGTTTATGGGAGAGTGCCCGCGGGCACTCTCCCATAAATTCTAACAAGGCAAATCCTTGCAGACTAAATTTCACTTCAAAGATAATATGAAGCATGTCCATTGAATATGAAGCCTTTTATTTGGAGATGCTGTGGTTCAGATTAAAGCCCAAATATGGGCTTCCAGCACTCTACCAGTTAAGAAGAGAACATGTATCTGTCTAAGAAATGATCTAGATTAGGCCTGGTTATTATTGCAATTTGTCAAACACCCTAGTTCTCCCATCTTGTCATTTTTCCAAGCTTGTCCATCTGATGCCATTTTTCAAAGTGTGATAAGCACACACAATCATTTCAAATATTTTACATATTCAGATAGTAGCATTTAATACAAAACTTGTCTTACTCATGTTTTAATGGTCTGATATTAATTGCAGGTACTGAGTTTGAGGGTGCAATCATTGCCCTGTTCCATTTATTAGCTACAAGAAATGACAAAGTGAGAGCACTTAGAGAAGCATTTTACAGACAGAATCTACCCAATCTGATGAACCTAATGGCAACTGTGTTTGTGTTTGCTGTTGTAATATATTTCCAGGTTTGTTAAGTTTACAGATCACTTGTGGTTGACAATGTGAGATAGTTCGCAATGAAGTTATCCATGCTTGTTGATAAAATTGACTGACAGTTTAAAAAGTTTGTTTTCTGGTGGTATTCTTAACTTTGCAATTAGCACTTTCATACTTACCTGCTTCTGTTGTTCCATTTGAAATTCTCAGAGTTTGTGGTTCTTAAAAGTTATTGAATTTTAAAATTGAAATTCTAAGCCTGTGAAAGGACTTGAAAATTGGACTTTCTTGAAAGGTCAAGGAAAGTCGTACCCTTGAAAAATATATTTAGGCAATTGTTTTACTCATTTTGATCAAGATGTGTACTTAAAAATCTAGTGTTTTTGTGCTTCTGTTACTTGAATTGCATGTTTTTCAAATCCAATGAAATAAAACGTACTCAACACGGATTCTTGGGAAGCACTCAGCTTCATAATAATCAGTTTTAGATGCAGATATAAGTGTTTTTAAAAACATGAATAAGAATTGGTAACATGTACAAAGTCAGAGTTTATTGAACTGTAGATAAAGTTTCTGAAAAGTATATGGAAATTCTTTCTCTCTGAAGCGTACGGACTCAACATTGTGTGTGCAGGGCTTATATTTCAACTCAATTTGGAAGAATCCATTTGGATTCCCGTGAAAATGATTGCGAGAATGCATACCTGCTATGAGTGTCATGGGATGAGACCTCCATAGTTGAACCGCTGGAGTAGACTGATAACCCATGTCAACCCTTTACCCAACTTAGCTTTTTAATATTTTTATACTATAACCCAATGGCCCAGACTCAGCTGGTGCAAACTCAGTTATCAAGGGCCAAACACAAATTTTGAACCCCCCAATCCCCAAAATTTGCTTGCAAAACCGAAAATTAAAAGTTCTAACTGGTCCTCCATACTTCTACTCTCCGCGCATGTGTAGTTGCCAGGAAGTGACCGAAATTAGCGCAAACATCATTTCTTTGTTTGGCCCAAATGTCGGCAACAATGAACTGACATCTGTGCTTTAAAATTTCCTTTTTTGAGGATGCCAGACACAAATCAATGCAAGAATTGGTGGATCCAAGGCTGTTATTGGATGATGGAAGTGTTCAACGGTGGTTTTAGACGTTCAGGGCTGTAACTTTATGATAATTATAAAATTATTTTACGTTTCCCAATTTCTGGACATACTCCTGACGTCATCATTTTTGTTAATGACTATTCTACTGTTTGTTAAGTATTCCTTCCATGAACTTTTCCTGTTAACTCTTAAGCTTTTTGGAAGCTTTTTGGCTATTTTTTATTGAAATTTTTTATTAAATTTCTTGGGAGTTTAACATGTATTAGATTATTTATTCTGTTTTTCCCCATAGTTACGTCCTCTCCCTAGGGGTGTTTAGGTCGTTTAGTCTTGCATCTTCTATCCGATGTTTCGTTTCTTATTCGTATGAAGATCTAGCTTTGCATCTGGTAGCATTAAATTGGTTTCTGACTTTGGGCCTTTTTGTGTGCCTGATGTCTTGTTTACATTGACGTTGTTTACAATGACAACATCCTCATATTAGGTAGTTTTTTATATTCTATTACTGTTAAAATTACTGTAGGATACATGGATTATTATTCCGGTAGGGTAGCTAAAAAAATTTGGATTTTGTCCACACTAAGGCTCTATCGAGATGCCCTTAGGCTCTTAATGTTCCCTTTGGAACTTAGGCGTTTTTTCAAAAAAAAAAATTTTTTCCAAAAATTATTTTGAATTTAATTTTGATTGCTATTATTCATGTATCTTAATTAAATGTATTTTGTTGTGGAGTTTGGAGGTCTGATATTGACTTTAGTCGATGCACTCCTGCGGACTCTTGTCATTCTTGTGTTCACTGGAATAACTAATGTTGGAGACGGGTGTCGCGGTACGTTGTTGGCAATGAGGTTGTGAGGGCAGGCCTCTCACCATGTTATAATTCATTTTGTCAGTTTCTATTTCAGAGGAACATGAACATGGTGATGATATTCTGACACCTATTCATGTGTGCTACTGTCGTCACGCTCCATTGAGCATATAGAGCTAGCTGCAGTGCTCATAATTGCAAGAGTTAGGGCCTATTGTTAAGGGTTTTAATCTCTTGAAAGCAGCTAGCTCGACCGGTGAATCGGTACTCCGTCCGTGGATGCCGTGATGCCGGGTAAGTCTGTTGCGGTCGAAAGAAGCGGATTGGGTAGAGTGAGCACTTAATAGCTCACCCAGCGATGACGGAAATAGGGAGGAAGTCAGCAAGTTTCTTGTACTCTGCGAGGTCTATAGACAGCGAGTGGGAGAGGCCCCTCTCTAACTTACAGACATTGGGGGCCAAATGTTATGAGAAACTTGCATGAGCCGGAGCATATGTCAGCCCTCCACTCGGGACGCTCTGTTTAGTCTGCGGCCGAGGTCAGCTTAATCACGGCTTCCTCCACTACATTTCGCAAACCGAAATTAAGTTTTCTGGTTGGAAACTTGCACAAGACAGAGCATACGTCCGCCCACCGTTCGGGACACTCCGTCTAGTCTGCAGCCAGAGTCGGCTTCAGTCATGGCTTCCTCCGCTACGTTATTAAAGCACACGCCCGCATCCTAGCTACCCGACTTCGGATATCCAGCCTGCTGCACGAAGAAGGAACTACTCTTCGCCCATGAAGTTGGATCAACCGGTACCTTGGGACACGAGGACTCGATCATTGGGACGAAGAAGAGATCCATCTCCGACACACTGTCCCAGGAGCAGCAAGTGGCTAGGAAACAGAAGACCGCTGCTCCTCATGCCTTGATGACGGACTTGCTGTCACAGATTGCACAGCTGATCGCAGCATCCCAGCAAGTACAGATGCAGCCTACCTCAGCCTCAGAACCTGAGCTGTCAGGACGGTGCTGGGTCGGTCCAGATGTCTGTTCATGCAGATGCAATGGACCGAGATTCGCAACTGATTCTCTAGGATGGTGAAAGGAATAAGGAAGAGGATTACCCTTCCCTTTCGGAACAGCACAGGCTTGGGATGGATTTCATCCATCAATACTACCTGAATTTGTTCCGACGAATCAGAATGCTGCAATGATAAGTGAGAACCGCTGGCGTTGTTGGATGCAGACTTTAATCGGACAAAGGAAGAAGTTCTTTCTTTTCCGGTTCAGCCAAGGTAGGTGTCGCAGGCCTTCGGCCATGTAGACAATGCCGTGTTCACCTCTCAAGTGCGAGGAAAGGGATGTTTCTTAACTATATCTTCCATAAAGTACTGTTTCATGGACTTCATTTAAAAATCGTTGGAGATGTTCAGAGAGCTCCTCTGCCTTTGAATGAGCAGCCCGGGGATCTAGATGTATCCTTGCCTGCATCATTCACTATTCGCTCAGACTCTATTACAACGGCAATTTTATCAAGTAGAGCGAATTTGGAAGCAATGTCTTATGCAGATCACCTTACCAGAGCTATGGTGCAACATCTCAACGGGAAGGAATTTGAGGACGTTTGTACCTCTCTTAGAGTTCTTTCCAGGGCAATTTGTATACCACGTATAACTCCGCCCTTACAGTGGCTAATCTGGAGTTTCGCCTCCCGTAAGCCTCACAGGTCATACAGGTGATGTTTCAAGACCTCTATTGCATGCCAGTTGGCGGAAGGGTATCGTCTTCGTGAGAAACTGGACAGCAGTCACGGAAGATCAGTGGGTGAGAAGTGTAGTCTCGGATGGCCTACGGCTATCATTCCGAGCGGCACCCCCACTAACAAGATGTCTGCGTTGGACAGATCTTCCGTTGGATCCTTTCAAAAGAGAGTCTCTCCTAGCAGAGGTACAGGCTCTTTATTAAAGGAAGCAATAAAGGTCGCCAAGAATCGGGATTCTCTGGGTTTTTTACAGTCATCTGTTCCTCGTGCCGAAGCCAGATAGCTTGTTCAGACCAGTAATAGACTTCAGCTGGATAAACATGCTTATCATGGCTCCAAAATTCTATATGGAGACCATTCGGTAAGAGCGAGCATTTGAGCAAACGACTATGTGACAAGCATAGATCTAAGGATGTGTACATTCATGTCCTGGTACATCCGGCATTCAGAAAGTACTTGCGGTTCGGCGTACAAGGGAAGGTGTATCAGTTCAGAGGAATGTGCTTTGGACTGGACCTGGGCATTCACTCGTATAATGAACTCGGTAATGTCATATTTCTGAGCTCATTCATCTGCGGTAACGTTGGCTTAATTGGATGACATTCTACAGCGATACGGCAGTAGAATTACTCTTCAGAATGATGTTCAGAGTCTGCTTCTTTTGTTCCGACATCTCGGTTTCATCGTAAACGAGAAAGAGTCAGATATTGCTCCGTCCAACTCGTTCACTCACTTGGAAATGAGCTTCGAGACTCGCAACAATCTGGTTCGTCAGCCGTTACCCAGAGAGAAATTTTGTCATTTATGCTCGCTTTTGTCTACACTCGGATGCATTAACAGTGAAATAATTCATGCGACTAATGGTGCTGTGCAGAGCAGCTGCGGATCTTATTTCGATGAGCTGCCTGTGCATGTGTCCCCTCCAGATATTCTTTACTCAGAACTGGACGGTGAAGACGCATTCGCTTGAAACCAGTATTGTTTTAACGGACCTAGTAAAACAAGGGTTCAGATTTGGGCAGATATTCAGTGGTTAACTCGGGGAGTTCTGCTGCAACTGTTGGATCCGTCTTTCACGATTATGACGGATGTGAGTCAGACGGGTTGGGACCTGACCCTAAGTCCCGCAGACATGAGGTGTCAGGGTCTTGGGACCCTCGGTTCCTAGAGAAGCACATAAACATCAAAGAGCTGTCAATATGGCTAGCGCTACAACATTGGATTCACATAATAGCGGACGTCCATGTTCAAATTTTGTCTGACTATTCGACAGTAGTAGCTTACATCAGGAACCAAGGCACCACTCATTCAATGCCATTATGCGAATTAACGGAGAAGATTCTCCTATACGTCATGAAGCATCATGTTCATCTTTCTGTCTGTCATATACCGGGTCGTTGGAATGTATTAGCAGACTCGCTCTCTCGGAAACGTCGCCTGTTGCCATTGGACCAGTCTCTCCCACAAGTGAATATTCAGGCAGATTTGCTACCAGTGGGATAGTTTCATGATAGATCTGTTTGCGACACACCGGAACAATAAGTTACAGACGTTCGTGTTGCCATGCCAAGGTCATAGAATGTACGCAGTAGACGCTCTATTGATCTCATGGGATGGAATGACAGGATAGGTGTATCCTCCAACTACCTTGATTTAGCAGATTCTGTTTAGTTCAAACAGTCTCGTTGTGAAATCCTGATACTAGCACCTTTGTAGTCACAGAAACCTTGGATCAATCTTCTCAGGTGTCTGTTATGGGATGTTCCCCGGAAGCTTTCTCCTCGAGAGGACCTTCTTTATCAGGAGAAGTATTTGTTTTTCACGTCCGTCTCCACCCTTGGTGGCATTATGGAGTCGGTCAGACGTGAGGGAGCTTTGCGGTTCCTATACTATTTGATGACGAACACAAGAACGATTCAAGTAATGCTGGTGAAGGGGATTCGATATGATTTTGAATCTCCCCCCCCCCCCCCCCCCTTCCAGGAACATAGATATCGGATAGAGCGTGTCTGGGAGTGTTTACTGGAATTTATTGTACACCTTAATGGGGTAGCCTGTGGGTTACCTTGGAAGTGTGTTTACTTTCCAGAGATCATCCATTGTGATGTCTATTGGACATGTGTATGTTATATATTATATCACCGGTTTTCGACCTATCTGTGTGTGCCGCCTCCGGTATGCGTTACAAGTGGACGATATTAATTACCAGGATAGCTGCCATAGCCTTAGCTTCTGAAGTGGCGTTAAGCACTAATTTATTGATAAGAATTAATACCTGGGTGTCTATTCGACG
This sequence comes from Pictodentalium vernedei, assembly GCA_031216915.1. NCBI lineage: Eukaryota > Metazoa > Mollusca > Scaphopoda > Dentaliida > Dentaliidae > Pictodentalium > Pictodentalium vernedei. The sequence goes on along the minus strand of CM062296.1, from coordinate 313,337,611 downwards.
AATCTTTATATTATTTGGTACCACTTTTACTGATTCCAGAGGGCTCCCCTCTTCCTCTTCTGTTTGAAGATTCCTTCAAAAAGGAGGGGGGGGGGGGGGGTGATTTTGTACCTCTCCTCCGGTTTATAAGTATGTAACTATGAGTGAAGCTGTTTTGTCTGTAGATTATATCCTGGATACAGCTTGTGTTTTATTGTATATGGCATATGTTTGTGGGGGATAGCCTCTCATTCTCAAATACGCCTTCCTAATTTCTGGGGCTTAGTCCGGACTAGCCTTAAAAATTGGGAACTTGTTTCATCCACTTAGCATAGTCTTCATGCTAAGAATACGGAATTACTTGAATTTGGCTCCTTATTGATGATATGTCTTCTCTATTACTGTATAGAGAGACATACATCAGGGCTTATATTTCGTCTAAATTTGTGAGAATCCATTTGGATTCCCGTGAAAATGGTTGCGAGAATCCATACCTAATATGAGCGTCCCAGGATCCCATGATGCCACCATGGTTGAACCACTGTTATATACTGATAACACATGTTAACCTTTTACCCAACACACCTTTTTAATTTTTAAAACTAAATTTAATAATTTTTAAACAATAAATAATAAATAAATGATAAAATAATTAAATGAACAATATTTACCAATAAAATCTTACAAATATGGCTGTCGTTGGAACCAGCTCAATGAGCCGGCTCCAATGACAGTCATATTTGTAAGATTTTATTAATAAAGTGTCAGGATATTTCATGTCATGTTAGCCTTCTGTTGGTTAATTTGTTTCCCGTGCGGTAGTTAAAGGGTTAAATTGACTCAATTTTTTTCACATGAATCCTAGCAGAGGTGCAGCAAGAATCTACATGGATTCTCGCCGGTTTTATTGCGCGAATCTTTGTGCGAATCGATTCTCAGATTCTCGTCGAAATATAAGCCCTGATATATGTAATTCCTTTTAAATTTAATTTCCTTTCACCTTGGATTAGATGCTATGGAACTATGTTGGTCTACTAATTCTGAAGTCCTAGGCCCTCTGCCTTTTTACGATTCAGCTAAGTCTGGGCTATTGGGTTATAGTATAAAAATAGGATAAATTTAAAATAATTTGTATATATTTTTATACTGTACCAATGACCCAGACTTAGCTGGTGCTAACTCCAACAAAACCAGGGCCAAACACAAATTTTGCCCCCCAATCCCCAAAATTTGCATCCAAAACAAAAAGAAATCATGTCCTAAAGGACCTCCATACTACGCCTCTACTGCGCATGCGCAGTGACGCAGTCGTCCCGAAATTGGCGCCAATTATCATTCTCTGTTTGGCCCTTCATCAGTCAACATCTCACTGATCTTTGTGCTTGTAAATCTCAGTTTAAAGGATGCCAGACACGTAATTTTTGAAGAAAATGTGATTCTAAGGAGGATAGAAGGAGGAGAGGAAAAAGAAGTGGCAAAAAATAATCAGGGCTGTACTTAAAATTTTTTGATGAAATTATGTTAAGTTGCCTATTTTCGAGGCATGGGCCTCTTGTTGTCATTCTTGCTAATTGTTGCACTGCTTATTCAGTGTTTCCTCTCCCCTAGCCTTCTAAAGTCCCCCCTGGCAACTCTCCCATGCTTTTGGCATATTTTTGAGAAATTTCATTTCTAAAATTTCCTGGGAGAGTTGCTTGGTTACAGAATGTTTTCTGTTATTTTCCCCATAGTTACGTTTTCACCCATGGGTGTATAACGTTTGTGTTCTGCATCTTCCATCTGATGTTCTACAGATTCTCCCTTGGGAGTCTCTGTTTTGCATCAGATAGAGTGTAATTGATGACTGATTCCGGGCCAGTTTTTTCAGTGCCTGGAGTCATGTTTTCTAGTGTGTTTACACTGTTTGTTTTCATTGGCAACAGCCTTTTTTGAGGGGGGCTGTTTGCCTTTGTGGTAGTTTATCTCATTATAAGATACATTTATATTATCCGAAAGTGTCTCATTAATTATTTTATATAAATTTAAAATTTTTAACCACACTTTGCCATCGGATCCATCGGGGCTCAACGTTACTTTTCATCAACTTGGGCTTCTCTGAAAAAATATTTTTTCAAAATTATTTTGTTTTGCAATTGTTTTTTCATTTATTAATGGATCATGTTATTATGTATCTTTGTGTCAGGGGTTTTTGCGAGTAACTAGGACTTATTGTTGTTCTTTCACAATGAAGGGACGTTGTTCAAATTGTAATAGGAAGAAATCTTCCTCTGACTTTCATGATCATTGTATTAATTGTAGTCAGTGTTCTCGCATTAATCCCTGTCCTATATGTGAGCATTGGGATGAGAAACATTGGAAACGTGTGTCACGATATGTTGTTTCTGGAGAAAGAGCGATGCCGGCTCTTTCTCCACAAGGTCACTCTACTCTCTCAGTTTCTATTTCAGAGGAACCAGAACAGGGTGATGTTTCCATGTTATCTTCTTCAAGTGTGCGTCCGTCGTCACAAATGAATTCAGAGCTAGCGGCAAAAGTGCTCATGGAGATTAGACAAATGTCGTCCGCTAGCTCGCCCGGTGTAGCGTCCATTCACCGAATGGTTCGGCAGCCGGGTTCGTCCGATGCGGCCCAAGAGGAAATTTTGGGTGATGCGAGCACTATAAACATAATAGATGCACACCCAGTGACGGCGGATAGTAAGCGAGAACGGAGGAAGCCTTTTAGTCCGGTTCCTAGCTCGTCCAGGTCCAGCCGGGCCGCGAGCGAGAGAGGTCCCTCTCTCGTACAACAACATCTGGGACCAGATGTTGTGGTACAAAATGTGTCTTTAGCGGAGCATACGTCCGTCGCTCGGGACGCTCCGTTGTATAAGCAGTCCGCAGAGACTGTTAAGGCTTCCTCTTCTCGTCAGCGCACACGACCGCACCTTGGCTGCGTGACCACCGATATATTACCAGCTTCGCCGATGAAGGATTCTTGGGCGACCAGGTCACACCATCCGGCAGCCAGGGATTCGAGACCGATGGACTCCGGACGTTCGCATAGGAAAAGTATGCGGGAGCCATCTGATGCGGAGCTGCCCTCGGCGAAGCAGCGAAAGACTGCGCCTCCGCAGGTCTCGACGTCGGACATTCTTGTGCAGATAGCACAGCTTATCGCAGCATCCCAGCAGCCGACAGAAACGGTGTCGGATCGAGAATTATCCGACGGCGCTGGGTCGGTACGCTCCGCCGAAGCATCGGGGGCGGACGACCGGGAACATCGTGAGGTCCGACCGGATGGTGAAAGGGATACGGATGACTTGGAGCTATCCCTTTCGGAACAACATAAAGCTGCCGTGGACTTCATCTGGCACTTTCTCCCTCAAGTTGTTCCGTCGGGCCAGACTGCTGCGCTTCCGGACAAGAGAATTATAGCGTCATTGGACTCTGAATTTTTTGAGCGGTTCAGGGACATCGCTCCCGAGTTTCCGTCGCAGTCCAATAATGTTGCTAGAACATTTGAATTATTGAACGACGCTATATTTAAACTTGCTTCCAGGACGGGGAAAGCAGGTTTCTTGTCCGCTAATACTCTCAACCTGCCTTTCATTAATGCAAGGAATAAATTCGATACGGCAGGACAGGGTATACCGAGAGTTCCTCTGCGTATGGACGACGAGGCGGAAGACTTAGAGCTATCATTACCGTCGTCAGCTTCTATTCCAACCGCGGTGTTGGAAACAGCTATTGCGTCTAACAGAGCCAATTTAGATGCCTTATCTTACGCAGATCACCTTACTAAGGCGTTATCACTGCGCCTTCAAGGGGAAGAGTTTCAGGATATACAATCCTCTTTAAGACTTCTTTCAAGGGCAGTAGCTTATTCCACGTGTAACTCCGCCCTTTCAGTGGCAAATCTGGAGTTGGTTAGACGTGACGCAGCCCTAGCTACATCCACACTAGTGGATTCTAAGGTGAAGAACTCTCTTAGAGTCGCTTCGGTCTCAGGAGAACTTCTCTTTGACGGCAAGCTTTCCGCTATTTATGATAAAATTAAAAAGAAAGCTAATGATTCTCTGTTGTTCAGATCGGCTCCTAAAAAGTCGGATACAGCAGACACGAATAAGACAGGCACTTCTGGGTCTAATGCGCCCAAGAGAAGTTCCTATAGAGGTTCCGGTGCGTCCCAGGCCTGGCATTCTGAAAAATGCAGGAGGGCAAAAAATCGCTCTCCTCAATCAGCTTAGGAGAGCAATTAGCTTTACACAGCATTTTAAGTATCCAGTTGAACGAACTCATTGAAACTGAAACCAACAGACTTCATCAGTGATTTTATTAACTTTACTAAGGTAAAGCGAAATCTCTTAGACATCTAGATGTCTCACTCAACAACCGAACACACACTTGACAAGACCTGTGTGTGTACCCAGACCTGTTGTCCAAAAAAGTCATACGCCTACCACTACCACCTTCAACCCCCTGGGGGGTTGAAGGTGGTAGTGGTAGGCGTATGACTTTCTTGGACAACAGGTCTGCTTGAATCTACAGTCAAATCCTGGTGCAAGTGCTTCAAGTGACAGGATAGTAGTAATGGTAGTATATTATAGTGTCAATATTCCTTGAATAATTACCCCTCAAACTGTGATGTCAGTTGTTGAACTTGAAACTGACAGAAAAAAAATATTGCTGTGACCCATTTTGCTTAAAATGATTGCAACTGTGTTTGGGTATGGTTGCAGCCATTACCTTGTACCACTAAACCACTTTCAAAATGAAATTACGTGCTGTTATGTGACTTCGAAGTTAAATTACATTTTTGCTTTACAACAAACATTTAATGTGAGCATAATACATGTAATCTCAATCATCCCAGACCAAAATATTTAGGAGGGCAATTTTTCGCTCTCCTTAATTCTTTCAGGAGGGCAGTAAGGAGAGCTAAAAAATCGCTCTCCTGAAATTGCCAAGCCTGGCGTCCTCTTGGTCTTATTCGAGAGACCGTCAGGATAGCGACTCTCGTTCGGGACGTCCTTCAGGCCGGGACAATCGGTCGGATGCCCCGAGGTCGACGAGGCGAGGTGCGGGTCGTGGAAGACGTGGTTTCTCCTATCGCAGGTCCAGGAGGTGATGGCTTAAACCTCTATCGCGTTCCGGTTGGCGGAAGGTTGTCGAGTTTTTCACAAGAGTGGGCGTCGATTACGGACGACCCTTGGGTGAGAGGAGTGACTTCGGAAGGTCTAAAGATATTCTTCAAACGAAAGCCTCCATTAACTCGAAGTCCAAAGTGGACTCATCTTCCGTCAAATCCACAGAAAAGAGACGCTCTGTTATCAGAGGTGCAGTCTCTTTTAATGAAGAATGCGGTAGAGGTCGTAAAAAACCAGGAATCTCTGGGATTCTACAGCCATCTGTTTCTGGTTCCGAAACCAGACGGCTCGTTCCGTCCAGTCATAGATTTGAGCTGGATAAACAAGCTGATCGTCGCTCCGAAGTTTTATATGGAGACGATTTGATCGGTCAGAGCGAGTATTCGGGTGAACGATTATGCAACGAGCATAGATCTCAAAGATGCGTACTTTCACGTCATGGTACATCCGACATTCCGAAAGTATCTACGCTTCGCAGTCCTAGGAGTGGTGTATCAATTCCGGGCGATGTGCTTCAGATTGAATCTAGCACCCTGGGCTTTCACTCGGGTAATGAACTCGGTAATGATCTACTTCCGAGCTCATTCGTCTGCGGTAACGTCAGCCTACCTGGACGACATTCTTCAGAGGTACGGCAACGAGTTAACGCTTCAGAACGATGTTCAGAATCTTCTTCTATTGCTCCGACGTCTCGGTTTTATAGTAAACGAGGAGAAGTCGGATCTGGTGCCGTCCAAGTCATTCACTCATCTGGGAATGAGCTTCGAGACGCACAACAATCTCGTTCGTCTGCCGTTAACCAGAGCGAAATTAGTCAGTTGTTACGCTCGCTATTGTCTGCACGCAGACAAAGTCACGGCGAGAGAATTTATGAGACTGATAGGTCTGTGCGGAGCTGCCGCGGATCTCATTCCGATGGGGCGGCTACTCACACGTCCTCTTCAAATTTTCCTGACTCAGAATTGGAGTGTGAAAATTCATTCGCTCGATGTAGACGTTCTCTTGTCAGATCAAGTGAAACAAGAGATTCAGACTTGGGCAAACATTCAGTGGTTAACTCAAGGAGTTCCGCTGCAGTTGCCGGATCCGAGTTTTACCGTTATGACGGATGCCAGTCAAACAGGTTGGGGTGCATCATTAATCCCAACGGATTCGAGATGCCAGGGTCTTTGGGATCCGCAATTCCTGTGCAAGCACATAAACATCAAGGAAATGATGTCAATTTGGCTTGCGTTACGTCACTGGATGGACATTATTCACGATGCTCATGTCCAAATCCTATCCGACAATACGACAGTAGTGGCGTATATATGGAATCAGGGAGGCACTCATTCAGTTCCGTTGTTCAATCTAACGGAAAGAATCCTTCTGTTTGCGTTAGAACATCACGTTCTTCTTTCGGTCCGTCACATACCGGGTCGTCTGAATGTGCTAGCAGACTCCCTTTCACGAAAGGGTCGCTTGTTGCCGTCGGAGTGGACTCTCAACAAACAAGTATTCAATCAGATTTGCTACCAATGGGAACGGCCAATGATAGACTTATTTGCGACACATCTCAACAATCAGTTGCAGACGTATGTGTCTCCGTGTCCGGATCCAAGAGCATTTGCAGTAGACGCTCTGTCGATCCCTTGGGACGGAATGATAGGATATGCGTATCCTCCAGCGCCGTTAATTCAACAAGTATTGCTAAAGATAAAACAATCTCAATGCAAGATTCTGTTGGTAGCATCTCTGTCGCCACAGAGACCGTGGATAAATCTACTCAGGTGTCTGTTGTGGGATCTACCGCGGAAGCTTCCTCCACGAGAGGATCTTCTTTCGCAGGGGAAATCGCGCCAACTCCATCACAACCCGCAAGGTCTCAACCTTCACGTTTTTCCGTTGTGCGGTCCTTCTTGCATGGCAAGCACTTTACAGGACGAGCAGTGCACGCGATTTCTAACTGTAGGAGGACCTCCTCTTCGCTAAACTATGCGGCTAAGTGGAAGGTTTTTCGTCGTTGGTGTAGGGATCATTCTGTAGATATATTTGATCCCTCTATACCAGACATTGCAAACTTTCTAGTATACTTGTTTGACGAAATCAAACTGCAGCCTGTTACTATAAAGGGTTATAGATCTATGTTATCTGATACCTATGCACATCATGATAGTTTACAAATTGGATCTAATGTCTCTTTATCGAAGTTGGTTAGAAACTTTTCGATAAATAGACCCAGAACTCTTAGATTAATTCCTAAGTGGAATTTAGCTTGGGTTCTCCTTAAATTGAAGGAAAAGCCATTTGAACCTCTTGAGACAGTAGATTTCAAATTCTTATCTTATAAGACAGCTTTTCTCTTAGCTTTCTCTTCTGCCAGAAGAGTCAGTGAGCTTCATGCACTATCGGTGGATGATTCTCATTATCGTAGTGTTGGGAACACTATCACCTTCACTACTAATGTGGGTTTTTTTAGCTAAGAATCAGGCTCCTAATAAATATCCGGAACCTATTGTTATTAAGGCTCTTCTGTCTTCAGACGGGCGTAGGCCTTTACTCTGTCCTGTTAGAGCACTACGTATCTATAAACAGAGATCTCAGTTTATCAGAAAGGGACGGAAACGTTTCTTTCTGTCTTTGATGCCTAATAGAAAGGACATTTCAGTCCATTCTATTGCTAGATGGATTCAGTTAACTATCCGTACTGCTTATGAAGATTTATCTTCTTCTCAGCAGTCTGTGCTTAAGATTTCTGCTCATGAAGTAAGAGCTCTTTCTACTTCCTGGGCTTATGCTAATAGTGTTGCTATTACAGATTTAATGAAGGCTGCTTATTGGTCTCGGCCATCCACATTTACGAATTTTTATCTCAGAAATATTGAGTCCATTTCTGGAGACCTGCATTGTTTAGGTCCGTTATCTGTTGCTCAGAATGTCGTCCACTAAACAGTTGCAACTATAGTTATGCAGGCTTTCTGTTCCGGCAGTGACTCCGTCCGGCTGCCCTCTTCGCTCTGGGCTATTTGACCCAGGGCAAGGGGAAGGGGGGGGGGGGGGGGGGGGGGGGGCGGGTGTTCCCTTAGGTCACCTGCTTTATAGTGAAAAGCAAGGGAATGCCTCCTCCAAGTCAGTATTTCTGAGTCGCTTCCGGGATGGTTTTAAAGTGTAATATTAATGTTTAAATTCATTCATGTCTTATTTTTAAATTGTAGCTCGGTGTGAAGCATTTGTATATGTCAAGTGTCAAACGGGCTTTAATATACAATACTCGGACACTTTTAAATGATTATAAAGAGTCTCAATTCTCTGGACTACTTTATTTATTGGCTTGCTTTAAAAATAATTAGTATAAGGGTTATACTGGATGTTAATAGAGAACATGAATGTTATTGTGCTCAATTATTAAGGGTAGTGTATCTTTCTAATTTAATATTAAATAAGAAAGATACATGTAAAGCCTAATACTCCTTCTCTCCTTAAGGGGTTACCTCTTTACTATATAGTTGAGCTTATTGGATTTTCCTCTATGTCCTAGGCCCTCCAGCCTGTTTACTATTCAGCTAAGTCTGGGTCATTGGTACAGTATAAAAATGTTAAAAAATTTATAGTAATTTATATATTTTTTATACTTACCAATGACCCAGATGGGGATGGCCCTCCCTGGAGTTGGGAACTCTTGCCTCCCCGCTGAGTAAATAGCGCTGACCAGGCACTGCCAGTAAGAATGATAATTGGCGCCAATTTCGGGACGACAGCGTCACTGCGCATGCGCAGTAGAGGCGTAGTATGGAGGTCCTTTAGGACATGATTTCTTTTTGTTTTGGATGCAAATTTTGGGGATTTGTGTTTGGCCCTGGTTTTGTTGGAGTTAGCACCAGCTAAGTCTGGGTCATTGGTAAGTATAAAAAATATATAAATTACTATAAATTTTTTAACTTTTTATACTTACCAATGCCCAGATGGGTATGGCCCTCCCATGATTGGGCACTCATACCTTCCCGCTGAGTTATTATGTAGTACTCTTTTCTACAAAGAATGATGTTGGCGCTAACTTCGGTCACTTCCTGGCGACTGCGCATGCGCGGAGAGTAAAAGTATGGAGGACCAGAGAGGACTTTTAATTTTTGGTTTTGCAAGCAAATTTGGGGGTTAAAAATTTGTGTTTGGCCCTTGATAATATTGAGTTTGCACCAGCTAAGTCTGAGCCATTGGAAAGTATAAAAAATATACAAATTACTTCAAATTTATAATTTTTAAAACCTAAACTGAATTTGATTATTTTTTAAAAAATAAACAATATTTACCAGTAAAGCCTTACAAATATGGATGTCATTGGAACCAGCCATATTTGTACAATTTTATTGGCAAATGGTGGCACTGTGTACTAAAGCATACTGCACATTGATAGTGCTCTGCCTTCAACCAATGCTAACCCATCTTGTGCTGAGTTCGTAAGTTGAAGTCTTGACAGTTGCTTGCCTCCTCTCATGGGGTTCTCTCTGGGTAGTGTGGCTTCCTCCACCAGTAAAACTGTCCGGGGTGACCCTGGCTTTCTAAAGTTTTAAACCAAATAAATAAATAATATGTTTCCATATTTATGAGCCGATGTTTTTGATTTGCAGTTTGTTGGTGGCACACTATCAAAACCATTTTACATTGATAATGTGTAGTTAGGTATTGGCTCACAATATGGGATTCCAATACATAATGAAAACGATACTTTGTGTTCATTTGAGGACTTCTCAAGATATGTAAGTTGGAATGTTCCTTTTCCTTCAAAGGTTAACACACAGTAGTCTAATTATGAGTTAAATGCATTTATTATTCTGTTTTTTTTTTCCAGGGTTTCAGAGTAGATCTTCCAATTAAGTCTGCTCGGTTCAGAGGACAGTACAGTTCGTATCCAATTAAACTGTTTTATACCTCCAATATTCCAATTATTCTTCAGAGTGCACTTGTATCTAATTTGTACGTCATATCACAGGTAATTATTTTCTAACATATGTGTGAAATTTTCATGTTATAAAAAATTAGCATGTCCAGTTGACTGACTTCCTGCTTATGTTTTAAAGGACAATACCTGGTAATATCTGCAATTTCTTGTCAGTTTTCAATTTCTTGAAGTATTTAGAGATGAATGCCAATTGAAAATGAATGAAAATGTCTACTGCAGCCTTTACTAACATGGATAGATGCTCTCAGTGTTTATAAACGTGACCTGATCGGTTATAGCACTTATCGGATTGTTGATGTGTCGTTGCCATTCTGTTGTGATTTTAATATCCCCGAATAGTTGCAGTTATGCTAAATATTCTTATTTCTGTATTGCTTAACTGGTAGAGTGTTGGGAGCCCATATTTGGATTTTATTTTGGACTGCAGGTACGGCACCTTAAAGGCTTCATACTCTGTGGATGTGCTTCATATTATCTTTGAAATGAACTTATTTAGTCTGTAATGATTTGCCTTGTTACAATTTATGGGAGAGTGCCCATTGGTTCACATATTTTTGCTTTGTTAGAGTTTATGGGAGAGTGCCCATTGGAACTCTCCCATAAATTGTAACAAAGCAAAAATATGTGAACCAATTTTGATGACCAAAAATACTTTAGTCCTCTACCATTTAAACCATTTACATTACAACTGGACCTAAAATCACCTTAGTTATATACATAAATCAGGGAGCTGATTATTAACTGGTAGAGTGCTAAATTATTTTTGATCATCAGAATTTGTTCACATGTCTTTGCTTTAGTGCTCTGTGGTATACCAAATTTTTGGTACAGTTTCGGTATTACAGGGATACCGAAAACTACCGAAACCAAATCAAAATATCACTTATTTCGGTATTTATATTTTTCTGCATAATTGACAGGAAGTCAACTCATCAAGGTAGATCGTAAATCTAAAAGCCTGTGGGCCTCATATTTTTATCTAGTTGATAAGAAAACGTGCAAATGTGAACTTTGTAAGCGACAGGTAGTAGCAGACGCTGCTAATACGTCAGAGAAAGAAATAAAAAAGTGACTGCAGAAAAACGAAAAATGGCAAGTTGTTAACTTGGTACTTCCATTTCTGAAGAAATACGGCCTGGTTCCAGTGTTCCTAACATTCCGTCTGATTCAGTATATATTTTGGAAATTACTGTGCGATTTATTCACTGGGGACATTAGTGGTCGGGTGGGTGGTTGACGGTTGGAAATAATCCACTGGTATTGACAACTCGTACGTTAACAACGTGACATACAAACAGTATTGCTGCCTGTGGTTGTCACTTGTCGGCAATTTTTTATAGCATTTCTTTCAATTCAGCATTGATATTTTAAGTTGCAGATACTTTTAACAACTGATCATTTTATTAAAATACAAGCACCCAAGCTTTAATACCCGTTCATCTGCTTTATATTCTTTCGAAAAAATAATTTATATAGCACACCATCGCACATTGAAAAGACGTGATTGACCTTAATTTTAAGACGCATTGAAAAATAATGTACGGAAGCCAACAAGCGACATCAGATTTAGCATTATCAAAGTTCATTTGATTGATCTAGGCGCAGCAAATGCTTTTAAAATGATTTGCTGCTATTTGTAAATCATCGATTTGTACATTTTTTTTCTCATGGAAAATGAAAATTTACCCAAATTTATCATGGAAGATCGTGGATTCTCTGGCATTTTCAGAAACGTGTATGAAGCCAGAAACCTGAAGTGAAGTTAGTGAACACTGATAAGAGTGATTCCATGCAAAATACCCCATAATTGCAATGAGATGAATGTCATAAAACGTGTTATCAGGGATGAACCCATACAATGAAAGGTGGATGACACCATGTCATTGACGCATTGCATGATGATTGGTAATGATTGCACATTGTTTTCACAACTGGGATTATCATAGAGAGATAAGCTTGGCAAGTTATTTAATGAAATCACTCGATTCAGTGTGATGATTCACACTGAATCAAGTGATTCATTAAATAACTTGTTGGACAAATCAGTTATCACGATTGAATTAACTTGTCAAGTTCATGAGATATTGGTGCTGAACCTGTTAAGTTACTATATGGTTGAATGTTGGGAAATTGGGTCAGTTTGCGACTGCTTTCAGTGTTTTGTGCACATACCGAATACCATACTGAAACCGAGGTATTTACCTGAAATCCCCGTGGGAACTCAGGGAAGTGAAGCAATGCTGTTCACTGTGGTGAACAGGCTCTGTTTTACTGGTAAAATAGGACCCAGTCACCAATGCTTGAGAAGTGCAAACCCTCTCTAAAATGGGCAACATGGCTTATTAACGCTCATCCCTGGTCTTGAGTTGATACTCATGTTGTGGTCATGATAAGCCATTGTGCAAAAATATGTGACCTTAAACACCAATAAATCAATAAATTACCTGAAAAATACCGATTCCGATACCAAACCTGCAATTTCAATACCGCACAGCTCTACTTTGCTTTGTTGCAATTTATGGGAGAGTTCCAATAGACACTTTCCCATAAATTGTAATAGGGCAAATCCTAACAGATTAAATAATTTCCACTTCAAAGATAAAGTGAAGCACATCCACTGAATATGAGGCCTTTAAATTGTTGTACTTCTACTTCAGTCCAAAGCCCAAATATGGGCTTCCAGAACTCTACAAGTTCATTTATATTTTTGCTTTCCAGATATGGTTGATTGCTGACATGTCAATAGAACATCTTATTTGAGAGGATCATAAACTATATTTTGGAAACACAAAATTAAAATATCTTGAAGTAAAGTGCTCTTCTTCCATTTAAAAATAATGATGGGTGGGTGTGGGGATAAGCTTTTACTTGTGTCATTCATTGTCTTGAAAGTAAGTCTGTTTCTGCTTACATGAAACTCTACGGGGCGCGGTGTCGTTGCGGTAGATCACCGAAGTTAAGGAACATCAAGCCCGGTTAGTCCTTGGATGGGTGACCATCTGAGCGATCGATTCAGACTCCCACATTGTGTCCTTGGGCAAGGCACTTAACCCTGATTGTCCACATGGGGGCACAATGACGCCCGTGTGTGAAGGCGTACTGCATGTCGATGGTGTGCATGTCTTCAACCAATATCACCCTGCCTGTGCTGCAGTGCGGAGTTACGATGTTGGGGAGCTGGCAGCTGCTCGTCGTTGCTTGGTGGTTCTCTCCGGGTACTCCAGCTTCCTCCACTCGTAAAACTGTCACTGGCACAATATGACCTTGGCTGTTAAAGTGTTAAACCTTAATAAATAAATACATGAAACTCTAAAAAGTTATAATCCAGCAGAGGATTTCAGCTCAACTTCTTGGATAGAACAAATTTGCCAAGACACCTCAGTTTTCAGTTTTAGCTCAAGACTTTTTGCAGACATGAGGGAGTACTTTTTGTGAGAAGCCCTAATTTTGAAGTTGAATTTAACTCATGCGAAAAAACCTTTGCTCAAAACAAAAACTTTTACATTTATTGCCTCCAAAGAACAGCTTTTGAGCCCTTCTTGGATTGAGTATAATAGGCTCTGTTATGGAGGCAAAACATGGAAAGAATGACAAAATTTACAAGATGGGATATCATTGTTTTTATTTTAAAACGGTATGTAGAAAATAAATGTTTTCCTTCTGTTAAAATATGTTTCACAGAGGATTAAGAAGTGGTGTATTGCTAAAGATAAAAGGGTAATTTCTGCAGTCTCACATCTGTAACACTACTGAGTTATGACAGACACTTTATCAGTTTCCTGAAGTTTTTGTTGGAAAGTCATCTTTTGACCAGACAGCTCAGAGTATATATGTATTTTCCTTTTACTGGTTGAGTGCTAAATTATCTTTCAATGGTGATTTGAAACATTGGGTATTTTTCAAATACCTCACCACCAGCAAGAGTAGCCTCAGTTTAGGAAGATTTTGTTCATAAAGTTTCGTTACAATGTATAAGAGACTACCAATAGGCACTCCAATAAATTGCAACCATGCAAAGGGCTTAGTTCCATGTTTGGTGAGTTTCTTGTATAAAAAAAATTCCTCTACTGCTGAGCTAACAGCAAGCTAGTGCATACAGAGTAAAGCCACTAAAGAGGCTTCTAGCACTTTTCAATAGAGCACTTATCCAGTTAAAAATCTGAGAATTGAGTTCGGAATTTTCAGAGAACACTCTTGTACCGTTTTCTATACTTGTTACTGATGTTGGATGGCAGGATGTGAGGGAGTATTGAAATTTTGAGCAGTAAGTCGACCTGTACTATCTCATTCAACTTAGGTTTTAAAGAATGGTAAAAAGTATAAGCAGTTGGCTAAACTTTAACTTCATACCAACGTTGTGCTCATGATATGGGTAAAGCTGTTGAAAGTGTTCTTAAACATCAATAAGGGGGCGCGGTGGCTCAGTAGGTAGAGGTGCAGGCTGCAAGCCGAGAGGTCCTCGGTTCGAATCCCACCTGCGGCAACCGCGTTGTGTCCTTGGGCAAGACACTTCACCCCCATTGCCCATGTGGGGGGCACGATGACGCCGTGTACTATGGCGTAGTGCACGTCGATGGTACGCATGTCTTCAACCAATCTAACCCCGCCTGTGCTGCAGTGCGGAATTACGATGTTGGGGAGCTGGCAGCTGCTCGTCGTTGCTCGGTGGTTCTCTCCGGGTACTCCGGCTTCCTCCACCCGTAAAGCTGTCACGGTCATGATTAGCCATTGTGCATAAATATGTGACCTTAAACATCAATAAATAAATAAATAAATAAACATCAATAAATAAATAATTGTAAAAGTGGGGCCCTTGTGATCAAATATCACTGAAAAACTTGACTGCATATTGCATATTACTTTAAAACACCAAACCAAACACATGTGTAGCATACATTTACAAATCTGATGTGTTAATTGCATATGTGTCCTGTTGCAAATCCCTATTAATTGAATACAAACTATTTGATCAATCAAAACATTCTGACAATAACAGTTGACTGAATTATAACAGGCTCTTTGTATTGATTTTAAAATAATGAAAGCATTTGAAATGAATTAAAAACATGTAGTAAATTAAATCGCTGATAACATATGATACTCTTTTTATATATAATATTTTAAAGACATGCCTTTCCTTTGTTCAATGATGACTTAATCCTTGCTCGCAAATCACTGTTAACACAAGTAAACAGTATGCAGAAAAACTGTGGCCACTTCCGTTGAAATGTGTTTAATGGAGGTCTGAGAACAGTTCTTGATGGAAAGGTTGCCCAAAATTTTGTAAAAATTCCGTCAACACATGTTTGTTTCTCAAGTTTTGTCTCCAATGACCTTTGAATTCATTGTGGGTTTGACATTTGTCTCATTGTGTTTAAATTTTAAACATTTAAGTTTTACCTGATAGCCTGTGAGGCTAACCAGTTAAACCACATAACTAGACCCCTCAGTGGAACCTGTTTGTTCTTTTGGAGGGTTATAAACTACCGGTATATTTTTGAGGGAAAAATTGAAACTATATTACAGGCCAGAAAATCTGTCCCAATTCACTGTGAGAATCAAATTTTAAGTTCTGAAGTAAGTTAGAATATAAGAATAATCTTGTACCCTTGAGCATATTAACCAGTACAATTCCCACAGTTAAAATCAAACATCATATTTATATATTTGCTAGAGTTCAACCTTAAAGGGCTTAGTTCCATGTTTGGTGAGTTTCTTGTCTTATATGTACATGTAGAACACATGCTCCCACATTCAGGATTTTGGTTGTCTTTCTGGTAGAAGTTACAGTGCCTTGTTAGTGGTTACTAGTGAAGTCTTGGCTGCCTGCATAGCAACCAAGACTTCACTAGACACCACTGCTAATGCACAGTGTTACTTTATTATGTAGAAGCAAAAGATAAGAATTCTCCAGTCCTGTAAGGACAATTTCAAAACTTATGACAAGAATCAAATGATCATTTTGTGAGAATCCAAGTTGATTCTTATCATTTTATCAGCGAGAATCATTTACAAGGATCGATTCTTTTTTGTGCATGAATTTTAAGCCCTGTAATAAAAATTTGAATGGCGATGTCTGTAAATAGGGCTGGCCACATATGATCATTGACGTTTTAAATGAGTTGAAATCTACCAGCTACTGTAAGAAAAAAATTGTTGTCAAAGGTGAGTGGGAGCGGTTGTTTTTTTTAGGTACGATTGGGGTAGTAGGAGATGATCATCTGTGAGCAAATTATTAAAAGGGCTTAAGGTTATTACAGTACAGCTCCCATTGACTAGTCACTTTCCACAGGTGGCCATTTTCTCTTGACGAAATATTACATTCCATTTTTTTTTGTTTCCCAATAACATTAGTTGTTGACTGATTCAAATAAAATTTGGTATGTAGGTATATCAACTAGGGTTCAAACGACTAGTCAACATCAATTTTCGTGGAACTGACTCTGTCCAAGCCGATATCCACAGTCGGCTAGTCGCTACTTGTAGTATTGAAAGAGTAACTTGTCCATCACGAGAAAAAGCGGTTAAAATTCGTCCTAAAACGCATTTAAAGCTTTGCACACCAAACACAATGTGCAAATGGGACATTAAAGCAAAGCTTGTGCACCTATGTGGATACGCTTCATTTCCGTGCAGTTTCGTGCGATTTGCGACTCCGACAACATCAGAGGCAAATGCCAGCTCTCAGTCTTTGAAATGCAATGCACTTGTTTTGAGTAGAATTCGGGTGGTTAAATCAACCAACGTAACTCAGGACATTAAATTCATAGCTATCAATAAATGTGAAATCAATGACGACTTCAAAGAATGTGTAAACAATACAACTATACATACAACGCAATTTTAAATTCCAGGTTATCCAGCGACAGTAACTTTTGTCTGATTTCGCTTTTTTGAATGCATGCGGATTTGAAATTGACAGGCTCGTTAAGCTAAATGGCCTGGAATTAGAATCACTCTTTTCACTGCTCCATTTCAAAAAATTTGTTAAAAGTTAAAACCAACTGCCAATCCCAATAACCTCAAAAATGTAAGCTTCAGCATTTTTGAGTTAAATGTGAAGGTAACTTCGGGTCCCTGAAGAGTCAGCCTTGGATGATTCGGACCCTGGAAGAGTCGGACCCGATTCTTTTTTGAGGAAGACTCTGCCTCCATGGACACTGAATCTTCTCACCTTTGAATTCGACTGGGAGTCTTGTGGTTGCCTGGAAGTTGGGATAAGGTCTGGGCAGAGTCTTGCAGAAATGCACATACATGCATCATCCCTTATTAATTTTATATTACACCCGGGTGGGATAAAGGTGAAGTTTATATCTCACACCCTTTATCGCAGACAGATATAAGATAAATATCATCATCATTTCATTGTGGTCCGAGCAATTTAGAAGCAGAATTAAGCCTGCACTCCTTGCCGGAGTACCAGTTGATATTCGCAATGTCCCAGCTAAATCTGGCTGGTAGTTGACTGGGAATACAGACTTATAGAATCTGTTACTAGGATTTACTTTCGAAAATTTCAGTTCACAGCTGGTTTCATTTCACAGGGGGTATTCGTATTAAAAACAACATAAATCGCTTTTAATTTAAAACACCGGTTACTGTGGATAGTCAACATTTGAATACCACTAACATGTGAGAATCACTTGTCAACTGTTACAGAAAATTACTCATCCCAGAAACATGATATTATTTGGGACGAACAACAAGATCTTTAATTGTTTAAATATCTATACCACGGATGGAAGCACATAAGAGTTTATGATTGCATTTGTGTTAAAATGCACACAGGAATTTGTGAGTTCTGATGTGCTTGATGCCGATTGTCGAGTGGACTTGCGGCCCAGAAAAATACACTTGATTTTTAGCTTAACTTGACAAAGTCAAGATAAGCTATTGCCAGCACACGTGCAGAAGTCTGCGAGTCTGTTCACATTTTCCTTTAGCACAGGCTACACCCTGTAGTTCTTGTCGGATCATCACGAAATTTCATATGCAGGTTTGGGGTCATGTCTAGATGAGAACGCCCCTTTTGGTCACGATCGGTCAACCGGTATGGCTCCCCGAGCCCAAAACCCGAAAACCATTAGCACAGTCTACAGGTCGTATTTATGAAGGGATTTCATTATAATTTGGTAAGATGCCTCTGTATAATATCTAGATGAGAACATCCCCTTTTGGTCATGATCTGTCAACCGTGATGACTGCCGAAGCCCGAAACCCAAAAACGTTTAGCACAGTCCGCAGGTCATATTTAATACGAAGGGTTTTCATTATAATTTGGTAGGATGACTCCGTATGATGTCTAGATGAGAACTTCCCCATTTGGTCGCGATCTGTCAACCGTGACGACTGCCCGAGGTCAAAACCCAAAAACCTTTAGCACAGTCTACAGGTCATATTTATGGAGGGATTTCATTGTAATTTGGTAGGTTGACTTCATATAATGTCTAGATGAGAATGTCCCCTTTTGGACGCGATTGGTCAACTGTGACGGCTACAGGGGCCCGAAGCCCAAAAACCTTTAGCACAGTCTACAGGTCATATTTATGAAGGGATTTCATTGTAACTTGGTTGAATGACTCCAAATAATGTCTAGATGAGAACGTCCCCTTTTGGTCGCGATCATTCAGCTGTGATGGTTGCCCAAGCCTAAAACCTTTAGCATCATCTATAGGTCGTATTTATGGAAGGATTTCATTGTAACTTGTTGGGTTGACTCCATATAATGCCTAGATGATAACATCCCCTTTTGGTCATGATTGGTCAACTGTGACGGCTACAGGGGCCCGAAGCCCGAAAACCTTTAGCACAGTCTACAGGTGATATTTATGAAGGGATTTCATTGCAACTTCGTAGGATCACTCCAGATAATGCTCAGATGAGAATGTCCCCTTTTGGTCGCGATCATTCAACCATGATGGCTGCCCGAGCCCAAAACCCGAAAATACAGACTACAGGTCGTCTTTGTGAAGGAATTTCATTGTTACTTGATAGATTGACTCGGTATAATGTCGAGATGATGACGTCCCCTTTTAGTTGCAATCGGTCAACCATGATGGCTACACAGGCCTGAAGCCCAAAAACCTTTAGCACATGTCTACAGGCCATATTTGTGAAGGGATTTCATTGTAACTTGATAGGATGACTCGTTTTGGAATAATTTCACTGTAACTTGGTAACTTTTGTAACATATTCCCAAATATCACAATTCTTGTCTTATTTCATAATCCTTTCATAAACATTGAATGTTATCCTTTTCATCAAACACAACACACAGACAAGTTAAGCTACAGTGTCATTGACACTTTCATTTGTACATCCAATGATGAACTTTAAAATTTAAATTTACGACAGGAAAGTCTCGACTTGTCGACATCGACTCGACTTTGGGGTTCCGACTAGCCGGCCTTGGAACTCCAGAGTCGTTTGAACCCAAGTATCAACATAAAATACAGGTCAGATTGAAATCGGGGTTTGGTCCGACATTTTTTATCGGAATAATCTCCCTTTTTCAACTCTTTTTTTTTCAAAAATTAAAACAAATTCAAATACCTCGAATTGCAGACTATTTTGGGACGTGTGGCCGGGCAGCCTTTTACATTATATTTCAAATGAAATCATTTAGTCTGTAATGATTTGCCGTGTTACAATTTATGGGAGAGTGCCCATTAGCACTCTCCCATAAATTGTAACAGAGCAAAAATATGTGAACCAGTTTTGATGACCAAAAATACTTTAATCCTCTACCAGTTGAACCATTTACATTACAACTGGACCTAAAATCACCTTAGTTATATACATAAATCAGGGAGCTGATTATTAACTGGTAGAGTGCTAAATTATTTTTGGTCATCAGAATTTGTTATAATTTATGGGAGAGTGCCAATAGACACTCTCCCATAAATTGTAATAGGGCAAATCCTAAAAGACTAAATAATTTCACTTCAAAGATAAAGCGAAGCACATCCATTGAATTTGAGGCCTTTAAATTGTGGTACCTGTACTTTAGTCTAAGACCCAAACATGGGCTTCTAGCACTCTACCAGTTAATTATATTTGCTTTCCAGCTATGGTTAATTGCTGACATGTCACTAGAATATCTTATTTGAGAGGATCATAAACTATGCTTTTGGAAAGACAAAAAATTAAAATATCTTTTAAGTCAAGTGCTCTTCTTGCATGTAAAAATAATGATGGGTGGGTGTGGGGATAAACTTTTATTTGTGTCATTCATTGTCATGAAAGTAAATCTGTTTCTGCTTACTTGAAACTCTAAAAATTTATAATTCAGCAGAGGATTTCAGCTCAACTTCTTGGATAGAACAAATTTGCCAAGACACCTCAGTTTTCAGTTTTAGCTCAAGACTTTTTGCAGACATGAGGGAGTACTGTTTGAGAGAAGCCCTAATTTTGAAGTTGAATTTAACTCATGCAAAAAACTTTTGTTCAAATGGAATGAGCATAATTGGCTCTGTTTTGGAGGCAAAAAGTGGAAAGAATGACAAAATTTACAAGATGGCATGTCATCGTTTTTATTTTAAAACAGTATGCTGAAAATGTTTTCCTTCTGTTAAAATGTGTTTCCTAGAGGATTAAGAAGTGGTATATTGCTAAAGAAAAAAGGTAATTTTTGAAGTCTGACATCTGTAACATTTCTGTGCTTTGACAGACACATGATCAGTTAATATTACCTGAAGTTTTATTGGAAAGTCATCTTTGACCAGACAGCACAGAGTATATATGTAATTTTCTTTTACTGGTTGAGTGCTAAATTATCTTTCAATGGTGATTTGAAACAATGGGTATTTTTCAGATACCTCACCACCAGCAAGAGTAGCCTTAGTTTAGGAAGATTTTGTTCATAAATGTTTTGTTAGTGTATTGGAGACTGCCAATAGGCACTCTCCAATAAATTGCAACCAAACAGTTTTATTTTTGAAAATATTTTCCTCTACTACTGAGCAAACATCAAGCTAGCAAAGCCACTAAAGTGGCTTCTAGCACTTTTCAATAAAGCACTGTTGAAAGTGTTCTTAAACACCTATAAATAAATAATGGTAAAAGTGGCACCCTTGTGATCAAATATCACTGAAAAATTTGACTGCTAATTGCATATAACTTTACAACACCAAACCAAACCTGATATGTTAGTGGCATTTGTCCTGTTGCAAATCCCAATTAATTTGCATACAAATTATTTGATCAATCAAAAAAAATTCTGACAATCACAGTTGACTGAATTATAACAGGCTCGTTGTATTGATTTTAAAATAATAAAAGCATTTAAAATTAATTCAAAATATTTAGTGAATTAAATAGCTGATAACAAATAATACTCTTTTTATTATATATACTTTTATAAAGACATATCTTTCCTTTGTTCAATGATGACTTAATCCTTGCTCGCAAATCACTGTTAACACTTGTAAACAGTATGCAGAACAACTTTGGCCACTTCCATTAAAATGTGTTTAATGGAGGTCTGAGAACAATTCTTGATGGAAAGGTTGCCCAAACTTTTGTAAAAATTCAGTCACATATTTTTCTCTCAAGTTTTGTCCTCAATGACCTCTGAATTCATTGTGGGTTTGACATTTGTCTCATTGTGTTTAAATTTTAAACATTTAATTTTTACCTGATAGCCTGTAAGGCTAACCTGTTAAACCACATAACTAGACCCCTCAGTGGAACCTGTTTGTTCTTTTGGAGGGTTATAAACTACCTGTATATTTTTGAGGGAAAAATTGAAACTAGATTACAGGTCAGAAAATCTGTCCCAATTCACTTCGAGAATCAAATTTTAAGTTCTGAAGTAAGTTAGAATATAAGAATAATCTTGTACCCTTGAGCATATCAACCAGTACATTTCCGGCAGTTAAAATCAAACATCAGTACCAGCTACTGTAAGAAAAAATTTCAGTCAAAGGTGAGTTGGAGCGGATGTTTTTTAGGTGCGATTGGGGTAGTAGATTATCATCATCCGGGTGCAAATTATTAAAACTGTTTAAGGTTATTACAGTACAGCTGCCATGGACTAGTCACTTTCGACGGGTGTCCATTTTCTCTGTGGATGAAATACTAGATTCCAAACACTAATAAGAATAAAAATCAAAAAATTAATGAAGCACTGAGTACAATTTTGATGCTGGTGTTTTTTTTATAACTGCCCACGCGTGGATTACGACCATTCCACAGCTACTGTACTGTATTCTCAGCTTTTATTTTAAATATCCAATGCTTTTTTTTCTCAGAATTTGATTTCACACTGAATTTAATAACTAATGTTTATTTTATTTCAGATGTTGGCAGCTAAATTTAGTGGAAATTTCTTTGTGAATCTTTTGGGTACATGGGCAGTAAGTATTCATTTTACTTTCGTGGATCAGAACAGTGTTTTCTGTTTTTAGACTAACAAGCACCATTAAGACTACATGAGACTGTCAGTAATTCATTGTAATTCATTTAAAAAAAATTCCGGGCCTAGAAAAGTTGTGAAAAATGATAAAATACAGAAAGGTTTGGGAAAAGTAATGGAATTTTATCAATGTATGATACTGTCACACAAAAGTCTGTAAAAATTAAGGGCATAGTTGACGTTTTTTCTATACTGATGCATAAAATGGCTACGTTGACTTTTTTTATGAAAACATGATGGTATTTCATCTAGAGTGTGCTCCGTTTGATTGATTCATGCACCAGGTGTCTTGCTTGTCATGTGTTGAACATGTTGTTTCCCCCTCATTGTTTACATCATTGTAATTTCATTGTTTTGATAAATGCATGAATGGATGGTTGGTTGTTTTTTGAGTGAACAGAGGCATTTGTATTAACTAGGCCGGGAATGTGCACATGCGATCATAAATAGAACACTGATTCACATTTTTTTTAGCTGGATTCGATGAGTACCCAATAAGAAAAAGTTAAATGTATTGTTTGTGACAACAGTTTGAAAGTTTAAACATTTGAAGATGCCTTGTCACCCATTCAAAAGGAAAGAAAACATTTTGATGCCATATCAGTTAAAATTAGAATGGTTATAAGTTCTTGTATAATTGTTTTCCTGCCTGTCAACAAATATTCGAGATACGGTGAAAACCTTCAGAAGTTCTGATACAAAACCTTCAGAAGTTCTGACAGTCAGCTTCGTGTTTTTCTTACGTTAAGTTTAGCCCAAACACACTAGACTTGGCTATACCACATACATTATGAAGTCTGGTGGACTACTTTATTGGCAATCCATTTCCAGAATTTGGTAATCCTTCACCTTGAAATTGTTATAAACAAGTTGGGCAAGGCACTTGATCCTGGTTGCCTACATGGGGGCATGATGATGTCGTATACTGAGGCATACTACACGTTGATGGTGCACATGTCTTCAACCTCTGTAACACTGCTTGAGCAGAGCTTGAACAGAGTTAGAATGTTGAGCTGACAGTTGCTCATCGATGCTCTGTGGTTCTCTCAGGGTACTCCAGCTTCCTCCACCTGTAAAACTGTCACGGTCACAATTAGCTGCTGTGCATAAGTATGTGACCTTAACCCTTTGAACACTGATGGTATCTTTCATGTGAGTTCAGTGGAAGCAATTGGAAGAGTCCATATTCATTATTTGGGGTAAGACCAATTAATATTTTCAACGTGCAGCCTTAGGACTGCACGTTGAAAATATTGATTGGTCAATATCACACATTTACCTTGTAGCCATTCCACTTAATGACATTATGACGTAGCTTGTGACCTGGCCGGAAAAACAGCCTCTGGGGTTCAAAGGGTTAAACACCAATAAATAAATAACTGCAGAACAAACAAGATAGTACATACTGTGTAAAGTCACTTAAGTGCTTTTCAGTAGAGCCATGATCAGGCTTTCAACACTCAACCAAAACCTTATCTTTCAGTTGTTTGCTTTCAAAACACAGCATGTGACCCTTCCTTTCAACAAACTCATTAAACTGCTTCCAACAGAAGTTGGGAAGAGGTCATAAGCTATGTTTTGGAACCAGAAAATGAAATCATACTGTTTTACAAACAAAAATATTGGCTTTATCATTAAATCATGTTGGGTTGAGAGTAAACAATGATGATGAAATTTACTTTTGTTTTTTGCAGGATGTTGGAGGTGGAGGTCCAGCACGATCTTATCCTGTAGGCGGACTCTGTTACTACCTTTCCCCACCAGAGACATTGGGTCATGTTGGCGAGGATCCTATCCACGCTGTTCTTTACATAATATTTATGTTGGGATCTTGTGCATTCTTTTCAAAAACATGGATAGAAGTGTCTGGCTCCAGTGCAAAAGATGTGAGTATTTAACTTTGTTTCTTGTTAAACCACTTCACTGAAGCAGGCTCATATCTGCACACTGACAAAAAGTGGTAGAAGCCTCTATGATGGACTTCAAATTTTGAATTATTTCATTAAATATTGACTCCGTTAAAACTTGGATTCTCTATCCTGGAAAAAAAAATGTAATTGCACTTCCACTTAAGAACAGTCATATCATTATTTCCTTGGATGCAAGTTTTTAGCTCACCTGACTGAGTCAGGATGAGCTGTAGTGATCGCTGCACCTTCTCCAAAACCACTGAACTGATTTCAGTTAAATTTTAATGCAATCATTTGTTCTGAAATAACATTTTGTTTTTGTTCAAATCAACTTGCCCAGCCCCATAGGGAGAGGGTGGGGGAAAATGCTC
Organism: Pictodentalium vernedei; assembly: GCA_031216915.1. Classification (NCBI taxonomy): domain Eukaryota; kingdom Metazoa; phylum Mollusca; class Scaphopoda; order Dentaliida; family Dentaliidae; genus Pictodentalium; species Pictodentalium vernedei. The sequence continues at coordinate 313,312,872 of CM062296.1, read as the reverse complement.
TCAAATTTAAAAAAAATCTTCAAATGAACTGGTGGGTACAATGGCTTAATATTTGGAACTAAGCTTCCATTTGAGGTGTAGAATCAATTTTGTTCAAATGAAATTTGTGGGGAAATATTTGCCTCTGCAGTGGGTGGTGCAAAATTGTGGCCCCATCCAAAATTGAACGAAATGTATATGGTATTATTAAAGTACTTGATTGATGCAAAAAAAAATAATTCCTGTATCCCTGGGAGTTAAAAATAGAAATATTTTCAAACGCCTATATTTCCAAACCTCCACAGAACAGAGATCTGTAATTTGGTATGAAGCATCCTTAGGACAAGTAGAATGGAATGGTAAAAAAAAATGCCATCATTTCTGTTATATTGTACTGTGGAGGGAATCGAAAAATTGCTGAGTCGGCATATTTGCAAAAATTAAAAAAAAATCTTCTGAAACACTGATCAGAATCTTTTGATATTTGGAAGACAGCATCCATTGGGGGTCAGATCTAAGTTTGTTCAAACCAGATTCCTTAGTTAATATTTGGGCTTCCTGTTAGAGCCCGAATTTTAAGTTAGTAATATGAGGAATAATCTTTAAAATTCCGTTTCCAGACCATGAGTCAGAATCTTTTGATATATGGTATACAAAATGCTTGCAGGAAGTAGATTCAAGTTTATTCAAATCAAACCTATCGGCTGATAATTGGATTCTCTATGGCCACCTGAATTTTAACTTCTTGCTATATGGGGAATAAACTTGAAAAATCTTCAGATCCACTAGCCAGAATCTTTTTATCTTTAGTATACAGCATCCTTTGGGAGGTTAGATCTAAGTTGATTCAAACCAAGTCTCTGTGTTTATATTTGGGCTCCCTGTTGTAGCCTGAATCTTAACTTAGTCCAATATGAGGAATAATCTTTAAAGCTCTTTATCTTCACAACCACTGGATAGAATCTTTTGATATATGGCATGCAGAAGCCTTACAGGGATTGTTATCAAGTTTGTTTGTTTCAAACCATTGGTTAATAATTTGGTCTCGAGTAGTATGAAGAATCTTTTAAAAATCTTTTTCAGATCCACCAGTCAGAATCTTGATTTTTGGTATACAACATCCTTTAGGTGGTCAGATCCAAGTTTGTCCAAACCAAGTTACTGTGTTAATATTTGGTCTCCTTATTGGAGACCAAATTCTAACTTTGTCCAATGTGAGGAGTAATCTTTAAAACTCTTTTTCTCCAGAACCACTGGTCAGAATCCTTGCGGGAGTCGAATTCATATTTGACATATCAATGCCATTGGTGTTTAATTGGGATCTCTGTGAGTGTAATATGGGGAATAATCTTTAAAATCTTCTTCAGCCCCACGTGTCAGAATCATGATGCTGGGGATACACCATCCTTATGGGGGGGTCAGATTAAAGTTTGTACAAATCAAGTCCCTCCCAATTAGTATTTGGGCTCTCTGTTGGAGCCTGTATTTTAACTTGGTTCAGTATGAGTAACATTCTTTAAAAATCTTCTCACAAACACCCAATCAGAATCTTTTGATATACGGTATACACTATCCTTAGGGGAGTCAGATACAAGTTTTAAAATCAAGTACCTGGGTTAATATTTGGGCTCTTCAACTTAGTCCAGTATGAGGAATAATCGGCTAAAATCTGCTTCTTCAGATCCAATGGTTAGAATCCTGAATGGGAGGGTGGAGGGCGCTTAGTTCAATTTTGTTCAGGTTAAGTCCCAAGGTCGATATTTGGGCTCCCTATTTTCCATCACTGGAAATTTGGGCATTTGTGTGGTAGAAAAAAAGTCATCTTACTGGACAACAGAGTTTTGAATAGTTACATGACTTCATTCCTCTGTAGTGTTTACTAGCCCTAAATGCTAAATCTTTCCTTTAAACATCTTTGTCAGGTGAGCGCTTCAGGACCCATGGGGCCTCTTGTTATAGTTTCTGACCTTAACAATTTTGGAAAAAAAGATGAATTTAAAAAAATCTCGTCCTGAAATTCAGTATTGGATTTGTGGAATATTATGTTTAAAGCTGTGTGTGTGTGGAGGTGGGGGGGGGGGGGGGGGGAATCACTCTCGTATAGGAGTATTTAAACCTCATCTGTAAACTGTCCATCTCATCACTGTTTTGCATACTAGAATAATTGGTATGTAAATTTTACAAACAATCCAATGTTAGAGAAAATATTGATAAATTAATGAAAATGTGGTTTGTTTTTTGCTGCTTTCATATTCAGTTTCACCAGGAAGTAGTTTGTTTGCTATTTTTAGATGTTTAACCTTTTGAGAAGTAAAAAATAGCATTTCTTGGTCTATTTTATACAATAGTTTGAGATCAGTTATTGCTAATTGATAATACAGTCAACCTTTAACATTTTCTTTGTATTGAAAAAAAAGTAGTTAAATTCTGAGTTTCCATGAAGCCTTATCATGCACTAAACCTGGCTATTTGATGTTGTATATGCTATTAACCCTTTGAACACTGGTGGTATCTTCCATGTCAGTTCAATGGAAGGAATAGTCCATATTTATTATTTGGGGGTAGACCAATCAATATTTTCAACGTGCAGCCTTGGGGCTGCACATTGAAAATATTAATTACTCTACCCCACACTTTAACTTGGTCATCCTACTTAACTGGTTGAGTGCTAAATTATTTTTGGCTATCAAAATTTATTCGCATATCTTTGCCTTGTTACAGTTTATGGGAGAGTGCCTGAAGGCACTCTCCCATAAATTGTAACAAGGCAATGCCTTACAGACTAAATAATTTAACTTCAAAGATAAAACAAAGCTCATCCTCTGAGTATGAAGCCTTCAAGCTGCAGTATCTTCATCTCAGTATAAAGCCCAAAAATGGGCTTCCAGCACTCTACCAGTTAATCAAAGTATGACTTACCATATTTCTGTGGTGGAAAAGTGGCCGCTCGTTTTCAAAGGGTTAAAAGCCATTTTGAGTTGAGAATATAAATACGCTTACAAAACTAAAAAGTTTTATTGTCTATTATGGTTTTTTCCAATGAAGTCTATTTATTGCATTGATGAGTGAAACCCTTCATCTTACAAACATTACAATCTATCAATTCAGCTAATTGATTGTTTTCCCCTGCGGGAACCCCGGGAAGTGAAGCAGTGCCTGTTCACTGCAGTAAACAGGCTCTGTTTTACTGGTAAAATAGGACCCAGTCACCAATGTTTGGGAGGTGCAAACCCTCTCTAAAATGGACAACATGGCTTATTAATGCCCACCCCTGGTCTTGAGTTGATACTCATGTTATGGTTATGATTAGCCATTGTGCTAAAATATGTGACCTTAAACACCAATAAATAAATAAATAATAAATAATTGATTGTTTTAAAATTTTTTTTTTTTAGGTTGCAAAGCAGTTGAAAGACCAGCAGATGGTAATGAGAGGTCACCGTGACAAATCTATGATACATGAATTAAACAGATATATTCCCACAGCAGCTGCTTTTGGTGGACTCTGTATAGGAGCTCTATCTGTACTTGCTGATTTTATGGGTATGTTGATTGACTACTTACAATACACATAGATTTGATATCTGCTAACACTCAACAGGTTTTTCTACATGACATTTCACATAGATTTACAATTTTGTAGAAAAGCACAATGTGGTACAAGTTATTAAGTGAATGGACAACTGGGTTCTTGGTCCATCCACTGCAAGGTAGGTTACATACCTATGTGCTTTCCCAGGAAATTGTAAATGTGTTGGTTGGAAAACCTGTTCTTGTTTCATTGATAGTGAAAAGGTTAACTCAGATTTTTTCTCGTATGTGAAAGAAAATGTTAAAAAACCACTGTGTGCAAAATGTTAGAAGTTAAAAGCAACAAGACTTTCTATTTTGAAAAATGCAGATGCGCTATAAAATGTCCTGATTTCAAATCCAGGCGCACCATTTTGTTTTTGTGCACCTACAACAGTTTGATTGAACTCATCTGTATGTACAATTATATATACTAGAATTGTATATACTAATTGTTAAGAATAACTTGTGTCACTTATGGAATTAAGTTTCATATCAGCCAACACATTTATCTTCTCATGTTTCTCTCAACCTTTAACAGTAATTTTCTACACACAAAATTTCGCAACTGTTCTCAAGAACCCAGTCTCCAAAACTGAGTTTTCTTTTGCGAGAACGACAGTCATGCTTTTGATAGAAAGTGTAGCCTTAGTGACTGGATATCACACTAAAAATAATCACAAAAAATTGGGACGATATGACCCAAACAGTTTGCTACGAGTTTCACTTGCAAGATGATGTTGCAATTGAGTACCAATGCTGTGTTCGACGATATAGTATCTTTCATGTTGTTGGCAACACAGGGGGGCGCGGTGGCTCAGTTGGTAGAGGTGCAGGCTGCAAGCCGAGAGGTCCTCGGTTCAAATCCCACCTGCGGCAACCGCGTTGTGTCCTTGGGCAAGACTCTTCACCCCCATTTCCCACGTGGGGGCACGGTGACGCTGTGTACTAAGGCGTACTGCACATCGATGGTGCACCTGTCTTCAACCAATGCTAACCCTGCTTGTGTGGAGTTGGTATGTTGAGGAGCTGACAGTTGCTCGCCGTTGCTCGGTAGTTCTCTCCGGGTACTCCGGCTTCCTCCACCCGTAAAACTATCACGGTCATGGTTAGCCATTGTGCAGAAATATGTGACCTTAAACACCAATAAATAAATAAATATTGGCAACACAGCTCATTGACAGGTTGAAAATAAGTTGCTAGGCTAGGTTGCTTAGTCAATTATGATGTAATGATATCTCGGTACCTAGCCGCCAAGTTGAGTTTCCGTCCAGTGCACAGCCATTCTGCATGCCCCCTAGTGGTTCAGCGATCTGAACATAATGGCTACCCCCTTCGTAGGAAAGTAGCCCCTATGTTCAGATCACTGAACTTGCCCCCCTAGATATTGCTCTTGCCCCCTTAACTTTGATATCCAGGCTATGCACCTGTTTCCATTAATCTACATTTTTCATATCCCCTTGATGTAATCAACTCCTATAGACTATAGAAATCAGCGGTGTCTGTGCGTCCGTCCGTCTGTCTGTGCGTCCGTCATTTGATTGAAACCAATTTTGGTATGTGACCTTCTTAGCCCAAACCACAGGTCAAGTTCGAATATGGGTTCAGCCAGATTATTTTTATTAGAGTTTCAAGATTTGAAGTGTCCAGATGATAACTCTAATTAGGATTATTTGATCGGAAAGAATTTTGGTATGTGACTTTCTGGGGTAATAATACAGGTCAAGTTTGAATATGGGTTCGGACCGATCATTTTTACTAGAGTTATGCCCCTTTTTCGACTTGTTTTTTCGGGGGACATGTGGCCGAGTGGCCTTTTTATTTTGTAGATAGATTTGAAACTTTAGATATTGCCACTTACATATTAAAGATGTGTAACATGTATATAGATTACAAAATAAAAAAAAATCATTTTTGACAGTGGTATTGTTTTTTATCGTCTTAGAAAAATACACATATTGAAGATGTGCGATATGTAAACAGGTGAAAGAAGGAAGGTTTTTTTTCAGATTTATTGCCCTGGATCAAGTTTGTTAATTTCCAGTGTTTTTAGTACTTCAGATTTGCCACCCCCATCAAGGATGTTTGATCAGTGATCTTTCTTTTCAATTTTCTAACTTTTCTTACTCTTAAGAACTATTCAATTAATTCTTGTATTCCGCACACAGCTTTTTGATGATAGCATTTCACTTGGGTTCAGAAAGTGTCTTCACAAGCCATGTTTTGGAATTAAACAAAAAGTTGATATGAAAGTATATACCTTTCAGCACTAGCGCCCTGGAAGATATCATTTCAGTCGATACTGTCAATTGCGAAATGGGCGAAACCATCCTGGTTTGTTGGGAGGTTCAGTAATAATTTAATCTGACAGCTCTGCCAAGCTGTTGGATTAAATTATTACTGAGCCTCAATTCAGATTTTTTGCTTTTAATATCGTCTGTTCGTCCACTGCAGGGTCCGTACGGTCTTGAAAAGTGCTTGAATTTCAATGCCTGTCTTGAAAAGTGCTTAAATTGACTTTTCCCCTTGAATAGTGCTTGAATTACCACCACTCCTCTTGAAAGTCCTTGAATCCTGGACCTCAACCTACTCTGCTAAAAAAATCCCCCCCCCCCCCAAAAAATGCCACGTTTTAGTGCCCAAAATAACCAAAAAATTCGGGAATTCGCTGTAGCATATTAAAGTTTGAAACACGAATAGTATAATACGCCTGTGTGCTCTGCACATTACTTTTCTTGTTCATGATAATGAGAGAAAACACAAGTACACAAATTACGATGACATTCATCATAATGTACAGGTCAATTTTAACCAATCAGAAAATTGCAATGGCAGTATGTGATGTATTTGCATACTATCATGTGGCTCACTGTACACACAGGCTGCTATTCTGTGGAGAGCATCCAATTGAAATGAGCGGTGAATTGTGTTTTGCAAACTGGTTTTTCCACTCAATGTCTGCATCTCTGCCTGCTTCGTTGATTTCATCGTGTCACACAAAAGGTTATTGGAAGCGAAATATAACAAAAATTCACCTTGACTTTGTATGAAAATAAAAGCGGTATTTGATAATAAATCATGAATTATTATTTTCAACAATCGAATTTGAAAGTCGAATTACCACAAACAACCCAACAACTTTGCAAGAAGTTCCGAAAATTAACCAAAAGGACAGAAATGGGCCTGAATATTACCTGACACACACTCATTCTTGAAATATGCACTGTGCGGAGAGCAGTTATAAAAAGAACATGTCACAGTTGGTTTCTTAGAATGGAAAAATAGTCCTTGAAAATGAATGACATAGCCCTTGAAAAGTGCTTGAATAGTGCTTGAATTTCATTTTATTAAACCTGTACGAACCCTGCACTGCCTATATTTTCTCCACACAAAATGTATGCACATCGTGTTGAAAGGGATATGCAAATGAGTACACCCAGGAAGACCGTATACCAAATCAGCCTGTGAAAGCTTGCAAAAAGGTTTTTGTCAGGACAGGTAAATTTCACAAAACATTGTGTCAGTCAGAAAAAAAGTTAATTTTGGGTCCTGCGATAGAGATTTGATTGTTTTTTTCTGTCAAAAGGTCCTTACAAATTATTTTATTTGCTTTCATTAAAGTGTTGCGAGTAAGTAACCCTATTAAAGTCATCCATTCTAAAACTTGTGTTTTTTGTTTCAGGTGCCATTGGCAGTGGAACTGGTATCTTGTTAGCTGTGACAATTATTTATCAATATTTCGAAATTTTCGTCAAGGAACAGAGTGAGATGGGTGGAATGAGCACTTTATTGTTTTAGTTAGAAGACTCTCAAATAGACTGTTCATCTGAGTCATCACCAGCATTAGAATTGTTTCATATCATCTCCATCCAGAGTCCTTCCATTGAATGGATCAGTTAGTGCTGAAACATCCATTGATATGTGTGGGTGTAGACAAAAGGAAATTTGTAGTGTTTTCAAATCAAAATGTTTTTTTACCTCCTGGTGATAAGTTTGGATCTCATCATCCCAGCATTGTACACATGATTCTAGAATTCTCTAATTCTGCATGTTTGGCAAATTCAATTTATGACTTATATTCTTTTTCGTTAACAAGGCCAAAAAATATAAAAATTTGTCAAACTGCCTTTATCTTTGTAACTTTAACCCTTGAGACCAAATTGCTGCTTTGATTAATTCTTTTCTGAGACCAGGTAGTATTCCAATCAAAAGTCTAAAAATGACTGCCGCATGACAGATGAGACATTGTGCCAGGCTCCTGCGAATGTACGATTGTTCGAGCCGAAGTCGAGTCGATCTACAAATTCGAGTCGAAAATAAAATCATGAATATATAAATCGAATATAAAAAAAACTTATCAATAAATGTCTCGGTATACATACTTTCATACATTTAATACCAAATTTTCAAAACGATGTGAGGAATTGAGCGTGAACTGCAAGCACACATCAACATGGAACTTACAGTGCATTACTAATGTAATTTGGAATCGCATGTGTCGTTTGATTCCAAATCACATCAGTAATACTCATATTCTTACAGTAGATAAAGCCACGGCTACATATGCATGTAAATTATACATGTAAGACTTCGTACGAAACCGACGCAACAGGGACTACATCTCACCTCTTGTTAAACTTCAGTAAGAAGCATCCATCGCTTCATAAGTCAAGAAGGGAGCGAAGCAATCACAGGTACATATGGATTCTTTCTCTTATTCAACAATGCGTTCAAGTGTGCTGCAATGTTAACGTACAAACTGTTAAATGTTAGCATGAATATGTGGATAAATCATCAGTACAATGCCAAAACAATCCTAATGTGGCTGTTTTAAAAACTGGAAATATCACGTACAAAACAGCACTTGCACACCTGGTTTCGGCAAACTTGGTTCGAATTCGATGTTCTGTCGACTCAAGAAATCATTGGTCAGTTCGATAATCCAATATACAATGAAGAATTTGGAAAAAAGTGCTGAAATTAACTGGTTGAGTTCTACATTTTTCTTGACATTTTGTTTGTTGGCAAGTTTGAATTGAAAATAGTCGGAAAAAATCCATATTCGCAGGGGCCTACATTGTGCAGCAATGGAACTTTGTTTTATCACTAAGGATTAAAGTTTCTCACACCTCACAGTTGCCTTAAGAAATTATAGGCTTTTTCAGCCATATATTTGCCTAGTTTAATAAAGAGTAGATTAAGACTTTCGCATATTTCAGGTCTATTTTAATTGTTACATAGATCTTTTAGCACCCATCAAAGGTTGTTTTTTTTTAAATGTAATTGTTGGCTATAAATTAGAGAAATTATGAAATTGATATGAAAAGCATTTCAGAATACTGTGCTCTCAAATACTCAGTAGCAATCAGTTATATTGGAATGGATGTGTATAGATCTCTGCCATTCTGGTGTATTAAGTGCTGTTGATTTTATGGGTTTCTCTAATCAAAAAGGTTGGTTTGGATTTGTTGCAGGTTTTTAGGTCCTCTGGATTCACCTGTACAATGATGGTCAACATTTTTTTTTTTAATTGGAAAACAAACCTCATAAGTTCTTGTTTGTCTATGCTCTAGCGAAATGTTTACAAAATATCTGCATTCCAAACAAGAATTCTCATCATTTGTCAGATTTGTACATTTATGGATGTCTTCATTCAACCTGTGAAAGAAACTTCACTTGCTAATTTTGCAGCTGAAAAATAACTAGTTTTATCCTTGGGGGCCCAATTCCGACTTCAGACAATTTTTCTACTCCATAACAGGTGATCCAACTCTCAGCCTTTACATGTTGAAAATGTTTACTGGTAATAGCTTCTAGTCCAGACTTGGCTGCCTATAAAGCGGTCAAGCCTTGACAAGAAACCAGTCTGCAAAGCCACAGGACAGAATTTGTCATGTGCATCAAAACTTGTGAAAAATTGTCCAGGTCTTTAAAGGATTAAAAGATATGTAAAATGAAAGATTTAAGGCTCTGAAGATTTAGTTTTGTTTCCAGAAATCTGTCCGAACATTCTGTAAGACACCACAGTAATTGTTTGAAATCTGTTTGGTATTACTGTGCATCTCAATGTACAGTGGAACCCTATTAATTGAGTACCCAATTTGCCAGTGAAAAATATTCATTCAACAGGGATATTCAGTTAATAGGGATTTTCAATTAACAAGAATTTGGTCGATTTCAATCATTCTAATGTTAAAATGAGCATTTTTTTCTATGAAATCTTGTTTGATAGAACTCATAATAGAATAAATGCCTATATTGGATGTGTATTGCGGATAAATAGATCTAAAAATATGGAGAATTCAGTAGTTGTCAAAGTTATTTTATGATACCTTACAAGGTTTTTTATTCAATTAACGGGAGGTTACTTCCTGGCCTATATGCAATTAACATGTCAAATTTGCAACGAACGCTTGCTAAATGGTTTGGTGTTCAGAAATTTTATTCGATAAACAGTTATTCTATTAAGAAATATATAATTAAGTGGGGTCCACTGTATTGGAAGAGGATTTACTTGATGGACCAAGCCTTGTTTTTAGTGGTAATCTGATTTTGCTGATTTTTCCCAGTAAAACTTGGAGATTGTGAGCAGATTTCTTATCACTTCAGTGAGCAAGTCTTGAAGTTTGTGTGTTTCTATTCAAATATGAACTGACCAAAAAGGCTGGTCAAGACATTGTTTGGTAATATTGATGTACATCTATTTAGCAGTTGTTGACCCCCTCTAAATGTCTTAAGATTTCTGTACTGTTATGTGGAAAAAGATTTCCAAGTGTCGAGACTTCCAATGTGAGCCTTGATGGAGGGAATCTTGTACCCCATAACTGTACAGATATTTTTGAGGCACCAGTAAGTCTGAACAAAACAATGAGTCCATATTTATTTAAGGTAGTCATTTTTTTATGGCAGTTGATATATATTGAATTCTCTTAGATTTTTGACCAAGTTTGATAGCTGCAAAGAAATTAACTGCATCTTCTTGTCAACCATGTGACCAACATATTTTTAACTGTTTACTTGCAATATCTGTTCAGAAGTTAAATGGTAACTTTTTATCTTACAAAACACGGCTCATGATTCTTATTAAAATGAGCTTGGTTCCCTGTGGGAACTCGGAAGTGGAGCAGTCAATGCCAGTCATGTTTACTTTGGTAAACAAGTTCTGTTTTATTGATAAAATGCTATCTCTTAGCCAACACCAGGTGTGGATGCCCTCTAAAGTGGGTATCAGAGGTATAAATGATCAGCCATGTACACTGATGAGCTCATGATTAATGAAAGTGACCTTAAATGCTAACAAGGGAACAGGGTGGCTCAGTGGTTAGAGCATTGAATTTCAAACCGAAAGGTCCACAGTTGGAAGTGAAGCAGTGCTTGTTTACCATGGTAAATAAGCTCTGTTTCACTGGTAAAATAGGACCCAGTCACTAATGCGTGTGGTGCGAGTGGTACTCAGGCTTCCTCCACCCATAAAACTGTCTGACACAAGGTGGCTCTGGCTGTCGAAAGTGTCATTTAACTCCTTGCATGCTGCTTGTGGATACTCCTGCTCAGGACAAGGAGTGGTTGGCAGTGAAATAAGTTTAACTGGTAGACTGCTGGTAGCTCATATTTGGGCTTCATGAAATACCACAGGTTATGACTACTGCCTACCCTCTGTTGGAGGTGTCATACTGGCCCTGGAAGGAAGCAGATATTGTTAATGACACATTGCTCAGTCACATTTGATTGGATAGTGCCTTTTGGCACTATCCAATCAAATGTAACAGAGTAATATATGATTAAATGGTATTTGTGGTCAAGAAAAATATAGAACTCGGCCTGTTAATTTAAGCACTTTTATCCAAATTCTTCCTTGTATATTGGATTATTGGTTTGACCAATGATTTCTTGAGTTAAATTTATTTGAATTTTTCATCAAATCTAATCCAAGCTGCTGTGATGTGATGAAAAGTATTTTTAAAAATACTCAGCGGTTTAGAGTTAAGCCCAATTAAATATATTTACGCTTAACAGTATATATATCTTTCAAACAGGAGTTGTCCTCTTATCAATGATTTCTTGAATTTTTCACCAAATCTAGTCATGGCTGCTTGACAGCCATGAGTTGTTGATTTCATGAAAATTCCTGTAAATACTCAGCACAATTTATCACCAAGAGAAGTAACCAGATGCTGGTTAATTGAATACCCCTGTTAATTGCAGATTTCTCACTAGCCAAGTTGGTAATCGGTCAACAAGGGTTAACTCTCACCCAACAGGAATGGCAGATGACACTTGTTAAAACAAATTCATGAAGAATAAAAAAATTGCCAATTTCTGTTCCCCAAACATTGCTTATATGGCCTCTCATTAGAACAAGCGCATTGACCTCATTCCAATGAGGGGGTCATAAGCTATGTTTATTAGGCAAAAAAATGAAAAAAATTTAATGACAATTTTTGTGATTAGTGCTCGCCAGTTTTGGTTATGTTTGGTACAGAATAGAACTTTGCTAGATCTAAAACTGACTTTGTGGATCTTCAATCTGTTCTCCATATTCACCTGCTGAGTGATTTCTTTCAAGTTCCTGTATATTTATTGGTGAATCTGTTTTGGATGAAGTGAAACGGGTACTTGATGAATCGAGTGTGACAAAAGTTCTGTCTAGAATATTCTTAAAATGATTGTTAATGGTAAGGGAGGCAAGTTGAATTTATTTATGTGAGAAAATGTGAAATTTTTAACATGTAAATAAATTGTCCACTGTTTAATAAATGTTTTGTTTTCAATGTTCAACATTGAGTTTGAGCTATGCCCACATTACCACTTTCTTTCAGAAGCATACACATTTTCTCCTCGATGCAGGACCAGTGGCAATATGTTGTAACTACAAGCAACTTCATGAGTAGTTTTGGCTTCCAAACTAGGTAGGTACCCTTCCTATGGACCCACCCCAGAATGAACCAAACCTAATTATACCCCCACATTTTTTTCCAAAAGTAGGGTATATTGGATTGCACCTGTCCAGGTGCCCGTCCACAATCAGATGTCTGTTTGCTTTGAAACTTCAATATTACTGCTTAGATTTCTATGAAATTTCAGATGTTCACCATCATGAGATCTTTAAGGAGCAACAGCCGTTTTGCTGTTGGAATACTTTTTTTGAGTTATGGCCCTTTGAATATACAAAAATAGCCTATCTTTTGTCTTTGCCTCGTATCTTAAGATTGGGTGATCAGATCTCAATGATATTTGGAATGAAGATTGTTTATGGGAAAGGTTTCAAATGAGTCTCTAAAATATTTCTTACTTTTTACTTTTTAGACTTATCCCGCCTGCTTTTTAACTTGGAAAAGTCGCTGTTTGCCTTGTAAAATAGCCAATTTGTTTGTCTGTTCGCCTCATATTCAGGTTTGGTTTATCAGATTACAATGAAATTTGGAATAATGATTGTTTATGGGAAAGGCTTTCATATGAGTCATGTCCCTGCAGTAAAACAAAGAAAATACATGCAAATCACCTCCCACATGTGGCATTTTGTTTTTGTTCTCTATCTCTTATGTGGATGCTCCAATTGTCACTGGCCTTCAGTATCGGGTGTTTCTATTCTTTACAATCACTTTGGGGGGGTGGGGGTAATTTTTTGCTATAAAACAAAGTCAATAATTTCTCATCTCCCATGTCGATGTTCTGATTAACACAAACTATTGGTAACAGGTGTACGTGTTTCTACTCTTTACAATCACTTCGGGGGAGGGGGGTAATTTTCTGCTGTAAAACAAAGACAATAAACCGCTTGTGTGTATGCCTGGTGTTGAAAATATGTCCATCTTACCATTTTCAGGGGAGAGGTAGGGGTGTGGTAGGTTCATACGCCATGCTTGGCATGCTCTTCTTAAAAATTACTTGACCCTGTAGAGTTACTTTGGGGGGGGGGGGGGGTAATTTTCTGCTGTAAAACAAAGACTATAAACCCCTTGTGTGTATGCCTGGTGTTGAAAATATGTCCATCTTACCATTTTCAGGGGAGAGGTAGGGGTGTGGTGGGTTCATACGCCATGCTTGGCATGCTCTTCTTAAAAATTACTTGACCCTGTAGAGTTACTTTTGTGCTTTGGGTTTTAAAATAGGTTTGTAAACACTAAAATGATTTTATGCAAAAAACTATTTCCCCTTGAGATTTGTTGCTGGGTCGCTCCATGGGGCGAGAGATATTGTCCGTCATCTGACACCTCTGATACAATGTCTTGTATTGAAATCTGCACTCCAATGTTAAAACTAAGAACATTACAGCTCAGATTTTGACAAAATTTCATACTAGTGTTGTGCGGTATACTGATTTTTTCCATATGGTTTTGGTATTACAGGGAAACCAAAAAACATACCAAAACCAAATCAAAATATCAATTATTTCGGTATTTATATTTTTCTGTGAAATTGATAGAAAGTCAACTCATCAAGGTGGATCATAAATCTAAAATTTTGTAGTGAGCGACAAGTAGCAGCAGACACTGTGAATACGTCTGAGAAAGAAATAAAGCAACGGCATAATAACGAAAAATGGCAAGTTAACTTGGTATTTCCGTTTCTGAATAAATACGGCCCGGTTTCAGTGTTCCTAACATTCCGCCTGATTCAATATATATTCTGGAAATTACTGTGAGATTTATTCACAAGGGAAATTAGGAGTCGGGTGGGTGGGTGGTTGACTTGTTGGCAATTGGTTGGAAATAATCCACCGGCATTGACAATTCAATACGTTGACAACTTGACATACAAGCGGTAATACTGCTTGTGATTATCGCTTCTCTGCGATTTTTTTCATAGCATTTCTTTCAATTCAGCATTGCTATTTTAAGTTGCAGATACTTTTAACAAATGATCATTTTATTAAAATACAAGCCCCAAAACTTTAATACCCGATCATCTGCTTTATATTCTTTCAAATAAGTAATTTATACTGCCCACTGGAAAGACGTGATTAACCTAACTTTTAAGACTATTAAAAAACAATGTACGGAATCCAACAGGCGACATCAGATTTGGCATTATTGAAGTTCATTTGATCGATCGAGACTCAACAAATGCTTTGCTATTAGTAAATCATCGATTTGTACATTTTTAGCTCAACTTTGACGTCAAATTTGAGGTTTTGTCATGGCCCATCGTCCATCTGAACGTCTGTTTGTCAGTCAACAATTTAGTATGGCTCGGGCTGGATGCTGTATTTATGAACCAATCTGATGAGAACAAGTGTTTTTGTGCGTGGTCTGAAATTAAAGTTGGTCATCGGCAACCATTTTGAACTGAAATTAGTGCAATCAGTTTTTTGTACACAACTTCTGTATGAAAGTTCTGATTTGAATAAATTTTTGTATGAATGTTTAGTAACATGGAATACATCACATATAATAAGGGTTGTTTTCACGTGCAGAAATTATGCAAATTAGATGAACTTTGATTTATTCAGAGCTACTTATACACAGTAAGTGCACATGTCAATATGGCTCAGACTAGAGGCTGTATTTATGAACCGATCTTCACGAAACTTCTTGGGTACCTTTGTTATCAACTTGGGATGAGAACGAGTGTTTTAGTTTGTGGCCTGAAATTCAAGATGGCTGGCAACGGCAATTTTATACCGAAATTAGGTGCAATCGGTTTTTTGTACAGAACTTCTAGGACCATGTGTGTTATCATGGGATGGGATCGAGTGCTTTTGGGCTCGGCCCAAAATTCCTGTCAGTCAGTAATGTTTGCTATAAATTTATTGGGTGCCTTTGTTATCACTGAGGTACAAGAACAAATACTTTTGGGTTCAGTCAGATCCACTCAGGGATTCAAAAAGGGAGAAAATTAAAAATCTTTTCCAAAAACACCAGATAAAATAATGTTTCTTGAATTCAGCATCCCTAGGATGTGTATATTCAAATGTGTTGAAGCCAAGTTCCTGTGTTAATATTTGGTGGTGTTTGGGGAGGGTAAACATTTCCAATGAGAAAAATAAAACCTCATCCTTGGGAACCCTATGAGCTGAAGATAAAAAATTCAAATACCTATATTTTAAGGAGGACTGGACAAATATTTATTAATTAGTATGAATCAACCTTAGAAGGGTTTGAATCAAACAGGCCAAAACAATTGCTAACATTTGACTTATGGTGCACCATACAAGGATCCCCATTGTAACATTAACCCCAAACTATTGCCCTTCTGTAGTTGCTGTTTGGGGAGGCTTGACTGTTGTTTATTCGTCAGATGATTTAAGATCATTAATAACTGATCTGCTTACCAATATTAATTTTATAGGCAGGGAGTTACAGGCCTGAACAATATCAGAATTATGTTGGTTATTAAATTTATTTATCTAAAAACTTATGAGACGTTGTGGTCTCATTTCGGTAATTTGTGTCTGCAGATGGCTTCGGCTATTTCTGTCATCAGATTTTCAATACACCGAGATTTTTGCAACGTTTTGGTGCCAGTAACGACCAAAATCGACATTGATCAATCTTACACACAATGTGGTTGTGCGAGGAAGACGTTTAAATTTACTATGGTACTAAATTTCACTATATTTGGTGAACAGCAAAAAACCTGTCTGAAAATTCTCCTTGACATTGGTCTTCTTTTTTCTTAGCAGATTTCACCAAGCCGCCTTTACGTCACAAATTTAGTTCAACGACAGTATTTTTTCGGAAAAATATAATTGTGAGGACTGCAATGTATGTTGATGTGAATATATTTTTGTTTTCAAATATAGTTTTCCACTTTTATGTTTTTGATCATCGACACCAACCAAATAATAGGAGTTTGTTGAATCAGTGACGTATTAATCCCTTCCTGAGAGTTGTGCCACATTCTACGAACTCAATACTGCTACTAAGGACTGTATCTTACAATTATCACACTGTTAGTTGAATATTTTCCTATGAATGTATTGTGTGTTGTACATTACATCGCCACTCAGATTTGGCAACAGCTGTGAAATGTATGAAGATTTCAGATCTTGGGAAATCAAATCATTTCCAAACTTTGCCCGAAAACCATGTGATCATAACAAACTTTTCATCCGAACACAATCTATAGTTTGTGGTCATCCATTTTCCTCTCGGTGTTCTCAAATTGAACAAACTTGAATCTCACCCCCCCTATGGATGCTGCATACCAAATATCAAAAGATTCTGATTGGTGGATCGGAAGATTTTAAAATAATTTTCCTCATATTGCACTAAACTGAACATTTGGGCTCCCACAGAGAGCCCAAATATGGACCCAGGGATTTGCTTTCAACAAACATGCGAATGAATCTTCTAAAGATGTTCTATGTGAAATATGAAAGCCTTGGAGCAGTAGTATGGGAGAAGATTCTTTAATGTTTTTCCCATTACTCAGTGTTAAAAAATGATGACTCAGCATTTTTTCAAAGTCTTTGAAAAGTACCCTATGATAAATCTGATGGCAGTTTTTATTGTACCATTCCTTTCTGCTGTTCATAAGGAAGCTTCACACAAAATAAAAATTCTCAGTGCCGTGTAGTTTTGGAGATACGGTCGTTTTAAAATTTTGATATTTTTAGCTGAAGAAGATTTTTATTTAAAGAATATTCCTCATATTGCACTAATTTGAACATTGGGGCTCCCACAGAGAGCCCAAATATGAACCCAGGGAATTGATTTCAACAAATATGTGAATCAATTTTCAAAAGATGTAAAATGGGAAATATGAAAGCTTTTGGAGCAGTGGTTTGGGAGAAGAAGATTCTTTAATGTTTTCCCCATTACCCACAGTGTTAAAAAATGCTTACTCTGGGTATTTTTTCTGGACTTTGAAAAGTGCTATGATAAAACCAATAGCAATTTTTTTGGACCATTCCATTCTGTTGGTCCTTGGGATGCTTCACACCAAATAAAAATTCTCAGTGCCGTGTAGTTTTAGAGATGTGGGCGTTTTAAATTTTTTCTATTTTTAGCTTCTGCAGTTCCCATGGGACAACCGGAAAATTGTTTTTGACACAAATTAACTACTTATGACCCAATAAGCCCTCGTATCAAATTTGGTTCAAATCAGCCTCTCAGTTTGGAAAATAGAAATTTTTGGCGGGGCAAACATTCTTGCCCCTCCCACAACGATGGCAAATATAGTCCCTTGAACTTCTGAATCTGAATACTGTGTAGACTGTGTATTCGCATATTATAACACAGGTTGGAAGGATGGTGGTAGTTAGTTGCTCTCTGTGACCTTGACACAAAGTGTGTCAATGGCGGTCTGGGTACTGGCATTCCAATCCACGATCGTGCGTTGGAAGAATGAGTTCTTGAATTCCTCAGTGTGTGTTCTGTATACCACCAGTTTCATGTTATTACTCCTTGTACGAGATGGTCCTTTCTTAATATATAGATCTTTTGGAATGTCATCACTTCCAGAGATGATGTTGCCGAGTGTCTGGATGCGTTTATTTTTCTGACGCTCTTGAAGCAATGGTCAACCAAGTGAGTGGAGCATTTCACTTACGCTACTGTCTCTGCGATAGTCATTGCAGACAAAACGCGCAGCTCGTTGTTGAGTCATCGCTAATTTCTGGATGTCTTTTTGTAGATTGGGGACCCACACTGCATCTGTATTCCAATTTCGAGCGAACCAGTGACTTAAATGCTGTTTCTTTTAGGAGTTTTGGGCGTGTTTCAGATTTCTTTTGATGAAGGCGAGAGTGCTATTTGCTTTTGTCTTGTTTATGTGGGTGTCCGATTTTAAGCTGTTTGAGAAGGTCAAGCCGAGGTAAGGGTTTGAGTCTACATCTTGGAGGATGTGACCTTGGATGTCGTAGAAGTGGGTGAGTGGGTTTTTTTCTGCGATGACCGCAAGATGTAACATTTCTTGGCGTTAAACCTCATACCCCACATGTTTGCTCAAGATTGGAGCTTGGTCAGGTCTTGTTGTAACAGCTCTTGATCTTTGATGGAATTGATTGCTCGATAGAGGTGGCAATCAGCAAACAGCCATACCTGTGATGTCACGTCTGGTAGATCATTAATGTGTACAGCCCAGTACAGTTCCTTGTGGAATGCCTGAATCAACAGGGACACAGTCAGAGTGCTCCCCTTCCACAACTACTTCTTGGGTTCTGTGACAGAGAAATTCTTGGATCCAAACGAGGATGTTACCTCTGATGCCATAGTGGTTTAGTTTTTTCACCAATCTTTATGCGGTACAGTATCAAAGGCCTTACTGAAGTCAAGGATTGCCATGTCTATCTGCACATTTTTGTCGTGTAGTTGTAGGAGGTCATGTGGTGTTATCAGGAGTTGGGATTAACAGGAGTGTCCTCGATGGAATCCGTGTTGGGCATTTGTTGGGATCTTGTGGGATTCCAGATGGTTTAGTATATGATGGCAGATGATGTGTTCCAGGAGTTTGCAGCAGACACAAGTCAGGGAAACAGGTCTGTAGTTTTCACTTGTATGTCGGTCCCCTTTTTTGAAGACTGGGGTGATGTATGCTTTTGTCCAGTCCTCTGGTAGCTGCCCTGTGTCCAGCGATTGCTGGAATATATTTGCCAGAATTGGGGCTGACTCCTGGGCCGTCTCTTTGAGTATGTGGTTTGAGATGGAATCCGGTCCACATGCCTTGTTTGGGTTTAATTTCCAAAGAAGTGTTCTCACCCCATTGACATCTATGCCAAGTCCATTTATTGGTGGTTTTGGAACACCGGACGGTACTGGTATATTGTCATTGTTTTCTTGAGTGAAAACGGATCTAAACTGTCCGTTCAGGAGCTGTGCTTTTGTTTTTGCATCGGCGTGGTGTTGGCCATTTTGTCGAAGGGGGGAGATGCCAGTATTATCAGCTTTCCTTGATTTGATGTACCGTCAGAAAGTTTTGGGGTTGTTTTCCTCCAGGCTAGATGTAAGGATCTGGTTGAGATAATGACGGTGTGATTTGTTTATGATTTTGCAGACAAGTTTTTTCTGCTCTGCGTACTTGGTCCTGGTGTTGTCAGTTATTTTTTTTCATTTTATAGAAAAGCCGTTGGGTTTTTTTTTATCGCTTTTTTGACGTATCCATTCACCCACGGGAGGTTGTTTGCTCCTCTGGTGTCTTTTTGTGGGATGCATTTACATGTTATATCCAACATGCCGTCTTTGAATGTGGTCCAGTTTTCACTGACCGATCTTTTGTAGAACAAGCTTGGTTTCAGCATCTTATTCTGTAATGTTGTAACTTCTTTGATTTTTGGCTAGTCAGCCTTTTTAAATTGTGGCACTGATCGTCTTTTGGTACTTGGGTTGGCTTTAAGTCAGTCGGCAATTACCATGTTATGATCTCCGACCAATGGTGCAGATTGTACCTTTTTTTTTTTTTACTAAAGTTTGATTGTTTGTAAAAAAGAGGTCAAGGTTGCTAGTTTTTCTTGTTTGTTCGAATTGCATCTGTGTTAGAGTGTGTTGATTTTGGACGTCTAAGAGTTTTTGGCATACCCCAGCTTTGTGAGCTCCTGGTTTTACTGTGTTGGCGTTCCAGTTTATGTCACTAGCATTGAAGTCACCACCCAGATGTATCGTTTTGTCCAGGCATCTGTCGGGGAGTTTGCTTGGGGACTGGTTCAGAAACTCGAGTTTCTCTGCATTTTCATCTGGTGGTCTATAGAAGCTGCCAAGTACAAGTGATTTGGCTCCCTGGAGGATTACCTTTGCCCAGATGACTTCAGCCTCAGTGTTTGTTTTCACAAGTTTTTTGCAGACTTTGCATAATTTTATTGCTATGAATACACCTCCACCATGAAGGGTTCTGTCTTTCCTATAGACTTTATATTCTGGTGCGAATTTCTCTGCAGTATGAATGGTGTTGTCTAGTTTGGATTCACACACTAGTATGGCATCTGGTTTAATATAGTCTACTGCAGCTGCGAACTGGGCTTTTTTACTCTTTATGCCGTCGCAGTTTACAATCATGGTTCTCCAGTTGTTGCTTGCCTTAACGATCATGCACTGAATGGAGGGGTCTTTAGATGAGTCGACTGATGTGTTTTCCGACGCAATTTTGTGTCGGGTGCTCTGATGATGTTGCATTGACCAGGGTGAGCTGGATGTCTCTTGAAGCTTGAGTCAATCGAAGCAATGGAAGTGTTTGCTTTTGTGGGAGAGCCAAGAATGCTGTATTTATTTTCTAGAATGATTTCATATGTATGGAATGCAAATGACGCAAGATTTGGTGCATCGCATTTGGCGCATATCCACGATATGTCGCTTTTTTCTAGGCTGTGGAGATGGGACGAGCAGTATTCTAAGCAGGAGTTGATACCATACGTTAGTTGTCACAGCAGATGGCTTTTTGCGACCAGTTAACTGGTCTCTCGCAGTATCTACATGAGAAGATGGAGGCATTTTTTGGCCCTGGGTTACTTTCAATGTCGCCTGCAATCAGCAGGAGCATCTCTAGTAGTACAGCTAGTTGTTCAGCTTTGTTGGGATGAGATCTTACTCCCATTTTCTGCAGATCCCGAGGGTGTCTAATACTTGTACATAGAGCTGCTAGTGGGTGGGTGTTGGTGAGGTCCTTTGTACAATTTACCACAATGGTTTCTGGTATGTTTTGGTGGTTGGTGGCCTGTGTTATTTTCCGGTCAGGGCAAATGGCCAGGAGGAGGATTATGAATTTTAATATGTACATTATATGACTACGGTTGGTGATGACTGATGGAGGTGCTCCACCTAGTCGTGTGCTTGTAAGTTGGTAGGTGATGAAATGATAAATATGAATGAAACTCTGCCTTGCGACTGATGAGGGTGCCTCACCTAGTTGTAAGATTGGCTGATGTAGTGCTGTTGAACAAATCTGAGTCTACACCTCAAAAGGACACCGAACATCAAGTCTCTGCAACTGCTGGTTCATGAGAAGATTTTAAGATTTTGGCACTTTTTGGGCATCTTGATTTGAACAAACTTGAAATGACATATGACAGGGAACATACACACCAGATTTGGTTGAATTTTGGTCGAGTAGTTTGTGAGAATAAGTCAATAATGTAAAGTGGACGATGGACACAGAGAGATTAGTAAAGCTCCCCTTGAGCTTTGCTCAGGTGAGCTAAAAAAATGAGAGGTGTGACCATCCCAGATGGGCCGGTCCATACACCCCTCCCCCCCCCCCCATGATTATTCTAAGATGCCCCCCACCCCCATGATTATTCTAAGATGAAAAGTGGCAAATAAAAATCCAATCAAAACTAGAATCACAGGTTCCCATGGTAGTGAACATCCACATCAAGTTTCAAAGGGGTAGACCCATAAACATCTGAGAAACTCTTGACAAAATTCAGGCATTCTAACATGAAAAGGGGCATAACTCTGTGGGGGGAAAAAAGTGATAGAAACTACAATCGCAGGTTCACAGGTACCCATGGCAGTGAACATCCATACCAAGTTTCAGAGGAATCGACCCATAAACATCTGAGAAAATCTGCGGACAAAATGCTAACATTCTAAGACAAGTCAAAAAGAGGCATTAATCTGGCAAATATAGTGGTTGCAACTATAATCGCAGGTGCACCAGTCCCCCATGGTGGTGAACTTTAATGCCAAGTTTCAAGGACAATGGTCCACAAACATCTGAGAAAATCTATGGACAAAATTATGTCTACAGACAGACAAGATCACTAATGCTTGGGGTGTGAGTCCTCTAAAATAGGCAACATGGGGTGTAAACTAACCTTGACTTTATCTCCATGTTGTGGTCATGATTAGCCATTGTGCAGAAGTATGTGACCGCAAACACCAATAAATAAATAATAAATCTCTAAGTAACGTGCCCCTGCGGCCATCATTGTTGACCGAACCTGACCAAAATAGGACATTTTACAATATACAGTCATCCCACCAAGTTACAATGAAATTCCTTCATAAACATGACCTATAGACTGCCAACGGTTTCGGGGGCCCACGCAGCCATCATGGCTGACCGATTGGAAGCAAAATGGCGTCGACCCTGCAGATGAAATTTAGTGATGATTGGACAAGAACTACTGAGTGTAGCCTGTGCTAGAGAAATGTGAACAGACTCGCAGACTTCCGCATGCATGATGGCAATAGCTTATCTCGACTTAGTCAAGTTAACCCTTTCGTGACTCGTCGATGCGCACCACGCCAGTGGTAAACTGACACTACAAACCTGTCGACACGCTGCGCTCTGATGGCATAGTAATGCATCTACTCTCACCTCAGTCCACGTATTCTATCTCTATCAGTCCACGTGTGCTATCTCTATCAGTCCACAGAAGTAATTTCATGCCCGAATGAATTTAGAATTGTTCCCCTTTAGTTGATTGGCTACAGTTTTAGCGCATATTACACCTCACAGTAATTCCACGGATGAAGATGACAATTGATAGCAATGTGGAAAAAGGATTCTGCGGTACAGTCTGGCTCAAATCAAGCTGACACATATGACACTACTATGAGTGCTGGACGTTCAGATGATGTTGCCGGTAATAATCCAGATGACTGAGTGGAATAGGACTGGCCAGTGGGATGGGACGGGGCAGAAAAAGAAGTGCTGGTCAGGGACACGGCAGAATACGAGGGAGCTGTCGTGGAATTGGTCCAATTTTTCAATGGGAAAAATGCATAGATTTTGTTCCACTGGGAAGATAAATCTTGACTTACCTGACAACCCAAATGAATGGAACGTTTTATACCTTTATCTAATGGACGAGATGATCCCAAAATTAACCCAAATCTGGGGGGGTCGGTTTGGCTGAGTCGCAAAAGGGTTAAGCTTAAAAATTTAAAAAACTGCCCACCCAAATGCAATTTTACAAAAAATGGCCTCAGAAACGAGATCTACTTTGTGGGGCATATTCAATAAATTGTTTGGCAAATGTCTGCTAGCCAGGTTTGGTCAAGATTAAATCACTCATAGTGTGGCCTGTACTTAATGTGATGCATAAATGAATAAATTCTGTGAAAACACTTAGAACAAACAGCACTTTTCAGTTAGTGACACAGTGGAACAATAACATAAAATTTTTCAAGTATTTTTATGTGCATTTTTCTTTGGATGTAAGGGCATTGGAAGCAGCTGCCCTCCTTGCCCTGAGGGGGGGGGGGCAGTGCCTGCTCTTTTTCACCAGAAGTGCACCAGTGAAAAAGACTTTGCTTTCCGAGAACTGTAACCAAGAAATTCTCGAGTATTTGTTTAAAACATATTTCATAAGTGCCAATGGGGGAGGGGAATCAGGTGTAGTGAGTTTGGTCGACAATTACCAAACAAAGAAGCAATACAGTATGATTTCTAAAGCTTTATATGGTCACTTGAATGGAACAAGGGGACATGCTTCAGCAAATTTCGCAATTGATAGGGTTCTTTATTATACTCTAAACGACAGATTATCGAAGAAATTGCGGAAAGATAGAAATTGTATCCCCACTGTGAAGATATAGAAATTGTCACTTTCATGGTGTCAATCAAAATGGTGGCTTTCAAAAGCATCACTTCAAGGTGAATATGAGTCAAATTATCACTGGAAATGATCAATTTGTTCTAAAAACATATAATGAAAAATAAATCTTGTTTTTTTGAGTGGATACCGATCATTTCCAGCAATAATTCATCATGTATTCACCTTGAATTGATGCATGAAACCCATTAGTCCAAACATGGCCTGAAAGTCTGTAATATAAGTTTTTGGTTTGGTACGTCCTTTCAAAGAACATACCAAACCCAAAACTTATATTACGGACTTTCAGGCCATGTTTGAGCTGGAAACCCGCCATCTGAATCAGATTGCAATGCGCCATCTGTTCCGAATATCAAACAAATCACTTATGCGTATCAATGATTCAATGTGCTGTTTTATAATACTTTCATGAATCAATTCAAGGTTGAAACAAGTGGAATTATCTGATTCTTATAAAAAGCATACAATAAAAAGAAAATCTAGTGTTTTTGAATGGATACCAAAAATTATCTCACTTGTAACCGAGACAAATGGTTATTTTCACTCACAAAAAATAAACATTTGTCTCGGTCACTCAGGAGATAATTTTGGGTATCCACTCAAAAACACTAGATATCCTCTATTTATCTTTCCGTATGTGAGGACCAGTACTCTCTGCAAGTTTGGTTGAGCTGTGATATATATAAGTAATATTATCACCTGAAAACCAGAGTACTAGTTTTTTAGTAACAGTGAACTTGACCTTTGGCTAGCAAACCTGAAAACTGATAGGATTCTTCTTCCATCAACACTTGGTAAGTTTTATGGATTCGTGTGAAATAGAGCCCAAGTTTTTGCCCTGAGACCAATTTGTTTTGCCTGCCCACTTTAATATTATTACACTATAAGTCGAGTTTGACATTATCACCAAGCAACTCAAAAAGGCCTTCCTCTCTCATCCACATATTGATAAACCAGAGACCTTTTAACCCAGGCACTTAATTTTATCCACCCGAATGAACAAGGACTATTCTACTTCCCACGGTGCCAATCAGGACTTTTTGGGTAACATTTGGAGTAACATTTCCTTTCTTGTCATCAGCTCAACATATATATTTAGTAATTATTGCAGATAAAGTGTTGTAAACATCAATATCTTCCAACAGGAAGATCTGGCGATGTTGGGATCATTTCTAAAGTATGCAAAAAATAAAAAGATAATCTAATGTTTTTCCATCGATGCTGACAATTATCTCATTTGTGTCACAGAAAATGATGTGGTTCCACCCATGATAAAGCCACTTGTGGACATACATATTGATAATATACCCATTTATATAGCGCACCAATTATAGTTCAATGGATAAAGAACCATATTCTAAGGCGCAAAACATGTTACTGAGCTTGTGCAAATATACAAACAAAATACATACAGTATTTTACAGTCCAGAACATCACTTATAGGCTTTTTGGAAATGGATATGTTTTGAGATCTTTCTTGAAAATGCTGACATTTGACTTTTTTTTAGATGATCTGGTAAATTATTCCACAAGTGAGGGCCAGCAAAAGAGAATGATCTATCTCCAAAATGTCTTTCACCTTTTTTTTCAATATTTCCTCAAGCCAATTAGGTAAAACATTACCCCATGGGAACCTCAGAAAGTAGTAAAGAAGTGCTTGTTTACTGTGATAAGCAAGCTCTGTTTTACTGGTAAAATAGGGCCTGGTCACCAATGCCTTGGGAGGAAGTCCTCTAAAATGGTCAATATGGGTATGGACTTGACTTTATATCCATGTTGCAGTCATGATTAGCCATTGTACAGAAATATGTGACCTTAAACACCAATAAATAAATAGGTAAAACACTAAATACCCTCCATGCAATGAACTCAAAACATGATGGAATGTCTCACAAAGCACCATCAGGTGTGGAATAACTGAATGTAAGCATGTACTGTTAGATCTTGATTTTTAAGTTGCTTCTCATTGTATTCTTAACTGGTTGAAAGGGAGCGTGGTGGCTCAGTGGGAGACTGTTGGACTTCTATGCTAGAGGTCCCTAGTTCGATCCCCGTCCGGGATGACCCACGCTGTGCCCCTGGGCAAGTCACTTCATCCCGGTTGCCTACATGAGGGCACGATGACGCCGCATACTAATGATGATGATGCGCCTGTCTTCAACTGCTGTAACCCTGCTTGAGCGGAGCTTGAACAGAGAATGTTGAGGAGCTGACAGTTGCTTGTCGATGCTCAGTGGTTCTCTTTGGGTACTCCAGCTTCCTCCACCCCAAAAACTGTCACGGTTATCCATTGTGCATAAGTATGTGACCTTAAATACCAATAAATAATAATAACTGGCTGAAGGCTAGATTATTTTTGGTGGTCTGATTTTGTTATTCAAAATTTGTTTTATTACAAATCAATAATTTGTAGCACAACAAATTTTTATAAAGGAAATATTTGCATTTGTCTGAATATGAAAAAGGAAAATAATGGCTTTTGCCCTGGTGCCCTCATTTTTCTGAAAGTCCTGATAAGGTTTCTAGCACTCAACCAGTTAATTATTTGAGAAATTTAAAAAAAAAAAAATAAACTTATCTAGGAGGTCAATAAATTTCTTTAACTCTTAACCAGCTGAGTATTTTCCAAGATATTTTCCATCAAATCTAGTCATGGCTGCTGTGAAGCAGGTATGATTAGATTTGATGAAAAATGCATCTAAATTTAACTCAAGGAATCTTTGATGAAAAGATCCTTTCAGATTACATGGCGGAAATTTTATTAAATGTTCCCAATTAAAACTTATTTCAGTGGCAAGAGAAAACTGTGCAGGGCAGGAATATCCGTCTGCAGCATGCAAGGAGTTAAGGTTCACTTCATTTCATAAATACAAAGTCAAATTCTTTTTTATTCTCCAAAATAGTTTTATAAAATCAGCTCCACACAGAATGAGTGAACAAATGATGAATGAATGTGAATGGAGATGACAATCCTCACTTGACGAATTGTAAAGCAATAGAAAATTATTTCGGTGCTACTACTTCATGTATTTGTCCTCGTTCTCTTGAAGAACTTTGGCAGAGGTCTTTGCATCGAAAAATAGTTTGTTTACTTCATCAATTTCATCACGTCCAATGCTCTCTTTTCCATTTATGCGAGCCATCAGACTGGAAGGAGTTAGTAACTGAACAGCATACCTGAAAGAAAAAAATATAAATCAATTTGGTGGTGGTGGTGGGTGGGGGGGGGGAATTGAATAAAAAACAGCTTATGAACCTAATTGAGTAATTTATTTATTTATTTATTGGTATTTAAGGTCACATACTTATGCACAATGGCTAATTGTGACCATGACAGTTTTAGGGGTGAAGGAAGCTGGAGAGAATCGACGAGCAACTGTCAGCTCAACATTCTAACTCTGTTCAAGCTCCACTCTAGCAGGGTTACAGCAGTTGAAGACATATGCACCATCGACGTGCAGTATGCCTTAGTACACAGCGTCATCGACCCCCTTGTAGGCAACCGGGATAAATTACCTTGCCCAAGGACGGGGATCAAACTCGGGACCTCTAGCATAGAAGTCCAACAGTCTACCACTGAGCCACCGTGCTTTCACTCTGGTAGTGCAATAAAATTTTCTCCATCACTCTGTTTTCTTTTGTTTGTGAATTTAACCAATTATATCTTGTTTTACAGAGCTCACCAAGCTCTGTCAAACAAGGAATATGTGATTAAATATCAAACTGCATTTTGGGACATGTGCTGCTGAAAACTTTACCATTTTGATATCAGAGTGCAGAGGGTTAATTAATTAGTGGCTTGTTTGACAGAGCTCATGCCTACTTTGGATGTACCGAGGATAAATAGGTCTATAATCATTGGGAATTCAGTGGGTGACAGAGTGATTCCTTAGATTTTCAGATTTTTTATTCAATTAACAGGAGTTAACTCTACAACCTATATTCAATTAGCAGGTCAAATTTGTACAGAAGGTACAGTAAAATGATTGGTGTTATTATTTATTTATTGGTGTTTAAGGTCACATACTTCTGCAAAATGGCTAATCATGACCACAACATGAAGATAAAGTCAAGGTCAGTCAATCGTTTATACCCCATGCTGCCTATTTTAGAGGACTCGCACCCCAAGCATGAGTGACTGGATCCTATTTTGCCAGTGAAACAGAGCTTGTTTACCACCGTAAACAAGCACTGCTTCACTTCCCAGGGGAAGTGTTTGGTGTTTGGAAGGTGTATGTAACTAATGGTTCCACCTGTCCCAGGACAGGAAGCCCTGCCTAGTTGATGGGAAATTTTGAGTAGCATTGCATATCAAGGGAGAAATTCAAAGCTTGAAAATTCATGTTCTTCATTTGTTACAAGTTTTAGGCCTCATAATCTACAGAATAGCGTGGGTGGTGGTGTATTTCGTCCCTTGAGAGTGAAAGAAGGCTTTGCAATGCTAAAGCATTGCAAAGCCTTGTTGCACTCAAGGAACAAATTTATCAATTAAATTAACTTGGGCAAATATCAGACATAAACCATTTAATTTTTATTTTTTTAAGTTTGCATTGATTATAAAAAGAGAGCATGTGGCATGGCCTGAGGTACAGATTTAAAGTTTTTTGGGCCTTATGCAGTATTATTATTTTATTGGCGTTTTTTTTTTTATTTTTGCACAATGGCTAATCGTGACTGTGGTTATTCAGTAAAGATATATCCAATTAAGAGTACTTCACTGCCTTACAGTTTTTTGAAAAAGTGTGTCAAATGAAAGGCTTGTCAATTTTATCTTGGATATGCCTGAAACAATTGTCTGTCAGTGCCCCAATTTCCCTGCATATTTTGGTAAAGCTAACTGTTGCAAAATCCAGTACTGTCGATGCCATCTAAAGAAAATAATAGTCATATCTCCAGATAATGCTCTTTATAGTCTGTTGAGATAATCTATTTTCACGTGATGACAAGGAAAATACTTTGCTAGGTTGCTGCTAAAACAGCTGTGGATAGAAAAATTAGTTATTCAAGAATTTTGTTTGCAAGTGTAGTCTGTTTTTCATGTTAGGTAAAGGGTTAATTGAATAACCTTATATCTTTTAACTGAAGAACTCTGTTAATAGAATACAACTTCTAAACACAAACCATTTGCCATATGTTCAGTACAAATGTGACCTGTTAACTACATATAAATTATTGAGTAAACTCCTGTTAATTGAATAAAAAATCTTATATTATTTTGACAAATTACCCTGACAATCGCCAAATTCCTCTTGTTTGTAAACCTATTTGGACTCTACATTAAATACAGGCATTTAATCCATTATATCTTGTTTGACAGAGCTTTATGAGAATAAATGCTCAGTTTTGTACTAGAATACAGAAATGTAACCTACAAACGGAATTCTAAAGCCTAATTTTATTAAGCCTTTACCTAACACACCTTCAAAACATAGTCTGTGACCCCCTTGTTGGAATGAACATGCTCATTCCAATCATTGTTCATATGTATGTTTTGGGGGCAAAAGCTGAAAAAATATCAAAGGTGAATGGTGATATGGCTGCTATGTTCGGTAAAGGGTTAAACATTTACCTAACAGATCAGCTGCATCTGCTCTCGTAATTTACAAATCGAGCATTTAAAAACAAATTTCAACAAAACCATATACATATCATGTGACCACTCACTGGAATGAGCTTATCGAGATCATTCCAATGAGAGGTTACATAATATAATTTAGTTGAAAGCTTTTCATAAATTTGAAAAAAACTAGAATGAAAAGAACAAATTTTGAGATGGTGTACATTGGTTAAAGGGTTAAACACCTTGAAGATGTGCAAAAGTAAATAAGAAAATCTATAGAGATTTCTTTATGCCAAGGTACCTATATGTATTCATACCTGAGTGTAGATTTTACTCCAATTTCTCCCAACATCTTCAAAGACTCATCTTCCATCTGAATAGATTCTGTTTGTGCTCTGATCTTCAAAATCTAAAATAACAAGTCAATATTTTATAATGGACGTCTTTCATTTAAGCCTTTAAAATGTTTGCAGTTCTTTTTTGAAGAACAAGAGAACTAAATTCACAAATATTTTCCTTGAGTTTTTATTTTTCATTGACCCTAAAGGCCTTATTGAATTATATATCCATAACAGCTTGAACTCAGAAACAAGCAACAAGCTTTTGTTTGAAAAAGAACACTGTGATCCTAAAATGTTCAGTGTATTTTTGCACAGAGTGCTAAATTCAAGAAAATTCAGTGTTTCAAAAGTCAACTTTTTTCAGTTTTGTGATCTTTTTTCACCCTTTCACATTGCTGATGAAATCTTATATGACATCTCGCTGGAACAGCCCTGTAAAAATAGTGATTCACAAAACCAGAGATGTGAGCAGTCCCATGCAAAAAAAGGAGGAAATTGGAATTTTTTAAAGGGATCCACAGGGTTGATGTAGCAAGGACTTCTGTAGCAAAGACTCTTAGGGGATAAATTTTATATGAATGTACAAGTCTAGTATGTGTATGGTACCACCAAAAACATGCCTTCATAATGGCATGACTCTCAGTACAGAATAAATTTAAGAAATTTCCCAACAGACAATTTAATTATGCATTATTCTGAGATCACACAAAATCAATCACTCATTCATTTAGTTCTAGTACTTTAAGGTTATTCTCCTCTTATTCAAGGCACAAAAATTTAGCTAACTGCATCTTGTTCAACAGAGCTCAACATTAGCTAAATTCTCAATTTTAATGTGGGAAAACTGTATGCTAATCATTAAATGAAAGTGTCAATGACACGGTAGCTCAACTTGTTTAAGACATGTACATGTATAGTATATGACACAGCAATGACAAACATCTAGGTAATGTCCTGATAACAAAGGTATATGTAAAGTATTGTAAAGATTGGTTCATAAATACAGCCTCTAGGCTGAGCCGTATAGAAGTTGTGTACAAAAAACTGATTGAACCTAGTTTCGGTACAAAATGGCCACTGGCAGCCATCTTGAATTTTGGACCACACCCAGGAACACTCATTCTCGTCCCAAAGTGATAACAAAAGAAGTTTCGTGAAGATCGGTTCATAGATACAGACTCTAGCCCGTACCGTATTGACATGTGCTCTTACTGTGTATAAGTAGCACTAAATAAATCAAAGTTCATCTAATTTGTATAATTTCTGCATGAGAAAAAAATCCGTATTATATGTGATGTATTCCATGTTACTAAACATTCATACAAAAATTTATTCAAATCAGAACTTTCATACAGAAGTTGTGTAAAAAATCTGACTGCACAAACTTAAGTACAAAATGGCTGCTGGTGGCCATCTTGAATTTTGGACCGCACACAAAACCACTCGTTCTCGTCGCATGGTGATAACAAAGATACTCAAGAAGTTTCATAAAGATCAGTTCATAAATACGGCCTCTAGCCCGAGCCGTATTGGCATTTGCAGTTACAGTGCTAAAAGTAAGACTAACACACTGTTGCACACTTCACTTCTCAATCTCATGTCACTGGATGATTCTGATTCGAAGAATTATTATCTCGAGGTTTGATTTTATTTTGAATTTGCCTCGATAAACATCAAATGTGCCTTGTTAATATATACCCCAACTGAACTTTCTGCTTAACTAAAATCATTTGTGAGTAAATATTTGAAAAAGTTTTGATTTTTGACGGCCGTCTTGTGCAAAGCATCAGGCTCAAATTTTACAGTTTCCACACATTGAAGTTGTGTTTTTTGTTATTGAGAAGACCCCCTTTGATTTTAATCGGTATTTCGGTATAACGCGGTAATATTTTGCAATTACCGCAGTATTTATTTTTCCCAATACCGCCCACACCTAATCCCATGGTACCAAACATTCATACAAAAAATTATTCAAATCAGAGCTTTCATATGGAAGTTCTGTGCAAAAATCTGATTGCACCTAATTTTGTACAAAATGGCTGCCAGCGGCCAACTTGAATTTCGGACCGGACCCCAAAACACTCGTTCTCGTCCCACGGTGATAACAAAGGTACCCAAGAAGTTTCGTAAAGATTGGTTCATAAATGCGGCCTCTAGCCCGAGCCGTATTGAATTGTTGATGGACAGACGGAGAGATGGACAACGGACGACTGGCCATGGCATAAGCTCAAATTTGACTTACGTCAAAGTTGAGCTAAAAAATGCTTTCAAGCCACACAAAAAAAGAGGACATCCTCTCAAAAGAGGAAAACTCACAGGCCTGCAAAACAGCAGAGTATTGGCTTGAGGCTTATTTACAACTTGCTACTATTTGCAACTTTCACAGACCTTAGGATCTCAGAACAAGTAACCCAGCACAAGCAAGTCATTCAGACTAGAATACCCTGACATTGTTTTCTCATCAAATCTTGGCTGCATCCAGGAGCCAATACTATAAAACTTTCACAACTGTATTTTCTAGAATTGTATTTTCTACCTATTAATATAACTGACTGACTAAAATGAATCATTAGGATTTTAAAAGATATCGCAATCTGTCAACCATTTAAAGTCATAACTAGAAAATACAATTCTAGAAAATACAATTGTAAAAGTTTTATAGTATTGGCCCCAGGACTTAACTAGACCTCATTGTCATGCATGCCACTCAACTTGGAGGCTGGGTCAAAATGGTAATCCTGAAGCATTTTTAAGGCCTTTAACTGGTAGAGAGTTAAATTTTTGTGGGGTTATCCAAATTTGTTCAGCTGTCTTTGCTGTATAATAATTTATGGAAGAGTGCCAATATATAATCTCCCATTAACTGTAACAAGACATATCAATTCAGATGAAATAATTTCAGTTTAGAGATAATACGAAGCACATCCTGAGAATAGGAAACCCAAATATGGGCTTCCAGCATTCCACCAGTTAACCTTTACCTTATATGCCTCTGGAAAAAACACTTGCAAACAACAATTCTGAATAACTAAAAAAATTTAAATTTTTGCCTCCAAAAAAAGTGTATGAACCTTCATTGGAATAAACTTATTCTTATTAGGGGTCACAAGCTATGTTTTTGAGGTGAAAATAATAAAATTTAAATCGCAGTTTTTGTGAATAACACAAGCCAGTTACAGCTCTTATGTTAGATAAAGGTTTAACCCTTAAAAACCTGGAGAAATTTATTCATTTTTGACAGTGCACATAGCCTGTGGCTTTGCAGTTGTTTCTAGGCAAGTCTTGCAAAGATTTGCCTAGTAGCAACTGCCATTGTACTTAAAATGTAAATAGTGAGTTTACCCAGAAACACCATGTTAGTCCACCTGTTCTGTTGCTGTTTTAACCCTTTACCTAACGTAATGGCCAAAACCGGCCAGCGCTATTCTCAAAAATCGTCAATTAATTTTCATTATTTTTTTTCATTTTTTGTCTCAAAAACATAGGTTATGACCCCTCGTTGGAACGATCTCGTCGCGCTCGTTCCAACGAGCGGTCATAACCTATGTTCTTGAGACAAAAAATGAAAAAAATTAGTTATTCAAGAATTATTTTTGCAAGTGTCGTCTGCTTTTCAGGTTAGGTAAAGGGTTAAGTCGGAATTAGGCATATAAGGTCAAGGGTAAATTATAAAAAAAAAAAAAAAAACACTAAAAGTGTGGCATTATTCTGGGTTATTCAACGAGTTCTGTGAAGGAAATTACAATCAGGGTTCTAGAGGAAAGGGTTGGTATTTTGACACAGGCCTCTTTTTTCTGCATGTGTTTCAAATTTAATTGTAATTCATCAATTAAATTTGGCCTCGTTCTTTCTGAACCCACAATTTGATTGGCTGAGAGCCAGTCAGCTCTGTGCTCTAACCTCAGATAAATTCACTCTTACCGTGCTCTAATTGCCAGAAGTGGGTCAATTAGAACATGTCTGTATCCATGCTCTGCACTCCCTTCTCTCTTATGAACTCTTTTGTTACCCAAGTCATGAATCGAACACACCCTGTAAATTCGATCATGGCAAATAGACAAAGATCGAAAATGATATTTTTTTATTGTTTTTCTTCAAATAAAACAGGTTGGAGAATTTTTTCACTTCTTATGATGACAGTAATTACAATGGAGATTAACAAACGTTATTACGTTAGACATTCAGGAAGATGACTATGGAAAACCATTTGTTAACAAGCCTCTTTGGGGCTCGCTAAGAAATGGTTTTTCATAGTCAAATTCCCGAATGTCTAACTCAGCAAAGAGATGTTTATCTCCTAATTGAAGCAAAATGATACTTTGTGTGAATTTGCCAATAAATTCTGAAAAAACGAGGAACAAATTCAGACTCACGGTAATGTTGAACTCTACAGTTAAATCACCTTGATACATGAGTTAATCCTTTACCTCAAAATGCTGCAGATGACATCAACAGTACAAACACTTTTTTTCTGAATAATTCCAAAGTTTTGAAGTTTTTTTTAAGTCACAATTTGACACTCATTGAAATGATTCTGAATAGATCTCTCTGATAAGGAGCCATAAGATATAGTTTGGAAGAAAAAACATAAAAAAACAACAAAATTTGTTTTTGTAAATAGTGTTGGGTGGAAATTGTTAAAAGGGTTAAATTCAAAATGCAAGAGCACTCAGGATTTCTTATCAAAATTAGCAACAAATGGGCAAGCGTTCACAGCACTGGACAATTTTATCTATATCCAGAAACATTTTTCAGTTGATTTGAAAAGGTTTATAATGAAAACAATTTGACTTGACATTGACATAAGGTGTTCTTCCAGAGGAAGAAGAAAACTCAATAAACTAGTAGCTGCCTGGGTTGGCCAATCCCCCCCAAAATCACCCTTATACAGTAATCTTGGTAATATATTACATTAAATTAACACAGCCACTGTTGGTATTATTTCCTCAAATAATACAGATAAGATTACCTGTATTTGATGACATGTCAAATTTGGTTTCGATTAGGACCGCTAAAATTTGAAGTTCAAGGTCACCGTGACCTTGACATAATCACCACAAAAATAAATTAGGTTCTTCCACTCATTATGCATAATCCACATGCCAAGTTTGGTTTCGATCAGGCAAACATTTTAATTAGAGAGCGGTTACCAACCCTGACCAATAAAACTTTAAATTTCAGGTCACTGTGACCTTTACATTTGACACAATAACCCAAAAATAAATAGGGTTCTAAATTTTATCATGTTCAACCCATAAGTCAAGTTTAGTATCGATCGTGGAAGCAAAATTTCAATTAGAGAAGCCAACTCTGGTAATTAAGTTCAAGGGCAGAATGATCCCAAAATGAATAGGGTTCTTCCTCTCATCATGCCTAACCCATATGCCAAGATTGGCTTCAGTCGGCCAAGTAGAACTTTAATTACCAGACCGGAAACCAACATTGATAAAAATTAAAGTTCAAGGTTATTGTGACCTTGACCATTGGCACAATGATCCCAAAATGAATAGCGTTCTTCCTCTCATCATGCCTAACCCACATGCCAAGCTTGGTTCCAGTCTGCCAAGTGGAATTTTAGTTAGAGAGCAGAAACCAACTCCATCTACAGATGGACAGACAGCGCCATGGCTACATCCTTCCGAAATTTTTTCAGGGGGAATTGAAAAAGACTAGGATCGGCCACAGGGCTCCATTGCTTAAACACCAGTAACAATACTATATTTTAGAATGTGTGTGTGTGTGTGTGTGTGTGTGTATGTCTGCTATAGAAATGAATATGAGGCCAATCCGAGTGTCCAAAATGGGTCTACTAGGAGTACTTTTTTATGGCGGAGGTCATATTCAGGTTTAAAAATGTGTGTGGGGTGGGGGGGGGGGGGGTGTAGGGGGGCACCAAAAGTTACGACCAAAATTATTTTTTTTACCGATATATGTCTTCAAAGGGGTCTACTAGGGGTAATTTTTTACCCGGAATCTAATGGTGAGGTTTAAAAAATTATCGGGGTGGGGGTGTAGAGGGGCACCAAAAGTTATGACCAAAATTTTTCTCACAGATATAGGTCTTCAAAGGGGTCTACTAGGGGTAATTTTTTACCAGGAATCGAATGGTGAGGTTTAAAAAATTATCGGGGTGAGGTGGGGGTGTAGAGGGGCACCAAAAGTTATAATACTCTCCTCAGCCCGGGTAACCCTGCTAGTTTCTAATATAAGCAAAGGCAATGACAATGACCTCAACACCAACAAGAGCTATATTGTTGAAGGCAATTAAAACCCCACTCTAGTGCTGAACCGATAAAGTATAAATGAATTAAAAACAAAGTAAAGACCTAAAATTCCCATAAAGTTGACAATGTTATGGGTTGTAACTGTGGTGAAAAACATGTGGGCAACTTTTTTGTGACATGTTCAGAAGCAGCTTGTCACAAAAAGGATCCTTAAAACCAAATTTCATTGATATCCATCCACTTACTCCAGAGGTATCACTAGGGGCAGACGGATGGAAGTATGGATGGACAGATGGATGGATGTAATAACCGTATACCTCCATTCACTTTGAGAGTGGGGATAACAAAGGGTTAAAATGAACCAATCATTTCAGAGAACAATTGCACACTACTTTAAAAAGTACTCAGAAAATACCTCAATTATAAAACTGTACAACCATATAATGAAGGTTTAAAGAATAACAAGAGGCCCCAAGGGGCCTGAGGGCGCTCACCTGACATGGCAGCCTAAATTTATATCAACCAAGAGAATTGATTTCAACAAGTTGCATCTGCTCCTCCTAAGAAAAGCTAATACCAAATATCCAAAGATTCTGACCAGTGGATCTAAAAAAAAAAGATTTTTAAAGAATATTCCTCATATTGAACTAAGTTATAATTCAGGCTCCCACAGGGAGCCCATATATGAACCCAGGGACTTGGCTTTAACAAACTTGAATCTCACCCCCATAAGGATGCTGCACACCAAATATCAAAACATTCCGACTGCTGGATCTGAAGAAGAAGATTTTTAAAGAAAAGTCCTCATTTTGAACTAAGTTACAATTCGAGCTCCCACAGTGGGTCCAAATATGGACCTAGGGACATGGCTGAAGAAGAAGATTTTTAAAGAAAAGTCCTCATTTTGAACTAAGTTACAATTCGAGCTCCCACAGTGAGTCCAAATATGGACCTAGGGACATGGCTTGAACAAACTTGAATCTCACCCCCTAAGGATGCTGCATACCAAATATCAAAACATTCTGACTGCTGGATCTGAAGAAGATTTTTAAAGAAAATTCCTCATTTTGAACTAAGTTATAATTCGGGCTACCACAGTGAGTCCAAATATGAACCCAGGGACTTGGCTTGAACAAACTTGAATCTCACCCCCCTAAGCATGGTGCATACCCAATATCAGAAGATTCTGCCTGCTGGATCTTGAGAAGAAGATTTTCAAAGAAATTTGCCTGAAATGCACTAAGTTCAAATTTGGGCTCCTATACTGAGCCCAAATATAAACCCAGGGGGGCCGATTTGAACAAACTTGAATCAGATCCACCCCACAATGTTGCATACCAATATCAAAAGATTCTGCCTGCTGGATCTGGAGAAGAAGATTTTTTAAGAAATATGCCTGAAATGCACTAAGTTAAAATTTGGGCTCCTATACGGAGTCCAAATATAAACCCAGGGGGCCGATTTGAACAAACTTGAATCAGATCCACCCCACAATGTTGCTTACCAAATATGAAAAGATTCTGCCTGCTGGATCTGGAGAAGAAGATTTTTTAAGAAATTTGCCTGAAATGCACTAAGTTCGAATTCGGGCTTCTATAGTAAGCCCAAATATGAATCCAGGGGGCCGATCTGAACAAACTTGAATCAGATCTACCCCGCAACGTTGCATACCAAATATCAAAAGATTCTGCCTGCTGGATCTGGAGAAGAAGATTTTTGAAGAAATTTGCCTGAAATGCACTAAGTTCGAATTCGAGCTCCTATAGTGAGCCCAAATATGAATCTAGGGAGCCGATTTGAACAAACTTGAATCAGATCCACCCTACAATGTTGCATGCCAAATATCAAAAGATTCTGCCTGCTAGATCTGGAGAAGAAGATTTTCAAAGAAATTTGCCTGAAATGCAGTAAGTTCGAAATCGGGCTCCTATACTGAGCCCAAATATGAACCCAGGGGGCCGATTTGAACAAACTTGAATCAGATCCACCCTACAATGTTGCATACCAAATATCAAAAGATTCTGCCTGCTGGATCTGGAGAAGATTTTTTAATGTTTTTCCCATTGCCTACAGTGTTAAAAGGTGCTGACTCAGCACTTTTTCAAAGTCCCGAAACTGTACCCTATGATAAAACCGATGGCAATTTTTTTTTACCAATCCTTTCTGTTGGTCCTAAGGAAGCTGCACACCAAATTAAAATTCTCAATGCCGTGCAGTTTTGGAGATATGGGCGTTTTAAATTTTTTCTATTTTTAGCTCCTGCGGTTCCCACAGGGCTGCGGGAAATTCATAAATCAAGTACTCATGACCCAATAAGCCCTCACATAAAATTTGGTTCAAATCAGCCTCTCGGTTTGGAAAATAGAAATTTTGGGCAGGGCAAAAAATTTTGCCCCTCCCATAACGACGCCAAGTATAGCCCCACAAACTTCTCTTGAACAAATCTGAGTCTACACCTCAAAAGGAAGCTGCACACCATATATCAAGTCACTGCTACTGCTGGTTCATGAGAAGAAGATTTACAAAGATTTTGGTGCCCCTTGGGGGCGTGGCACCACCCAGGAGGAAGGGCAACTTCATTTGAACAAATCTGAATTGGCATTAGGTAATAAACATTTAGCCAACATTTGAATAAAATTGGGCTAGTGGTTTAGGAGGAGAAGTTGATAATGTAAAGTTAACGCCGGACGGACGACGACGGACGACGGACAGAAAGTGATTAGTAAAACTCCCCTTGAGCTTCGCTCAGGTGAGCTAAAAAAACCCTCTTAAACAAGAAATCTGTGACCTAAATTTTAACCAAAGAATTATAAGCCAACTCAACAGCCATAGTGTATCTAATGTTCCAAGAAACAGAGAAACACACCTTTAGATTGGGCTTATTTGGAGACTTTGCAGAGGTGCCAAGTCAGCTGCTGTTCAGCCTCACAGAAAAAACTTTTTGGCAATACTGTCTGAAATGCAATGTCCTGTTTTCGTGAGGATGTATGGTCGCCTCAGAATATCTATTACCTATGGGGCTTTATTCCAATTCTAATCACTTTCTACTGTAACAGAACATGTGTGCCAACATTCAGTTTCTGGGTAAATCTGGGTAAACTTTAAGTTAAATTATAAGTTCCTTGGCTGTTGTTTCTTGGGAAGTCTCATCTGCCTATATAGGCAGCTAAGATTTGCCTAGAAACAACTTTAAAGACACAGGATTTAAGCTGTCAATGAGTAGCAAAAATATATACATATATCCAGACCTTTGCAATTACAATTACAGACCGGAAACCAACACTGATAAAAATTAAACTTCAAGGTCATAGTGACCTTGACCTTTGGCACAAAGATCCCAAAATGAATAGGTTCTTCCTCTCATACCTAACCCACATGCCAAGTTTGGTTTTTGTTAGAGAATGGAAACCAACTCCATCTACAGATGGACAGACAGATGGACAGCGCCTTGGCTATAGCCCCTGAAATTTTAAATCATTTGAACAAAAACTGACAAATAAGCATATAAAACAATAAAGCAAACCATGTTAGGTGTTACGCTCTCTAATTTGTGAAAATTTCTGTAATTTGGAGACCCTGGTTACTGGTGTGAGTTTGGTGGAATTTAAAGGCCCAGGAAAGAGTACACTAAGATATTAATAAATCAAACATATGCACAAACTGACCTTACATAATTTTTAAAAAAAACTTAACTCTTAACAGCCGGGAGTCAAGTATTCTTGCTTGTGATGTAATATGGCAGGTAATCTGGCTGTGACAGTTTGGCTATCTTTGGGCTGGGAGAGAATTAAACGCTGAGCAGGTGCTTCTAGTCAAGTGTCGTCTGCGCGAATAGGCAGACAACACTTAACTAGAAGCACCTGCTTTACTATAAGTTTTTCGCGGTATATCATGTTCAATAAATTCATTCTGATTCCCCAGCTTCTAAGAGTTAATGCACATGCTTTGGGAGTTGAAAACAACTGACTGTAAATTCATGCAAAATGCATGGTCTGTTCTTCCTCCTCTTATCAAAATAAATCTGTAGAGTGCCTTCAAATGTAGTAAATATGACTCTTAATGGAAATTTACAACAAAAGGTATGTGGAAGTATAAAAAAGTCTGACTCTGAAAAAATCCTATATAAACTTTAACAAGAGAATTTATGAATCCATAAAACAGCCAAATGAGGCTAAATTTTTCACTAAAATGGTAGAAAACATACAAGAAGTGTTGAAACAGAAAATTGAGCAATAAAACTTTTCAACATTGTTCACAAAACAAATCTAAAACTGCATCCTAAGATACAAATTGTTTACAGATGGCAGGCAGATGCATCGCTATGACTGTAGCCTCCACTGTATATAGATGGGATTGGAACACACCTGTGTCATTTCTTCCTGAGAATATGGTAAGGTTCTGATAATCATTACTCTGTCTAACAAATCTAAAGGCATACCATGTGGAGACACAATATCTTCTGTACCTCTGAAAATATACGGTAATAAAAATGAAAAATAAACTGTTGTAAGACTTTCCTACTAGTTCAAAGTGTCTAGTTACGGTACTCATTCCCAATGTGAGTTATTTATTTATTGGTTTTTAAGGTCACTTTCAGAATCTATTGCTATGCCATGACAAAACATTGGTATTCAATCAAGTTTACCCAACCATTTAAACAAAGGATGCCCACCTTAGAAGACTTCTACCCAAGCTTGGAAATAAGCAATCGGTCATTTGCAGAATGAGGTCCCCAGAGGGTGAATTTGCTGATGCAATCTCGTACAGTGGGCCAATCTATCCTCTGGATACCTCTTTCTGTTTAGGCATGAGACCTTGATTCAGACTGCAGTTCACAGAGGGTAAATTTAGTGATGCTACCCTGCTGTGCAGGGTAGCATCACCAAATTCACTTTCTGGAGACCTCATACTGCAGATGACAGTCTGCTTATTTCCAGGCTTGCTTTCACCACAGGCGTTGATTCAGGATCCTATTTTACTATTAAAGCAGAGCTTGGTTACTGCAGTGAAAAAAAAACATAGTGTTCCAATTCTTGAGGTTTCCCTCGAGGGCAATGTGATTTTGGATAAATTTCCATTACTAAATATGAATGAGAGTAGTTGGGAGGTTTTCTTACATACAGACTGAGTGAGAAGAGACCTGCTTTCCTTGAATATGGTTGGGTAAACAGTAAACTAAATGGATAACAAAGCTATTAGTAAGGAAAGGGTAACTTTATGAGTGAAATCTTTTGACAAAAGCATGAACAGGTACCATATGAAAAATCTTGAATTGTTTGTGCAAACACAATCTAAGGCCTATTAAAAATAATTTGTGTTTCTCAGGTAATTTTCTCAGAGTTTTATGATGAGGAGAGAGGCTTTTTGTTTTTTTTCAGATTTTTGTTAATCCACAAAACAGTCCTGAAAATAGTTGGAATAAGAAATTAACTCCTTACACTGTTATATGGAAACAATTTTTTTTTTTTAGAGAGAGAGAAAATTTCTCATAATGCAGTTGTAAATTTAACCAACTATACAAGCTTTGTCAAAAATGGTGTAGTTGGTCAAATTTTTATCCTATTAGTGCAAAATAAAACATAAGTGATGAGGCAGCTTTTGATTGACAAGGGAGGTGCTTCAGAAACAAATATTTTTTTTTACTATGCTAACATAAATTAAAGTAACCTTTGCTTCAGTTTCTAATCTGTACAGGCCTGTTGCATCTTCAGTACTGATGCTTATATTTTTTAAGTTCTAAAGTACCTGGATAAAGAATTACCACAAAAACACCCACAGATTGGAGTGTCTATTGAATAATAAGTGTGAAAATGTTTAACACTTCACCAAGGCTTCCAGCAGAAAACTGTGACCTCCAAGCAACTGATGCCCGAAATCCATGCACAAAGTGCCTATTTTCTAAAATAAAATGCTACCATTTGTTGAATTAGTTGCTGAAAAGCTAAATGACTTTCGGGAAATTATCCTGACTTGGAGAAGATATGCAAATGACATGGAAATATTAGCTAAACTTTAGAATTCAAGAAATTCTACGATTTGAGTTTTCAAAATCATGTGACCTTGACCTTCGTCATTTGGAATTGGTTGTGCTTCACAACACACATTCCCTTTGTCCATTACCCTTGTGTGAAGTTTCATGAACACACCCATTACAGAGTTATGACTAAAACAATTTTCTGGACAACTGACAAAATCTGGATTTAAGCTGTCCCCCTTTGGGGTATAAACATATTGAGGCTGGTCCAAGGAAAGTTAAAAAATTTATAGTAATTTATATATTTTTTATACTTACCAATGACCCAGACTTAGCTGGTGCTAACTCTTAAATATTTAGGGCCAAACACAAATTTTACCCCCCAATCCCCAAAATTTGCATCAAAAACTGAAAATTACATGTCCTATATGGTCCTCCATACTTTTACTCCACTGCGCATGCGGAGTGTCAAGGAGATCTTGAAATTGGCACAATTATCATTCTTACAACCAGTGCCTGGTAAGCATTATGTACTCAGCGGGGAGGTATTAATTCCCAACTCATGGGAGGGCCATCCCCGTCTAGGTCATTGGTAAGTATAAAAAATATATAAATTACTATAAATTTTTTCAACATTTTTATACTGTACCAATGACCCAGACTTAGCTGAATAGTAAAAAGGTTGGAGGGCCTAGGACATAAAGGAAAATCCAATAGGCTCAACTACATATAACAGAATTATCCCCTCGAGGAGAAAGGAGAAATAGGCTGTACATGTATCTTTCTTATTTGCATCAAAAAAAAAGAAAGACACAACACCATTCTGTAAATGAGCACAATAACATCAATGATCTCTATTAACCTCCAGTATAACCCGTTGTGCTAATTATTTTTAAAGGAAAGCCAATAAATAAAGGAAGTCCAGAGAAATGAGACTCTTTATACTCATTAAAAGTGTCCGAGGATTGTATATTAATGCCCGTATGACACGTGACATATACAAATGCTTCACACCGAGCTACACTTTAAAAATATTACATGGATGAGTTAACATTAGCTTTACACTTTAAAACCATCCCGACACCGACTCGGAATTACTGACTCTGGGGGAGGTATTCCCTTGCTTTTCACTATAAAGCAGGTGACCTAAGGGAACACCTTCCCTCCCCCTTCCCCTGGATCAAATAGCCCAGAGCGAAGAGGGCAGCAGGACAGAGTCACTGCCGGAACAGAAAGCCTGCATAACTATAGTTGGGTGCAACTGTTTAGTGGACGACATTCTGAGCAACAGATAACAGACCTAAACAATGCAGATCTCTAGAAATGGACTCAATATTTCT
Organism: Pictodentalium vernedei; assembly: GCA_031216915.1. Lineage (NCBI taxonomy): Eukaryota > Metazoa > Mollusca > Scaphopoda > Dentaliida > Dentaliidae > Pictodentalium > Pictodentalium vernedei. The sequence continues at coordinate 313,269,447 of CM062296.1, read as the reverse complement.
AAGATAAAAATTCATGAAAGTGGAAGGCTGAGACAATATGCAACCTTCATTAGATCTGTAATAGCAACACTATTAGCGAAAGCCCAAGATGTAGATAGAACTCTTACTTCATGAGCTGAAATCTTAAGCACAGACTGCTGAGTTGAAGATAATTTATCAAAGCAGTACGGATAGTTAATTGAATCCATCTAGCAATAGAATGGACCGAAATGTGAAGGAAGCTTCCACGGCATGTCTCACAACAGACACCTGAGTAGATTAATCCATGGTGTCTGTGGAGACAGAGATGCTACCAAAAGAATTTTGCATTGAGATTGTTTAAACTTGAGCAATATCTGCTGAATCAACGGCGCTAGAGGATACGCATATCCTATCATTCCATCTCACGAGATCGATAGAGTGTGTACTGCAAACGCTCGAGGATCCGGACATGGTGACACATACGTCTGCAACTGATTGTTGAGATGCGTCACAAATAAGTCTACCATTGGCCGCTCTCATTGGTAGCAAATCTGATTGAATACTCGTTTGTTGAGAGTTCATTCTGACGGCAACAAGCGACCCCTCCATGAAAGGGAGTCCGCTAATACATTCAGACGACCCGGAATATGACGGACCGATAGGAGAACTTGATGTTCTAGTACAAACAGAAGGATTCATTCCATTAACTTGAATAACAGAATGGAATGAGTGCCTCCCTAGTTCCGAATATACGCTATTACCGTCGTATTGTCGGACAGAATTTGCATATGAGCATTCTGAATAACGTTCATCCAATGACGTAGCGCAAGCCAAATTGACATCATATCTTTGATGTTTATGTGCTTGATTAGGAACTGCGGATCACAAAGACCCTGGCACTTCAAATCCATTGGGCTCAATGTTGCGTCCCCACCTGTTTGACTGGCATCCGTCAGAATTGTAAAACTCGGATCCGGCAATTGCAGTGGAACTCCCTGAGTTAACCATTGAATATCTGCCCAAGTCTGAATCTCTTGTTTCACTTGATTGACAAGAGGATGTCCGTATTGAGCGAATGAATCTTCACCCTCCATTTCTGGGTCAGAAAAATTTGGAGAGGACGTAGCCGCCCCATCGGAATAAAATCAGTGGCAGCTCCACACAAACCTATCAGTCTCATGAATTCTCTCGCTGTAACTTTGAGTGAAGACAATAGCGAGCGTAACAAATGATTAATTTCGCTCTGGTTAACGTCACACGAATGAGATTGTTGTGTGTCTCGAAGCTCATCCCCAGGTGGGTGAATGACTTGGACGGCACCAGATCCGACTTCTCGTTTACTTATGAAACGGAGATGTCAGAGCAATAGAAGCAGATTCTGCACATCGTTCTTAAGCGTTAACACGATGCCGTACCTCTGAAGAATGTCGTCCAGGTAGGCCGACATTACCGCACATGAATGAGCTCGGAAATGAGTCAATACCGATTTCATTATTCGAGTGAAAGCCCAGGGTGCTAGATTCAGACCGAAGCACATTGCTCGGAACTGAAACACGACTCCTAGGACGGTGAAGCGACAACTTTCTGAACGCCGGATGTACCACGACGTGAAAGTACGCATCCTTGAGATCTATGCTCGTAGCATAGTCGTTCACCCGAATGCTCGCTCTGACCGATCGGATGGTCTCCATATAGAATTTTGGAGCCACAATCAGCTTGTTTATCCAGCTCTGATCTATGACTGGACGGAATGAGCTGTCTGGTTTCGGTACCATAAAAAGATGGCTGTAGAAACCTGGAGATTCCTGGTTTTCTACGACCTCTATCGCGTTCTTCTCCAGAAGAGACCTCTGATAGAAGCGAGCCTCTTTCTGCGGAATTGACGGAAGCTGAGTCCATCTTGGACTTCGAGCAAACGGAGGTTTTCCTTTGAAGGACAGTTTTAGTCCTTCCGAAATCACTCCTCGACCCCAAGGGTTGTCCGTAATTGACTCCCAATTGGTTGAGAAACTCGACAGTCTTCCGCACACCAGAACACGATAGAGGTTTATACCATCACCTCCTGGACCTGCGAGGTTTGCGGAAGGAGAAACCACGTCCTCCACGGCCCGCACCTTGCCCTGTCAACCTAGGGGCGTCTGACCGGTTGTCTCGGCCAGTATTACGGCCCCTACCCGAGTCGCTACCCTGACGGTCTCTAGATTAAGACCTGGAAGACACATAGGAACCTCTATAGGAACTTCCCTTGGACGTATTCGCCCCAGAAGTGCCTGTCCTACTCTTCTCCACTGAATCCGACTTTATAGAAGCAGATTTGAATAGCAGAGAGTCTGAAGCTTTCTTAGTTATCTGATCATAGATTGCAGAAAGCTTGCCATCGAAGAGAAGCTCTCCGGAGACCAGAGCGACTCTGAGAGAGTTTTTCACCTTACTATCCACGCGCGTGGATGTAGCCCGGGCCACGTCACATGTAACCAACTCCAGATTTGCCACTGAAAGGGCGGAGTTATACGTGGAGAATGCTATGGCCCTCGAAAGAACTCTTAAGGAGGTTGTACATCCTGGAATTCTTTTCCTTTGAGACGTAATGATAACGCTCTGGTAAGGTGAACTGCGTAAACTAGCTCTGTTAGACGATATTGTCGTTTCCAATGTCATGGTTGGAATTGACATAGACGACGGTATAGACAATTCTAGGTCTTCGGCCTGGTCATCTAGACGCAGAGGAACTCTCGGAATGCCCTGTCATGCCGTTTCGAATTATTCCTTGAATTGATGAAAGGCAGATGTAGAGCATTTGCCGATAAGAAACCGGACATGCCCGCTTTGGTAGCAAGTTTATATATAGCGTCATTCAATAGTTCAAATGTCCGTAAGACATTTCTGGACTGTGTCGGAAAGTCAGGGACGATGTCCCTAAACCGATTAAAGAATTCTGTATCCAGTGGCGCTATCAGTCTCTTATTCGGCAACGCAGCATTTTGGTCCGGAGGAACAACGTCAGAAAGATAAAGCCAAATGAACTCTACGGCAATTTAATGTTGTTCCGAAAGGGAAAGTTCCAACTCCTTCATATCCCTTTCGCCATCCTGTCAGACCACTTGTAATTCTTGGTTGTCCGTGCCTGCACCTGCAGCGGAACGTACCGACCCAGCTTCCTCGGATAATACCTGATCCGACAGAGTTTCTGTCGGTTGGTGGGATGTTGCGATAATTTGTGCTATCTGTGAATAGCCACTGGAAGCTCCTAGGACATTGACTCCTGCATACTTCTTTATGCGAACGTCTGGAGTATGAAGGCCTCATATCCTTGGCTACTGGATGGCGTGACCTGGTCGCCGTGGAATTCCTGGTCGGCGAGGTTGGCTGGATATCACTGGTCACGTAGCCAAGGTGCGGTCGTGTGTGCTGCCGTGAGGATGAGGAAGCCAATAGAGCAGTCTCTCTGGACTGTCTATATAACGGAGCGTCCCGAGCGGTGGACGTATGCTCCGACTGAAAAACGTTCTGTACCACAACATCTGGGCCCAGATATTCTTGTACGAGAGAGGGACCTCTCTCGCTCGCAGCCCGGATGGACGTGGACGAGCTAGGAACCGGACTAACAGGCTTCCTCCTTACCATCCTTGAATCCGTCGTCACTGGGTGTGCACGTAGTATTTTTATAGTGCTCGCATCACCCAAATCTCCTTCCTGGACCGCAACGGACGAACCTGGCTGCCGAGCCATTTGATGAATGGTTGCTACACCGGGCGAGTTAGTGGACGCCAAAGCTGTCGATCCTACTTGGGACCTCTTAGGCAATTGACGTATCTGCATGAGCACTTTTGCCGCTAGCTCTTCATTTGATTGTGATGACGGAAGCACACTTTTCGATGACATCACGGAACATTATCCTGTTCTTGTTCCTCAATGAGGCCTGTGGAGCCGCAGTCTTACGTAAACAGCCGCTGGAAGCTCCATGGACGTTCATTCCTGCATTTATATAATATGCGAACATCCCAACTGGAAAGGCCTCGTGTCCCTGGCTAGCGGATGGAGTGACCTGGTCGACATGGATTCTCTGGTTGGCGAAGCAGGAGCTCCAGGGACATTCATTCATGCATTTATATAATATGCAAACGTCCCCTGGAAATCTGTGGTCACATAGCCAACGTGCGGTCATGTGCGCTGACGTGAGGATGAGGAAGCCAATAGAACAGCCGCATCGGACTGTCTATGTGATGGAGCGTCCCGAGCAGGTGGAGTGGACGTATGCTCCGACTAACAAACGAACATACAACAACATCACAGATGCTGTTGTAAGAGAGAGGGGGCCTCTCTCGCTTGCGGTCTGGATAGACCTGGACGAGCTAGCTACCGGACTGACAGGGTTCCTCCGTACTATCCTCAGATCCGTTGTTGCTGGGTGTGCACGTTTGATGTTTATAGTGCTCGCATCACCCAAACTGCTTCCCTGGACCACAACGGACGAACCCGGTTGCCAAGCCATTCGATGAATGGTCGCTACACCGGGCGAACTAGCGGACGATCAATTAGGGACCTCTTCGGCAATTGTGGTATTTCCATGAGCACTTAGCCGCTAGCCCTAATACTGCAACGATGGATACACACTTGTTGAAGACATCACGGAAACATCACCCTGTTCTTGTTCTTCTGAAAAAGAGACTCATAAAATAGAGTGACCTTGCAGAGAGAGGACCGGAATGGACCCCTCACCGCTAACAATATACCGTGACATACGTCTCCAACGTTGTCATTCCAATTAGCACACACTGAGCAAGAATTAGTGCAAGTACACTGACTACAAGAAACACAATGAACATGAGAATAAGAGGAAGATTTCCTCGCATTACAATTGAACAATATTTTTTTCATCTTGAAAAAATATAAACAGTCATAATACACGCACCAACCCTTGAAACAAAGATACATAATATAATATAATCCATTAAAACATTTCGAAAAAATAATTTAAAAAAAAAAATTTTTGAAAATTTTTCAGAAGAGCCCAAGTTCGGAACCATGAGCCCAAATGAATCCCAAAAAAGCCTAAATGTGGACAAAATTTTTAAAACATTTTTAAAAATTAATGCAACACTTCCGGACAATATTAATGTATCTGGCTATGAGCAGAACTAATAGAAGACAAGTAATCACCATCAGAAGTAACAGTTGTCAACATAAGCAAAAGTGAACAGAAACCGGAAACATGACTCCAGGCACTGAAACCATGGCCCAAAATCAGTAACCAATTTAAACACTATCCGATGTAAAACAGAGGCTTCCAGAGAAGAAACTGTAGTACATCAGATGGTAGATGCAGAAAACGACGCCTAAACACCCAAGGGTGGGGACGTAAACATTGGGAAAAAACAGAATAATCATTCTGTTACCAAGCCAAAACTCCCAAGAAATTTTAGTAAGAAAAACTTCCAAAATTATGCCAAAAGCAAGGGAGAATAGCAAGGGGGTTATTAAGGAAAGGGAGAGAGGAAACACTGAACAAACAATGGTAAGTTCATAGCCAGAATGACAAAATAAGACTCATGCCTCGAAATTAGGGAACATGAAATAATTTCGTAAAAAAATTATAAGTTACATCCCTGAACACATTCTGCCACTGTTTCTTCCTCTCATCCTCTTATTTCATCCTTAAATCCACCATTTCTTTCATAATTATGTGTCTGGAATCATTTAAACTGAGATTTACAAGCACAAATATCAGTGACATGTTACTGATTTTAGGGCCAAACAAAGAATGATAATTGCGCCAATTTCGAGACTTCCTTGACACTGCGCATGCGCAGAGGAGTAAAAGTATGGAGGACCATATAGGACATGTAATTTTTGGTTTTTGATGCAAATTTGGGGGGTAAAATTTGTGTTTGGCCCTAAATATTTAAGAGTTAGCACCAGCTAAGTCTGGGTCATTGGTACAGTATAAAAATATCAGTATTTGATAAAACAGAAAATCTTCTTTGCGCATCATATATGAAAACAAGGATTAAGTTAGCAAAGAGGCAAAATGAAAGTGTCAATGGCACTGTAGCTTAACTTGACTGTGTGTAGTGTTTGATGAAAAGGATAATGTTCAATGTTTATGAAAGGATTATGAAATAAGACAAGAATTGTAATAATAGAGAACGTGTTAATTTCTGTTCCCTATATGCTATGTTTTCAATAAGAATAATTTGAGGTGTAGCCTGTACTAAAGAAATGGGGCCTGGGTTATGTGGCCCTCACAGTTAATGTATTTCAACCAATGTTTACAAAGTCACAGAAAAATCATCCCAAAATGAGTCATCCTACCAAGTTACAATGAAGTCATAAATATAACTCATGGACTTTTCTAAAGGAACCTAAATTCACGTGACGGTTCGGCGGTCACAGTTGACCGATCATTACCAAAATAAGAGAGTCTCATCAAGATATCATACCAAGTTATCCTACTAAGTTACAATGAAATCCCTTCATAAAAACAACCTGTAGACAGTGCTAAAGGAATCTAGGTCACGTGACCAGGCAGTGGTAACGGCTGAAATCACTTCATAAATATGATCTGTAGACTGTGCTAAACAAATCTAGATCACGTGCCTGTGAGGTCATAATGGTTGATTGATCACGACCAAAACAAGGCTTTCTCATCTAGACATTACATTGAGTCATCCTACAAATTTGCAATGAAATCTCTTCATAAATGCAAGCTGTAGACTGTGCTAAAGGAATCTAGGTAACGTGTCCCTGCAGCCGTCACAGTTTACTGGAGCAAACCAAAATAGGACGTTCGCATCTAGACATTATATAGAGTCATCCTACGAAGTTACAATAAAATCCCTTCATAAATACAACCTGTAGACTGTGCTAAAGGTTTTAGAGTTTTGGGTCCGCGCAGGCAACATAGTTGACTTCTCGCGACCAGGACCAAAAGGGGACATTCTCATGCAGACCTTATACAGAGTCATCCTACCATGTTACAATGAAATCCCTTTATAAATACGACCTGTGGACTGTACTAAAGGTTTTTGGGTAGCAGGCTCGCATAGCCATCACGGTTGACCAATTGCGAGCAAAAGGGACGTTCTCATCTAGACATGCATATGAAATTTTGTGATGATCGGACAACTAAGGGGTGTAGCCTGTGCTAAAGAATCTGTGAATAGACTCACAAACTTCTGCATGCGTGATGGCAATAGCTTATCTTGACTTTGTCAAGTTACATTAAAAACAGAAAACTTGCATTCCTGTTCAATGGTGAAGAATTTTCTTTCCAGACAACTCTTGTCCTAAGTTGGACCATGTGATCGTTACACCAATCTCTCACTTCTCTCACTTCTCTCCTGGGAAGTGAAAGGTGGAGAGTAACTATCAGAGGGTCCCAGTAAGGAATACAATGATACATATTTCACACGTTCACCACAAAAGATCCAAGAACATTTCTGATAATATATATTTATGTAATCAGAAAGAAAATAAACAGGATACCTAATGTTTTTGTGTAGGTAATACTCAAATATCTCATGACTGACTGACTACAACGAAGTTTTAATAACTTGCTAGAAGCTGGGAGTGAAACCTTAAGATTTCTTTGCAGTTACAAATGAGATAATTCAAGTACATATACCTATTCAAAAATGGTAGGCATTCTTTTTATTAAATGCACTGTGATGTTTTAACTGCAATTAAAACATGTCTTATTACATAATCATCATCAAATAGCTCATTACAGAAAATATTGTTTGCAACACATCCAATACTGGAATGACGTCAGAAATTAATGTCATAACATTGTGAGTTGAGAGCAGAAGTAGAAATTAATTAATTTTTCATTAACTGTCTACCTAATACAAACAGCAAATGATATTTGCACTGCACAGGGTTAGTCACACTTTCTGGTTATAAAAATCTTTTCATTATTAACTGAGTAACTATACAGACTCCATGTAAATCTCATCTATATGAACATTTTACCCAATGTAATGGTCAAAACCAGCTAGCACTATTCTCAACTAGAGATGGTCTGTCGCCCGGTATACACCCACCGTGGCATACCGCCTAGTGTGGGTGACTGAAAAATGGCATTCAATTTTTCTAAGTAAAAAAAAAAAATTCAATATGGCCTCCAGTCGGCCATCTTGAATACGATCGGGAAAAACCTTTATGTCCTGTACTGCTCCCCATCATGTCGATCAATTTATATTGAGTTTCATGACAATGCAGCTAAAACAGTAGAAGTAGTTTGCTTCACAAGTATTTTGCAAAAACCAGTTGGCCATCTTGAAACAATTATGTCACACACTTCCACTCATCATGTTGATCATTTTTGTGAAATGCGGCTAAAACTGTGGAAGTAGTTCGCTTCACAAGTTTACATGTGCACTGAACCGACGAGTCCTAAGGACAAGTTGACTCCTATATACCCCCCTTAAACTTTTGTGGGGGTATAAAAAGCATTCAATCTCAAGATGAAGAAACCTCAGTGGAATGGATTGTGCAACATTTTGTGTTTTAGTGAATTCCAAAAATGAAAACATTCTATTTTCAATTAATAGCTTGTTGTTAATGCTAGAAATAAAAAGGAATCTGAACCTCCTTGAACCCTTCTTCTATCATCAGGTCTCCTATACATGAAACCTGATGATAGAAGAGTTCAAGAGGAGACACTTGGTAGGATTTTGAGAACATTTTGACTTGAAAATATCTGAATTTGCATACTCGAATCAAATCGATTGGAATCGAATCAGCAAGCCATTTCGAATTGAAACAAATTTCGAAGCTTTGCAGGGCCCTCACCCCCACACAGTAAAAAATATATTGAAACTAATCAAGCTTAGAATATTTGAAAAGCAAAGTGTATGTGAAGGTAACTATGTTCCAACTCAAGTCATACTCACCTCACTGTACATTTTCCTCTGTTTGTAGCAAATATCACTATTGGGGCTATCGTAGATTCCAAAGCTCTGTGTAAATATGTAAAACACTCAATGTCCAACATGTGCACTTCATCAACAAATAAAACTCCAGGAACTAACTCAGCAATGCCTTGATCAATGTACTTATTTACAACTTTATTGATTTCTTTCCGTAATTTGTCTGCAAAATGATTAAAACAGATGATAAGTATAATCATTAGTAATACCTATTATTAGAACAGATAAATATGGAGTTTTAATGAGTGGTCATAAACTAAATTTTTGATGCAATAAAGGAAAAAAATAGTTATACAAGAATTTTGTTTGCAAGTGTCATCTGCTTTTCTTGTTAGGTAAAGGGTTATGAAAAGATCCTGCATAGTGTTATTTGCAGTTATTCAGCAGTGTTTGGTCCATTTGGTGAAGATTTAATTAACCCTTTACCCAACGTAACGGCCAAAACCGGCCAGCGCTATTCTCAAAAATCGCCAATTAATTTTCAAAATATTTTCATTTTTTGTCTCAAAAACATAGGTTATGACCCCTCGTTGGAACGAGCTCGTCGAGCTCGTTCCAACGAGGGGTCATAACCTATGTTTTTGAGACAAAAAATGAAAAAAATTAGTTATTCAAGAATATTTTTTGCAAGTGTCGTCTGCTTTTCATGTTAGGTAAAGGGTTAATAAAGTTAGGGTTGGGAAAATACTGTGGTAGTTGAAGCAAGAAAATAGAGCAACGTAAAGTGTTGCATATGCCTCTTCCTGCAATTCCAATAGCATATGCTCCTCACTGGAGTGTTGGCATTCCTCAAGGTGGCATAAATATCTGCCATTTTGAATAAACAAACGAGCATACATGCAGACTATCTTGGTTAAACTCTCCCTGAATATCCACTGAACATAGGCAATATAGAAGTTATTCAATTTTTGGACAAAAAACAATAATGTAAGAAGTTCATAACAACAGTTTTTCTAAGTTTAACAGGGGGCATAACTGTGGTAAGTATGCATGGACGAAAACCACAATATACAGATGGCCTTTCCAACCATTCTGTTCGATCACCATATCATGGGATATCAGAATCCACCAACCGATGCTTGAGTTATCATGTAAAATGTTTGTATGGAAAGTTTTCTAAGCGTAACAAAGGCTTTAACTCTCTGGTACATATTGAACAAGGGCTATAACTCTGGTGTGTGGACAAGAACCCACAACATATGGATATCCTTTGTGCCATGCTGGTCTCTCATCATACCAAAGGACATTAAAATATGACAACCGATGTTTGAGTTATAATGCAGAATGTTTGTATGGAACGTTTTCTTAGTGTAACAAGTGCCATAACTCTAGAATGTACACGTGTACAAAACCCACAAAATGAGGATATCACTTTCCCCCCATGCTGGTCTGTCATCATACCACAACATCAGAATCTATCAACCAAGCTTGAGTTATAAAGCGAAATGTAGATGTACAGAATTATGGACATATGGAGCCCTCAACTACATGCCCGACTAAACATCCTGCCAAGGTAAGGTTCATAATAAACATTCATACAGGGGAGCTCTGTTAATTGAATGGCCACTTTTCCAGTAGAATTATTTAATTAACAGGAATGTGGCCACTCTCGTGTATTCTCAGGACAAACTGAGTATTCATTCTGTTTATATTGTTTGATAGAGCTTGTGGAGATCTGTCAAATAAGATATACAATTATGGACTTTTGTGGTGGTGAATATGATGTAATATGAACCTAAAAAACTTATGACTGAGGCATTAGCCAGGGTCAATATAAGTTTTTTAGGTTCATATCACATCAAATTTACCACCACAAAAGTCCATAACTGTTTTATTATATACACCATCCTCAAAAAAACAACCTTCTATTTGTCAATTAAAAATTCAATTATATCAACCAGAAATACTTTCATTTAACAATAAAATTGTTATCAACTGCAGAATAACATAAAAAAACAATGTTATAGAGATTATGTCAATTGAAATAAAACTAGAGAGGGGATTTCCAAAAGCTATATTTAGAAAGTTTCTATTCACTGGAAAACAGGTGGACATGGATTTTTGAGTACCAGTCAAGTGTATAAGATCCAGCCAATAGAAATGTGATTATTTATAAAGTATATAATAAAACTGATTAAATGCCTACACTGAATGTACCAATGCAATATCGGTCTATAAAGAAGGGGAATTTTGTGATTGTCTGAGTTATGTCACAACATAATACACAATATTTTATTTAACCCTTTATCTAATGAATCGCCCACATCTGCCCGCGTAATATGCAAATTGAGCAGATAAAAAAATAAAAAATTTCAAAATATTTCAACAAAACCATATCATGTGACCCCTCTTTGGAACGAGCTCATTGAGCTCGTTCCAATGAGGGGTCACATGATATGGTTTTGTTGAAATTTTTAAAAAAAAAGTTAAAAAAATTATATTTAAAATAATAAATTTTGAAATCGTCTGCGTGTTTTTGTTTTTTTTTATTAGGGTTTAACGACACATTAACAGCCAGGGTCATATCATGTCGGTGACAGTTTTATGGGTGGAGGAAGCCGGAGTACCCGGAGAGAACCACCGAGCAACGACGAGCAGCTGTCAGCTCTCCAACACCTTAACTCTGCACCGCGGCACAGGCAGGGTTAGATTGGTTGAAGACATGCGCACCATCGACGTGCAGTACACCTTAGTGCACAGCGTCATCGTGCACCCATGTAGGCAATCGGGGTTAAGTGCCTTGCCCAAGGACACAACACGGGAGCATGAATCAGTCGCTGAAATGGTCACCCATCCAACTACTAAATGCGCTCGACGTTGCTTAACTTTGGTGACCTGATGAGAACCGGTTACCGCGACACCACCGCACCCCCAATCGTCTGTGTTGGGTAAAGGGTTAATAAAATAAGTTTACTCTATAACCAATATCCAATTATTAAGTCAAATATGTGCCAGAGGAATGGTAAACAATTTTATGTTTGCAGTTATATTCAATTTACAGGGTTATTCAAGTAAGAGATATTCATTTAAGTGGGTGTCACAGAATCGACTTAAAATAAAATTGATGTAGCATATCTAAAATAGTGCATCATGGCTATCATCTTATTATCCTTCAACTTATTTTAACCTGTTACCTAATGTAACAGCCTTGAACATCTAGCTTTATTCACAAAAAATCGCAATTCAATTTTGTTTATTTTTGTCACCAAAACATAGCTTATAAACCTCACTGGAATGAGTTTGTTCCAATCACAGGTCATAAGATATGTGTGGGAGACAAAAAATGAAATTTTTTCAATTATTAAAGAAATTTATTTTGCATATGGCATCCACTTTTAGAGCCGTTAGGTACAGAGAACAATTGCTCAACAATTGACTCTACATTTAGAAGCATTGTTCGAAAAATCCTTACCTGTGATTTCTGTTTTTTTGGGCTTCATTAACTGTCCCATCATTGACATTATATCTTGACCACCCTGTAAATTTCAATCCATAATAAATGATAAAATGAAGAATCGAAGAAAAATAATTAACCATTTACCAAGTGCAAGCCTGAAAATAAGCAACCTGTCATTTGTAATATGAAGCCCCAAGAGGGTGAATTTGGTGATGCTATCCCATACAGTGGGCCAATTTATCCTATGTGTACCGGTTTGAGAACTTGATTCAGATTGAGGTTCACAGAGGGTACATTTAGTGATATTACCCTGCTGTGCAGGGTAGCATCACCAAGTTCACCCTCTGGGGGCCTCATTTCGCAGATAACAGTCTGCTTATTTTCTGGCTTGACCTAGTGTAATAACATTAAATTAAACAGGCCAGCACTCTTCACAAAACCAGCCATCAATACTTGATTACTTAGAACCTTTTTGCCTAAAAAAACATAGCTTATGACCCTCAATGGTACAAGCTCATTGAGCTTGTTCCAATGAATCATCAAAAGCAAATGTTTTTGAGACTAAGAACATTTTTTTTACATATTGAAGACAAAGTTTTCTTTTCCAACGTCACCATTTAGTCTTGTTAGGTAAAGGGCTAAAGAGAAGTTTATAAACTACAAGATGCAAAGACGTTTGAAATGCAGTACATGGAAGGTGGTTTGCCACTATAAAACTATGAAGCTGCAGTCCTGGTAATTCATCCTTGTTTCCTCGGCAGAAAAAGTGCTGTGAAAAACTTGTGCTTCTATGGCAATTGCTGTGAAACCTGTTCGATTGTGTAAAAATCATCAGGGAGCAGGGCATAGTCTCAATTGCCATGTATATGTAGTCTGTAGTGAAGTGAAAAGTTTCAACAAACTTTAACATGTGAAAGTAGTTTGAGATACATATGTATATACTCACAATCAATGTGCAGAATCTTTCACTCAATTAGATCCTGCCGATATCATGAACCATGTGAATGCCGAGAAAAATTCTTGGAAGTAGGTAGGTGACTTTCTCAATACGTATCGTATGAGTGAAAATAAGATGCAGCATAACCACGAACTAAGTATCTCACTGCTTCCATGTTAATAACACCGGAATGTTTTTTGGAAAGCTCTGGATGTCAGATTCTGGTGTAATCAACATAGAAGAATCAAAACGCATAGTTTCTAGTGGTTATGCTGCATCTTGTACTGTAAATTGTAAGATTAACAATTCAGAGTAGTGAAACCCACATGGCTTGATTCCTTGTGTAACCTGGAAGTTGTGCAATTTCTGCCACCACAAGGCTTTCTGAAGAAGCCATCCTCGGCAGTATTTTTGCTGAGGATACTTTTCGTTTCCTCGGCATTCTCCTTGGCACTGCTGATTGCAGAGGGTGAATTACCAGGGCTGAAGCTGAGTAACACCAATACAAAGACTCTCAAATTCTATCAAAAAGCAATGTACACTTGTAAGCTATGAATCCAGGCAATGAAGTTTGACTGAATTTGGGGAGTTCAGATCGGCTGTGTTTGGAAGTAATGGACCCGCAAGAACAACTATGGTCATTCTGGAGGGTCCAATGCCTCTAAATTCAGCCGATTTTCAGGGTACTGAAAGTCAATGATTTACACTATGGGCCCTAAAATTCCCTTGGTGTTAGAGATGGAAGGTATAACTGAAAAAACGGTTCAGTTTTGGTTTTTTAAAAATATTGATGTTATCTGTGTGGTAACTCCGTACTCAGTACGGACATATAGCACAGGAAATCAAATTTTATGTCCGTACTCAGTATGGACCTATAGCAGCGAAAGGGTTAACAAGAAGCTGCAATGATCCACAGTCGCGAGATCCCAATGAAATATTAACTAGAGGTACTGTGAGCAAACTCACAAAGTGATACCCCCCGCGCCTGAAATGTATAAGTTAGATTATCTCTCCTTGGAAATGTCAGAACGGAATTATATTGCTTCATGCACATCTTCATATGGAGTTCTTCCATTGTGTAAAGTTTCATGAAAATTCATCAAATGGTTTAGGAGGAGTTGTGCTTACAAGGATGGACAGACGGTATAAGTTAGATTATCTCCCCTTGGAAATGTCAGAACGGAATTATATTGCTTCATGCACATCTTCATATGGAGTTCTTCCATTGTGTAAAGTTTCATGAAAATTCTTCAAACGGTTTAGGAGGAGTTGCGCTTACAAGGATGGACAGACGGTATAAGTTAGATTATCTCCCCTTGGAAATGTCAGAACGGAATTATATTGCTTCATGCACATCTTCATATGGAGCTCTTCCATTGTGTAAAGTTTCATGAAAATTGTTTAAACGGTTTAGGAGGAGTTGCGCTTACAAGGATGGTCAGACGGACAGATTATCTCCCCTTGGAAATGTCAGAACGGAATTATATTGCTTCATGCACATCCCCATATGGAGTTCTTCCATTGTGTAAATTTTCATGAAAATTCTTCAAACGGTTTAGGAGGAGTTGCGCTTATGATGGATGGACAGATGGACAGGGTGATTCCTATATACCCCCCCAAACTTTGTTTGCAGGGGGTATAATTATCTTTCTTTAATCCTCTTCACACCTATCATCACCCCGAGTGCCAGAATGTTCTATGTCCCCTATGGGACATAGAACATTCTAGCGCTCAGGTGACATCATGTCAAAATAACAAGAATTGAATCTATAAATTTCTCCCATAATGCAAGTAGGAATTTAACCGATTCAATCTTGTTTGACAAAGCTCATTGAGAGTGACATAACCTTTTTCCCCGATCGGATTCAGGATGGCCGACTGGTGGCCATACTGGATTTTTTTTATTTTGACTTGGAAAAATTGAATGCCCCTTTTCAGCCACCCACACTGGGTGGTATTCCACGATGGGGGTATACTGGACGACAGACCATCTCGGGTTCTTATTGGTTTCCTTGTGAGAATCATTCTATTTATTTTTTGCACCCACATAGTAAGGTAACACTTTGACTTAGGAGTGATATGTACTGATGTCTTGGCTGACCTGCCTTCTCTATATAACATATGCACATACATTCGAGCAGCCTTCATATTTAGGTTTATAACATCATGTATGTATGTGTGATAATGCATGTCAAATCACATCAAATACTGTAGCAAATTCAAGCATGATATATCACTACCAATACCCCCCCCCCCCCCCCCCCACACCACACACACACCCAGCAACACTAATTCGATATTTTCTTTCCTTTTACCTCACACAATCATAAGCTTCACACTATTTAGCCATTACCCCACTCAAGTTTCCACACCAATGATTTCTTTTTCCTTTGAGCCCTGTCTGTTCTATCTTATCTATCTTGTTTGGCACGATCCAATGGGTTGAGTAAAATATCATTGTGGAATTTTACATTTGTAAGTTATCAATCTGCAGCGGTCAAAGGTTGTATGAACACTAGCCTTCAGCCCACTCATATATGTTTTCATCCATCTGGTATCACCACTGCCCAGTCTTGTCTTCATTCAACAAAATAATTTTCTTATTTATGTAAGCTGTCTATGTTACATCAAATTTTGACTGAACTGCATTTCTGGACACAAAAGCAGACAGCAGAGGCTGTCAAAACATTGGCAATGAAAGATTTCAATAGAAATGCTATTTCGTGAATTTATATTCATTTCATAAGATAAAACAGATTAAATACTTTACATGTACTGAGGCTAAACAGGTCTATAAAAATGGGGAATTTAGTGCTTGCAAGAGTAATTCTTTGATAGGTCACGTGATGTTTTATTCTAATAATGTGAGCTTACTCTAGAATATATTTGAAATTAAAAGGTTAAATCTGTACTGAAGGTAGGGTAACTGTGATGTTCCCACTGACTTCGGGGAATTGTATTCAAGCACGATATAAGCACTTTTCAAGTTTTCAAGGGCTATTATCTTTTTCAGGTGAACTTACAACACCATGGATAACACAAAGAATTTTAGCCTCGACAACCTGATATCTGAAAAAACCAAGTAGCTAGATATTTTTCATTCCTTGAGTGCAATAAGGCACCATCTGCAATGCTTCAGCATTGCAGATGGTGTCTTGTAGCACTCAAGGGACAATACAGAGATCAAAATAGATGTGGTTCTGACCAATTTTGTCTTATCGCATTTTAGTGGGGCAGGTAATCATGACATGTCTTGTCTCAGAGGTTAAAGGTAATCTGAATTTAAGTTCCTTTCAAGGAGGTTGGCAGAAAGTCCAGTACTTTTCAATGACAGCAACAAATTCAAGCACTTTTCAAGGAAGGGTCCAAAATTCAAGGACTATTCATTTGAGTGGGAAACCTGGGTAAATGTTTTGGTGTGAAGCCATTCCATGTAAGAAACAGGGTTATTCAATTCAGAAACATTCAATTAAGTTGGCTACACTGTACAAACCTGTGGTCGTGCATTTGCAACATCTAAATCATGTAACGTCACATCCTGAATGACATCTTTCTTTTTATGAACATCTCCTTTAGGTAATGGTACATATTCTTCTGCCTCCAAATCAAATTCAGTCGCATAACTGTCTGACCTTCCTTGCCTCTGTAACATAAACATGAATATATAAATTCACAACTTTTCAGTGATCCATCAACCCTGTCAATTAGCATCGCCTTTTGGCAATGCCAATGCAAAAGTCAAAGAAAATAAATTTTCTTTGGCAATAAAACAGCCAATGGAAAAAATAAAAAACATCACCATAGTTGTTAAGTGAACATTCAGGTTTGGTTTGGGTATTAAAGTATTACCTCAGTCCAAGGTTCAGTATCATGATGGTGTTATGGTGATAAGACAAAAAGCAATGGCCCTTTAGTGAATTAATAAACTTCATTTGCATTGTCTGGGTCCTGCCCGTAATTTTTTTGATTAGTGCACAATAACAGACAAGGGGCTTCCTCTGTTATTGGCACTGTGAAGAATTAGTGGTGGTCAAAACAGCATTTTTCAACTGAAGTAGTGGTCAGAAATGAAAAAAGTGTCGGATTCACACAACCGGTACAGACGACTACCGTGGGCTTACTCCTAGTTCATCCCCATTTAGTGCTTTTGTAATTGTGTTACAGATGCTTCGTTAGAAGCATCTGCATCTCAGTTACAAACTGAGTACCTGATTCTAAAATGTTGAGTCAAAACTGCAGATGCAAAAGGTGTTTTTATTGAAGCACAGTTATTTACCAAGGCAATTGTTTTACCGATGCAAATTCATTCAGTTGGCAGGCCTGGATCCATACAGTGAAATTATATTGACTGAAAGTTAAAATGCCAGGAAAAATATACAGAGAAACCCTGTTAATTGCCACTTAGGCAGTGAGAATCATCCAATTAACACGAGTATTAAATAAACAGGGAGTTGATCATCTTCCAGTATTCTAGAGATAAACTGGGTATTTATTCCATTATATCTTGTTTAACAGAGCTCTGTCAAATAAGATAGAATAGATGAAATGCTTACTGGATGTAGAGAGGCCAAAAAGGTCTATAAACCTGGAAAATTCCCTGTCAGAGTAAATATCCAAAGATCTGATGTCTGATGCCTATTATGAACTTAATTCATTAAACAACTGGGGTTAAATCCAGAACCAGGAAATTTGCAGTTCTCAATTGGGGAGTTCAGAAATTCAGGAAATCAAAAACTGGAAACAGCACCATACCATCTAAGTACTAGCCTAGTACAACTTAGTGGATGTAATACAAAAGCATGCTCTCCTCTTAAAACTTACCCTTACTGCACCACTGTTAGCTTCTATATATATCACATCTCCAACTTCCACCTTCTCTTTCTGTAGACTTTCATATATAGATGGTTCTAATTTCAACTGTTTTGTTCCTTTGGCTGTTTTCAGGCCAATAATAACATGACTAACTGTTTTCCCATAACCTTAAAAAAGCGATTATACTCTTGAACTAGTTGAAACTCGGAAGTGATATAAAAGATGATGAAAGTTTTACTTGGTAAAGGTCCACAGAGAAGATAGTTGCAGTAAATCCTTTAGATTGCCCCCAGTCCTTAAAATTCATGTGAGAACCTGAATTGATCCTTGCAAATGATTCTCAAAAGGGAAACAATGAGAATCAACTTCGATTCTTGCAAAGTGTTCATTTGATTCTTTTTATGGATTCTGAAAGTGTCCTTAATTGGTTGAATGCTAGAAGCCACTATCAGGGCCTTCAAAAAAATGAGGGTACCAGAGCAAAACCCAACACTTTCCTTGCTCATCTTTCATATTCAGTCAAACGCAAATAACATTGTATTCAAATAAAAAAATTTATTACAAATTATTGTGGGCACTCTACAATAAATTGTAATGAAACAAATTTTGATGAACCAATTTAGACCACCAAAAATAATACACCCTGCAACCAGTTAACGCTTTACCCAATGTAACGGCCAAAAACCAGCCAGCACAATTCTCAAAAATCGCTAATTAATTTTCATTATTTTTTGTCTCAAAAACATAGGTTATCATATGACACCACATTGGAACGAGCTCATCGGACTTGTTCCCATGAGGGGTCATAACCTATGTTTTTGAGACAATAAATGAAAAAAAATTAATTTTTCAAGAATTTTTTTTAACAGTATCATCTGATTTTCATTCTAGGTAAAGGGTTAAATGCCTGGAGAATCTTGCTTTTCTTTTTCTCCCTCATAATAAGGTAACACTCTGACTTAGCAGTGGTGTCTTATAAAGTCTTTGCTACCTCTAGAGGCAATCAAGATTTCAACAGAAACCACAGCCAGAGTACTGTAATTTCCATCAGCATAATCACCAGAAGCATGTAAGTTGGATATGTATTCTACATCTAAATGTGAGATGAGAA
This sequence comes from Pictodentalium vernedei, assembly GCA_031216915.1. Classification (NCBI taxonomy): domain Eukaryota; kingdom Metazoa; phylum Mollusca; class Scaphopoda; order Dentaliida; family Dentaliidae; genus Pictodentalium; species Pictodentalium vernedei. The sequence goes on along the minus strand of CM062296.1, from coordinate 313,250,299 downwards.
ACTCACTAAAATTGGAATTATTCCCCCAAGGTTTGAACTCTAAAAAATAAACAAATATGAGGTTTATTTTTAAATTATGGATTAGGTACTGGCTGCACTCACATGGGCAGAACAGTACTCTCAAATTCTAAATTAAATAACTCAAAATTGATTCTTGCAGCAGGAGAATAAAAGCGACTTCTCTCAAATCAGAACCAATTTTAAGGCATACGCACAAATTCATTGACTGATGCAGATTGAGGTACTAAAAGTATGACCATTTCCCAAAAATTATGAGAATGGCACAGAGGAATTATATGTACTCAACAATGAAAGTGTCAAAGACACTGTAGCTCAACTTGTGTAAGACATGTACATGTATAGTATGTGACACAGCAATGACACACATCTAGGTAATGACCTAATAACAAAGGTGCATGTAAAGTATTGTAAAGGTCTGTACATAAATACTGACCATAGCCTGTAACAAATGTAAGGTAAAGTACTGTAAAAGTAGGGGACAGTTAGATGCTAAACTAGAAAAGAAATCTCCATGCGGTTAATGTTACAATGGAGTTCCTTGTATGGTGCACCATAAGCCAAATGTTAGCAACTGTTTTGGCTTGTTTGATTCAAACTCTTCTACAGTTGATTCCTGCTAATTAATAAATATTTGTACAGGGCTTCTTAAAATATAGGTATTTGAATTTTTTATCTTTAGGTCATAGGGTTCCCACAGGTAAGGAGGTTTTATTTTTCTCATTGGAAACAGAAAACTGGGTTGTGCTAATAACGTTTACCCTCCCCAAACAGCACCAAATATTAACACAGCCGAACCCCAAAACACTCGTTACCCTCCCATGATGATAACAAACGTAGTCCTGGAATTCTGTACAAAAAACTGATTGCATCTAATTTTGGTATAAAATGGCCGGCAGCAGCCATCTTGAATTTCAGACTGCACCCAATAACACTTGTTCTCGTCCCAAGGTGATAACAAAGGTACCCAAGAAGTTTCGTGAAGATCGGTTCATAAATACAGCCTCTTGCCGAAGCCGTATTGACATGTGCACTTACTGTGTATAAGTAGAGCTGAATAAATCAAAGTTCATCTAATTTGCATAATTTCTGCACGAGACAAAAACCCGTATTATATGTAATGTATTCCATGTTACTAAACATTCATACAAAAATTTATTCAAATCAGAACTTTCATACAGAAGTTCTGTACAAAAAACTGATTGCACTAATTTCTGTACAAAATAGCTGCCAGAAGCCATCTTGAATTTTGGACTGCACCCAAAAACACTTGTTCTCGCCCCATGGTGGTAACAAAGGTACCCAAGAAGTTTCGTATAGATCAGTTCATAAATACATCCTCTAGCCCAAGCCATATAGAAGTTCTGTACAAAAAACTGATTGTACCCAATTTCGGAACAAAATAGCCACTGGCAGCCATCTTCAATTTTGGGCCACACCCAAAAACACTCGTTCTTGTCCCAAGGTGATAACAAAGGTACCCAAGAAGTTTCGTGAAGATCAAGTCATAAATACAGCCCCTAGCCCGAACTGTATTGACATGTGCACTTACTGTGTATATAAAGTAGCACCGAATAAATCAAATAGCCCAAGAACATTAGGTTTCACTAGGGAAAAAAATCGGTGAAAGCTGATTTTTTCAGGGAATGTCGAGTACATGTCACTGAACGATTAGACAAAAATCCCCTAAAATCCCAGTTGAGCTTTTTTTTCTACAGCCTTTTTTCGAAAACGTGTTTGAAAAAAATAAAAAAAAATCGCACGAACTTTGTAACCTCGAATTGATCCAACTGTATTTTTTGTTTACGCGTATTTCGAGCTACATAATGTCTAATATACATTTACCTAAAGGAAAATGTGCATTCTGTGACAATTTCTGCGAAAAATTATTGAAAATTCACAAAAACAGTATCGGATTTACACAAAAAATGACGATTTTCCTAACGGATTTGCCCAAAGGGTCGTAGTACAGAACGGGATGTTAGTTGGACAGACGATAAAAAATCCACCACCATTTGAAGACTTTTACCATTGCTTACAAAATAGACATTATGGAAGACCCCCTCTGCTTCTGGCCGAGTTCCCCTTTTGGCATAAAATTCGTCAGCATGAGAACTCAACTATTTTCGGGCTTGGGATCGAACAGACACGTCTGTGTCTGGCAGCATTAGATCAATAAATAATATTTACAGAAAGTACAAAAATCAATAAATAATATTTACAGAATGTACAAATCAATCAACATGGATTAAGTTACATTGACTATTATCAACGCTATATACAGAAATGACATGACCTATATACATATTATTCATCGAACTCAGAAATTTCCGACAGGACAGTGTTTCTGTGGTTGTTACAAGAATCCGAACTGCAATTACACAAACCTGAGCAAGAGAGTCCTGCCTTCTTACACCCACACCTTTTTGTACAAGCACTCTTGCAACCACAACTGATCAGATTCAGTAGGTTATCGGGGGCACATGGCTTTGTGGCTGCAGTCGGTACAAGAAGTCCATTGTCTAGCGACCACCCCCAATCTGTCGGAGGAAGCGAAGTGCCCAGCCATTGTTGGACCTGGAGATAACATCTGTAGACATGTTGTTGTGCAGCATCGCTGCTTGGTGGGAGTGAGGCTAGGTCGATGGGTTTATTCAGTTTAGATTTTGCTACATAACGCTTGTAAGTGACATATCTATATTGGTCGAGAGAGGAAACAGTTTTACTCCCGTATAAGATCAGGAGAAGTTGTTCCCCGGCAGCGGCTACTGCACTTGGTGTACTGTCATCCGCCAAAATTGTGTTGACATACTGTTGTGAGTCGCTAGTAACATCGGAGACAATTGTACTGAATACTTTCTTCTTACCAACTCGAAAGAGTGCAGAAGTAGTGTCACAACCACTTATAGAATGTGCTACAAGGAGGTTGCTTCTATGGTCACCCATTTTGGTTGCTATTTCACTAACTGAAACTAGTAAGTTTGGGGTAATGGAATACATCATGTGAATATTACATCCCGGTTGAACTCGAGAGGTAAGAATGACTAACAAGTCTGTGTCTGTTCCCACAACGACAACATTGTTGTCATCTTGAGCGATGTCAAGTGCAGTTTCGGCTATCAGTACATCAGCCTCGGCCTGCTTGGACTGAATATTGATAGCAGATAGCTCCTGCATTAGAAGATCGATCAGTTGGGTTTTGTTCTTGGCATTTGCAAGGAAATCGGATTGGGGTGTGGTGGCTGGTAACTCGGGTGAGATATTGATATCAATGGAATACCTGTCTTTAGATCTACGGGCTTGTTCCATGCCCTTTGTCGACATTGTACAAGCATAACCATCAAAAACAACCACGACGTTCGCCCCAAAATGTCTCACTAGATAATTGGAATATGATGTACATATGTCCTTATATGACGACTGTTTAGGCCATACAACTGCCCTCAATAAAAATCCACCATCTACAACAAACAGAGAATGTTCTGGGATTTTAGTTTGCTCGGAACCGTATGTTTTGAGGATCTTACCGAGCGTGCTTTTCTGTGTCTTCCTCATTCCAGCATAATCAAACAATGCTGGTGGTTTCGGGGCGAGTTCATATTTGAGATACTCTTCCATCTCTGCTTGTGACTGAATAACACATGTGATGCGGTTGAACAGAATTGTGGGGTCAATCACTACCTTACTTCCACGGACTTTGATGCTATTTGCCATCGATGCGAAAGACTTCACAGTGTCAACACGTCGTAGTTTGATGCTGTTGAACGTTTTGCTTACAACATTCGATACGCAACATTCACCAATTTTGCGAACTTGGTCACAGTTCACAGTTTAGTCGGCCACAAGCCCGGTCGCTATAGAGACTAATTGTAGTGGATCTCTATTCTGAAAGGGGGAATGCACTCTGAGCCAGTTCAATAATTTGGTGATATCATTGGCATCAGTCAATTGTGAACTTTGACGGAGATCCCGATGTTGTTCGCCATGACCAGTGTGAACATGAACAAAATTTTCGAGAGCATTACATATCGGAAGGCAAAGAGGTAGTCCATGTACCCATTTCGCAACAGTGCTATCGGTTATTCCCCTGCCATGTGTGAGACCACCAGGGAGCTTGAACATTCTCATTAAACACTGCTCTATGGTCTGATCAGAATATATCCCGTCCCAGAATTTATCTGAGCGCCTTATGGTAAAGTAACCTTTCTCAGTGAACAACTTCAAATCATCCTGTTGCATTATTTCTGTTAGCACATTCATCTGCTGCAAATAGAGATGAAAACTTTTTGCGTATGCAAAATGACCACCTGCGTGAAATACTGGAATCATATTGCGAACACAATATGTGTGGAGTTCCCAGTCGCCTGTGCGCTCTGCTCTCAAGAACAACTGGAGAAGACCTATTTGCTCGTAGTATTGTACCCAAAGCTTTCCTGTGCGTCCTACGGACGCATTCTGGAGCAGTTCGTGTAATTTTGACAGTAGATGGTTGACACTTTCTTGATTGACAGCGTCAGCTGTTGTACAGTCACCTCTGGCAAGTCCACAGAATATTTCATTGACTTCTGTGCAGTCTATGTTATCTAGTGTTTGGCTTTCTTCAAACACAAGTTTTGTAATGGCAATTTGTGTTAGCAAATCGGCACGAACTGCTCTTGAATATGCATGACCACTGATCAACTGATGGATTGACCCACCAGCATAAACAGTCCCCCAAAGTTCATCCAAGCCGCTACCAGCCATGATTGAACCAATTGCCCCTAAATATGACATAATCATATGGAAGTTGCCGAGTCTAACGAAAACTTTTGTCAACTTATCTGACGAAGACACAATCTCCACTGCTTTGATATAAAGTGGTTGGTCAAACGTCACTGGACAAACGTTCAGTCCCTGTTTCTCACATTCAGTTTGCATCTTGAGTGTAGGCGAACACCACATTATGTGATTTAAACGAAAAATGGAAATTGAAACAATGATGCTATAATACGGTATTTGAATGAGAAAAGTCGATGCCGTTTGAATTTGAGTTTAGGGGGTATGGTTAATATTTCACACGTTTCACCAGTTCATTATGGAATAAATGACTATTGTTATATATCATTATAAAGCCACTGCTTTTCTGCAATTTTTGATATATAATTGACATCCCAAAGTAGTCGTAGATTTGATTTAATGGACGTTGTGTACCGTTGTGTGTATGAAAACAATAAATTTTTTTTCGTAATTTTGTACATTTTCGTGAATATTTCACCATTGAGTGTGAGGATTGGTACAAAGTTGGCATTTTCTGTTGGGGATATGTATTCTCAATATAATTCAGCACGATATTTATGATTCTCACCCTGCTAAGGTGAATAAGAATGAGAAATATGGAGCTGGGTCGAATTTTTTTTTTAATTTTTTTTTTCATCAAAATAACGCTATAACTAAAAAGGCTCAACTCGGATCCGCGGGGACTTTTCACACTTTATCCGCAATGTGTGTCCCGGAAACATATAAAAAAATCAGCTTTCTCCGATTTTTTTCCTTACTTTCTCATTTTTATGTCTAATGTGCCTGGACTAAAAGTTCATCTAATTTGCATAATTTCAGCAAGAGAAAAAAACCCATATTATATGTGATGTACTCTATGTTACTAAACATTCCTACATAAATTTATTCAAATCAGAACTTTCTGTACAAAAGACTGATTGCACTAATTTCGGTACAAAATCGCTGCTGGTGGCCATCTTAAATTTTGGACTGCACCCAAAACCACTCATTCTCGTCCCACGGTGATAACAAAGGTACCCAAGAAGTTTCATAAGGATCGGTTCATAAATACAGCCTCTATCTCGAGTCGTATTGAATTGTTGACACTGGACAGACATAGGGCTGCACGGTATACCTGTATGATGGTATACCTGTACCGTACTGCACGGTATACCTGTATGGATGAATACCGGTATTGTTTTAAAAGTACCGGTATATCGTAAGAAACGGGATTGGATCAATTTATCGAAGTTGAAGTCAATATATTATTAGGGAAAAAACAGTCAGTGTATTCTATCAGTGATAAAAGTACACGTCAATCAATCTTCATTCGACGAATCAAGACACAGTTTGTAGGGTACTTGAACTGCGAAGGTTATAATTAAGTATACACGTACCAGCAATTTGAAACTGAAAGTTGAATCTTTCGGGAGTGCGTCGAATTCAGGGAATGAATTAATACTTTGACAAATTTGTGTATGTAATCTTACGTTTTCCGGTGTGGATAATAAAATTACTCACAAAATCAAAAATCATTATAGGGATTGTTTGTTTTACTTATTCTGTTCCTCTCAAAAACAGACAAAACCTGAAGCCACGTTGATCAAAATTTCCATCAACACTGTCATTGTGAACTTTGAACTTATGGATATTAATGAGCTGTTAAATGGCAATGAAAGCGTGCGTTGGACATTACTTTTCGTCCCAGTTTTAAAATGCCAACCAGCAATCTAAACCTTAACTATGATTATTCTTTGTAACTTCAAATATTTTTTTTGCAGATGTTATCCCAGAAATTAATAATGAATTCAAATAAATATATAGCTTAACCCTTTAAGAACTGTGCTAACCATGCATCACATCAGATGAAGTTTTAGGAGCATAAACATACACGGTACAGAAACAGAAATAAAGGGAAGGGGAAGCCTGCACAAAAATAATCCATTCAGACATTAATAATTGCCGCTCACATGAACATTAATTCAAACACAAACACACTACTGACCATATCTATCAACACTTAAAATACAGTAGGTCATAAGTAGAACAAAACAATGGAGAGAAAAATGCAGGGTGCGAAATGCACACACTCCATAAAACAGCTGTATTAATTAATATTCATGAACAAAGAAAAAATAAACACTACAGTCAGCTACAGTGACGAATTGGGGAATATTCTTTTCGAACAGAAAAGTCATGGCATGTTCTTGTTTTTTCTCATGTCTGAGCTGTCTCTGTCATATGATTTTAAATCAAAATAAAATAACGATGTGCACATTTGCAAAACAAAAATGCTTTCTTAAAGATATTGGTTTCAGCTGAACATAAGGTACCGAATACAGTAAATTTTAGTCAATTGTTAACCGCCCAAAATATAACTGTGTTGTCAATTGTTTACGAACTCAATTCCCCAGAACATCACACAAGTTTTTCACCCTCTGAACTAGGCTACGATATACCGGTATATCGCAGTATTTTTTTCAATACTGATACCGGTATTGAAATTTGAATACCTTGCAGCCCTAGACAGACGGACGACGGGCCATGGCATAACCTCAAATTTGACTATGTCAAAGTTGAGCTAAAAATCAAGAAAATCTGTGATATAAAAAATATGCAGAAAGACAAAATTTATAGTTGTCAAACACACCAGAAATGTGGCATTGGATTGCAAATCTGAAGTAATTTGGTTTTTCAAAATCAAGAATTCATGATGCAGTGCACCAATCCAAATTATGTTGGTCACGTTTGGTTTAACATTCATTGAATGAGTTTTCAGATAACATATCCTGAGAATGATTTTTGGTAATCCTGAGGTAATTCTTATAGAATTATATGTCCATTAGAAAGATCTGACTTCAACCGTCGAACTTGGGACCAAAATGATTTTGGCCACAAAAAAGTGAATTCTCCCGAATGATTTTAGACAGCCCCCTGCCCGTCCCAAAATTTCAGACCTGCCCAGAGTGAATTTGTACCACATACGATAATCTGTTGATGATGCGGTTTTGACCCTTCCAAATATTTTGAAACTACTGCACTGCAATGATACAACTGTCAAGACTTTTCTCAATCAGACACAAAATGGAAACTTACAGCCACCACCTCAACTCCCCAAAATATACACTGTAGCATCTCACACGGCCCAAAATTTTTTTAAAATTACGAAAACATAACATCTCAATTCCCATTTGCATTTTGTTTTTTTTCATTCATACATTAATTTGCAATATTTTGTTTGTGAAATCTTGAACCACTGGTATAAATGTGTTTGAATCAGAACCTGATCTGATCAAGAAGGAAACTTTTGCATACACAATATCGTAAGAATGCATAAAATTTGCTGTCAGGTTTAATCTTTTACCCAACATAACAGTCAACAATGGCCAGCACTATTCACAAAAAATCACCATTTAATTTTCCTTCTCTTTTCATTTTTTGTCTCAAAATCGAAGCTTATGACCACCTCACAGGGACCAGCTCTACACGAGGAGGGATGGGGGGTCATAAGTTATGTTTTTGATGAAAAAAATGAAAATATAGAGGATATCTATGCTGTTTCAGTGAATATCGGGAAATACCTCATGAATGTGAACCTGAAAATTTTATTTTTCATGAGCGCTTAAGCAAGTGAAAAATTATACTTTCCGGTTCACACAAATTAGATAATTCTCGATATTCACTAAAACAGAGTAAATTTTCTTTTTACTTTTTGCTATGTGACATTTTACTACAGAATATTCAGCCCAATTCGAATGCAAACAGTTTCAAGACAAAAAGCTGCCGATTGTTCCTTCAATGTGACGTCATGTGCCAAGGTGTAACGTCATTTAGGAAGCTACTAAAAAAATTCATTGTATGGACCTGAAAATATTATTTTTCACTCACGCAAGTGCTTGTGAAAAATAAAACTTTCAGATCCACAATCATGAGATAATTCCAGATCCTGACTAAAATAGAGTAGATTTTCTTTTTTATTGTATGCTACGAGACATTTTATTGCACAATATTCAGCCCAATTTGACCCCAAATGCAAACATTTCAAAACAATAACAAAAGTCAGCTGATCGTTCCTTCAAGGCTATGTGATGCGGTGTTGCGTGACATCATTTAGGAAGCTACTGAGGGATATTCCTTTAGATAATTTGTGATAATTCACAGGCTAGCACATAATAAATTTAGTAATTCAAGAATTTTGTTTTCAAATGTCATCTGTTTTTCATGTTAGATAAAGGGTTAAGAGAGTAAACTGTACAAACAAGCCAATAGAGTTGTGGGAATGATTCAACATTTGCCCTGCATGTACATTACAAGCAGAGTGGTTTACAACAAAAATACCAAGTGTGTGCAGTTTCCTTCCAAGTCAGTAACTCATGAATTTTGTGAAGTTAGACAGTACAGTGAACCCTGTTAATTGAAAAGCCACTTTGCCAATGAAAATTATTCAATTAACAGGAGTATTCAATTAACAGGAATTGTGTCACTTTCCTGTATTCTAGAGATAAACTTAGCATGTATTCTTTTATATCTTGTTTGATAGAGCTCCATGAGCTCTGTCAAACAAGATATAATAGATTTAATGCCTGTATTGGATGTACTGTGGCTAAATAGGTCTATAAACAAAGGAAAACTGGGGAGAGTCAGAGTAATTATCTCAACAGGTTTACTCTATAACCTATATTCAATTAATAGGTCAAATTTGTACTAAAGGTATAGTAAATGGTTTTGAGTTGGGAAATTATATGCAATTAATAGGGTTATTCAGTTAAGAGATATCCAATTAAGTGGGTTTCATTGTACTGTCATTGTAAAATAGGACAGATTATTTTGTCAGGATCACAGCCCAGATATCTTGATCTACTGGTATAAAAATACACCCACTGCAATCTGATCAAGGAATAGATTGCATTTGCAATCCAAGTACAGTTTCATTCCTTATGTCCAAAGAATGCTTGTGCTTTCCATGCATGTTCACAACATTGAAATAACTGGCTGAAAAACCCAATCCATGGATGATTCAGATATAAATCATACTCTAATCATCATGATAACAGCTAGGTTAAATCGTTACTTAATGTAACAGCCAAAACTGGCCTGCACTATTCACAAAATTTATTACTTTTTTTTCAATTTTAGCCACAAAATCATAGCTTAGGTCCACTCACCAGAAGGAGCTCAATGGGCTTGTTCCGATAAAGGTGTCAAAAACTTTATGTTTGGGAGTGAAAAATAGAAATGGTCAGGTATTCAAGAAATTTTTTGCCAGTGTCTGCTATCCAAATTAGATAAATTCATACAGGACAGACAATCTAGGTCTCAGGTGTTTCCTGGGATAAAATAATAACAAGACAAAACTTTGATAAAAATGTTTTTTTTTAAATTCAATTGTAAATACCATCTCACCTCCCATTGGATTTTCTGTCTCAACTGGTGTTAGCTCAGTCACTTCACCTTCGTATACTTCCTTAACTTCTTTTATCCTCAGACCAATCGCCCTCCGGAAATTTTCCATCAAAACCTCAGTCTTTTTTATTTCTGAAGAGTAAACTTCGCTGCCAACCATCGGACAAAATGGCACTTTGCTTCCCAATTCTTGAGCTATTGCCAGAGCTAGGGCAGTCTATTAAAAATAAATAAATGTACGAACACTTAACCTTAATTTTTAATCAAATGAACCGATATCTAAGAGATTCAATCCCCGAAACAATTTACATGAAATAAAACCTCACAATCTTTCCTCTGTTTATTTTTGTCTGACAAAGCATACGGTATTTTGATCACATAAGTGAACAGAGAATTCTGACTGGATCGTGACTGAGTCACGATCCAGTAAAAATTCTCTGTCCACTGCCGTCCCTACAACAATTTAGAATCTCATCCTTTGAAAAAGAAATGTGACAACACTGAATATCAGATACTATGTTTGCTTTCCTTCCCAGAGACTTCAAATCACAATGGGTCTTTTTGTTGAATCTCAACAAACTGACGCAGGTATGTCGTTAATGAATCACAATCTGATAGATAACAAACTCACGTTTGTCACCACAGTACTTATTTGTACACGTTATTTTATTATCAGAACTGATATGTCCTTACTTAATAAAAAGCATTTTTTTTTTATTTGGAAAAAGCAGACTCTGGCTTGTGTAAGCACTTACTTGCACTGAGTGACCCTTGAATGTATCTATCAACATGTTTACAGATACTGTTACACAGAATCTATTTTTAGCTCACTGTACATCTCACTCACTACTGTTTAAGAAGGTCACCCTTGTTTACTTGATATTGGAATCATCATGAAGCTTAATGAGGTGACTTTAATTAACCTATCAAAAATTAATAGAAAATAGAACATTGGAGAAATTTCTTATTCTGGAACCTTCTATCTGAAGACTATATAAATAAATAATCTCTGTCAACAGAATCAAGACATTCTATTCATCTCACAAGGCACTCTTTTTATATAAACAACCATTGAGAAGTCATTTATTTACATTCAGCATTATTATTACAGGACAGAGCATTATTATAGAAGCAGCTGAGAATATATTATATATTCTTTGGAATATTTTTGAGAATTTGAGCATCTTTTTGTATTAGAAAAGTGTTTCCAAAAGAGAATTTATTCTTCTTGTAAAAGAGAATTTACTTTTAAGAAAAGCCAGGATCCTACTGGATTATTTTCAAACTACCTGCGGAGGCAATACTTATTGGATATTACCTAATTCCATTTAAATTTTGCCGAGTGCTTTATTGGAATTTATTAGAGACTGCTGAATTTTTGAGTGAACATTTCATTACAACTTTTTGGATACTGTTTTTGTAGACACATCCATGGACAGTTTCTTAATCACTGGATTCTACTTAATTTTATTTTGGACAAATTGATAAGTATTTCTGTTTTTATTTTCTGTATACCAAATAGGGTAAAATATTTTTGTATCAATTTCTTTTCATATTATTTTTTTTTTTATTAATTTTCAGAATAGTTAAATTCTAGTTTTTGTAGCGGACTCTCAAATTCTGTTACCATTATTGTTATTTTCACACCGTAACAACACACTCTGATAGAATTAAGTGGACTCATTACTCATGGGAGGGCAAGGCAGCTGTATCTTCAGTGCTTTCCTTATGGAAAATGTTGCGAGAGCAATAATATGCGCTTGTGAAATCACTTGCGAGCTCAACTTGAGCCTGCCAACCATGTTGTCCAACATCAAAACAATTTGTATTTATTTATTGGTGTTTAATGTCACCTATTTATGCACAATAGCTAAGCTTGACACAACAGGACATAAAGTCAAGTTTAGTCAATCGTTTATCCCCATGTTGCCCATTTTAGAGGACTTCCACCCCAAGCATCAGTGACTGGGTAGTAAAGCAGAACTTGTTTACCATAGTAAAGAAAGCACTACCTCATTTTCCGGGGTTCCCACAGGAAAATCTTCCAAGGCAATGTATATCCCCGTGAATCATCGTGAATAGATAGGGTTAACAGTCAGTCAGAACCCAGCAGGAGTATCAGACCTGGTGGATGGTTTGGGTGAAATAAAGTTTAATTCGGGACGATTCGGTCTGGGGACAATTTGTTTCATGACATCAGTCAGCAGAAGTATCAGACGTCTCTGACGGTACCTGGGGGACGGTTTGGATAAAATACAGGTTATCCGACAGGATTTCAGGTGTGAACGGAACCTAACAATCGATATTGTGATTTATAAGAAGCACCGACCTCGCTGCTAATGAAATTAGTTCCCTTGATGTGCAACATCATCACTGAATGATTATTGTCAAATAGAATACCGACCTCGGAGAGAACACGGTCAAGGTCAAAAACAACACAAATGAAAACCATCGCCCCGAAACAATCACACTGTAAAACCCACTGCCTTCGGAAAAAAAGCACACGTAGGGTAAATTATTAGCACTAAACACGATGCACGCATTGTTTTCCAAAATCAAAGGTCTGTCGAATGAGAAGCTTGGAGTAAAACACAATTCATTCAGAACGAAGATCGAGCGAATACAGTTGTACAGTTCGAGCCAAAAATTGACAGGCGCAGTTTTTAGCGCTTGTTCATTGGAAAATGCGAGCGCTTACGGGCGCAAGCGCATATGCGCCTGCTATATGGGAAGGACTGTATCTTTGGATAAAAAGATATACAAGAAAAGTGCAAAGAATTTCCCATGTCTCCTCAAACAATGCAAAGTTTGGCTTGAACCCCTTTCATCAAGACCAAAGGGTGATATTTGTGCTGAAATTTTTTTTAGCCAGATGACTTATTCAGGCCTGGCATTTTCAGGAGAGTGATTTATTTAGCGACTACCATAATAGCCTATTCCTAAAACTCACATCTTTTCAGATCTCAGTGCTATGTTACTGGTCTCTGTAAGACGGCCACAATATCCCTCCCACACCTCTGGGCCTTGCCAAGGCCCAGAGATGTGGGAGGGACAGTGTAGCCATCTCACAGAGACTACCTTGTTAGCCGCACCAAATTAAATGTACAAAGTCAAAGACCAGTAAGCAGAATTCATTAATAGTAAATCTTCATTTTGCTACTTTTACCTTTTGTAAGCGTAAGGAGAGCTAATTGCTCCCCTTGATTGTAGGACGACTCGGCCCATGACAAAGTCGGACCATTACCAAGTCGGCCCTTAGAATTTTTTTTATTCCATCGGAAATATTTTTGATATGAAAAATGAAAATAAAAGTTATTTTTGTAGTTCCATTGAATTAGCAGCCTCAGTTGTACTGTGAGTTGTTTATAGAAGTGAGTTGTTTTGATGGAGGGAAATAAAAATGAACATATGTCGATGCTTTTTTCTTTTTCTCGTGTTGTTGTTATTGTTATATTCATCATTGTTATTGATTAGTTTGATCAACGAAAAGAAAAAAAAATTCTATTGAAAGTGTTTTATTTAATTATTTTTGTGATTAAATAACAACTGTCTGACAAGAAGTCACCTCCATAAATACCCTCTGTACATCTTCAAACACCATTCAAACTAAACTGTTGGAGCTTTCTCCATTCCTTTTTTTTTAACCGCTATGGTCATATTCCGGGGCCGCTACCAAACCGGCATTGCTGTTTGGTTTTCCCTTAAATTTGCCATCGCACAACATTATATTCTGGCTCGCCACCATGGTGGGACTCAAACCTCTACCATCGCCAAGCTAAAACCGAATAGAGCCCACTCTCTAACAGTCTTAATGGCCTTGAGGGATTGATTATTGACAATCTATCACGCCAACGTAAACTGCCGGGAATTCTAACAGTGTGCATACCCCCGCAGACCCCATTTGATGCAATAGGAAAGCTAGGCCTGTGTGATCCAAGTGAAATAAAATAAGGTTAACCGGGTCGCAAGGGATTTGCAAATCCCACATCGTCCCTGCACGCCTTCGGCACGCTAAAACTTTTCATTCATCACACACCATCACGTGAAACTCTTAATCAGTTCAGAATTATATCATGGGGAGTGACCACTGCGTAGTTTGTAGCAGGATTGTTACAAGTCGTCAACAGGCATTGAGCTGTGATACCTGTTTTTCGTGGCCCCACAGGATATGCAATTCAGGAATAACACAAACAGAATATCGACGTATTATGAGATAACGAGAAAGTATGATACCATTCACATGTAATAAATGCAAAGAAAGTAGTATGAATGGTAGCGCCTAATCAGCATCCATTGAAAATGCATCGTCGCATGATTTTGGAACATTCAATGTTTCCTTGAATGTCTCTGAAATCAGACAGACAACAGACTCATCGGCAAGAGAGATTGCAGAAAATGAATCATTGCCAAATGACTACACAGAAATGGCATCTGACAAAACACATTAAATTTTCCGCTTCAGGGGCATGGAAAGCAATAAGAGAGGAATTTCATGACACCACAACCAAAGGTTGCTCATTCCACTTTTCCCAGGCTATTTGGAGCAAAACTCAAATAAATTCACATATATAATTAAATTTTTATCCATGTGTATTGTATATATTTTTTCTTCTTTTTGTAAAATCCCTTCATTTTTGAGAAGTTCCAAATAAATTTTTTTAACTTTTTTACCAATTTTCCCATCAACATTCCCTTATGTATTCCCACAGTCCGTAGTCCGAGTTGGTAATGGGCCAACTTTGTTATGGGCCGAGTTGTCATAGTCCGAGTTGATAAATGGGCCGACTTTGTTATGGGCCGACGTTGATATGGGCCGAGTTGTCCTGATACCCTCCCCTTGGCAATACGAGGGGAGTGATTTTTAGCCCTCCAGCATTTTTAAGAATGACAGGCCTGCTTATTCACAATGGGTTACCCCTTAATATTGATCATTCCGTTGAAGAGTTTCCAAAAAAAGTCCGGAAATCTGATATTTTGGTGCTTTTCCATATTTCCAAGGGCCATAACTCACACAAGAATAATGCAATCACCATGAAACTCAAACTTGATCTGTACGTCATCGTTCTATAGTAGTTTACCAATGAAAGTGTCAATGACACTGTGTTGTGTTTGATGAAAAGGATAATGTTCAATGTTTATGAAAGGATTATGAAATAAGACAAGAATTGTGATAATTGGGAATATGTTCATTTCTATTCCCCTGTATGCTATGTTTATGATGAAAATAATATGAGGTGTACACTGTACTAAAGAGCTGAGGGGTGGGTTAATATGACCTCACAGTTAATGTATGTGGCCCTCACAGTTAACATATATCAACAAAAGTTACCAAGTTACAGTGAAATTATTCCAAAACGAGTCATCCTATCACGTTACATTAAAATCCCTTCATAAATATGGCCTGTAGACTGTGCTAAAGGTTTTTGGGCTTCGGGCCCCTGTAGCCGTCAGTTTCCCAATTGCATTCAAGGGGGACGTTCTCATCTAGACATTATATGAAGTCAACCTACCAAGTTACAATGAAATCCCTTAATAAATATGACCTGTAGACTGTGCTAAAGGTTTTTGGGCTTTGGGCTCTGGCAGCCATCATGGTTGAATGATCGCAACCAAAAGGGGACATTTTCATCTGGACATCATCTGGAGTGATCCTATGAAGTTACAATGAAATCCCTTCATAAATATGACCTGTAGACTGTGCTCAAGATTTTCGGGCTTCAGGCACATGTAGCCATCACAGTTGACAAACCACAACCAAAAGGGGATGTCATTATCTAGGCATTATATGAGTCAACCTAACAAGTTACAATGAAATCCTTCCATAAATAGGACCTACAGACATGCTATATGTTTTTGGGCTCGGGCACCCATCAAGGCTCAATGATCATGACCAAAATGGGGCGTTCTCATCTAGACATTATTTGGAGTCATCCTACCAAGTTACAATGAAATCCCTTCATAAATATGACCTGAAGACTGTGCTAAAGGTTTTTGGGCTTTGGGCCCCTGAAGCCGTCACAGTTGCCCAATCGTGTCCAAAAGGGGACGTTCTCATCTAGACATTATATGAAGTCAACCTACCAAGTTACAATGAAATCCCTTCATAAATATGACCTGTAGACTGTGCTTAAGGTTTTCGGGCTCGGGCAGCCAACATGGTTGAATGATCACAACCAAAGGGGACAATCTCATCTGGGCATCATCTGGAGTGATCCTACGAAGTTATAATGAAATCCTTTCATAAATATGAACTGTAGACTGTGCTCAAGGTTTTCGGGCTTCGGGCACTTGTAGCCATCACAGCTGACCAATCACGACAAAAAGGGGATTTCATCATCTGGGAATTATATGGAGTCAACCTAATAGGTTACAATGAAATCCTTCCAAAAATATGACCTTTTACCTATGCTAAAGGTTTTTGGGCTCGGGCACCCATCAAGGCTGAATGATCGCGATCAAAATGGGACGTTCTCATCTAGACATTATTTGGAGTCATCCTACCAAGTTATAATGAAATCCCCTCATAAATATGACCTGTAGACTGTGCTAAAGGTTTTCGGGGTTCGGGCACCATTAGCCGTCACAGTTGCCCAATCATGTCCAAAAGGGTACGTTCTCATCTAGACATTATATGAAGTTAACCTACCAAGTTACAATGAAATCCCTTCATAAATATGACCTGTAGACTGTGCTAAAGGTTTTCGGGCTTCGGGCTCGGGCAGCCATCATGGTTGAATGATCGCAACCATAGGAGACAATCTCATCTGGGCATCATCTGGAGTGATCCTAAGAAGTTACAATGAAATCCCTTCATAAATATGACCTATAGACTGTGCTAAAGGTTTTCGGGCTTCGGGCTCGGGGAGCCATCATGGTTGAATGATTGCAACCATAGGGGACAATCTCATCTGGAGTGATCCTAAGAAGTTACAATGAAATCCCTTCATAAATATGACATGTGGACTGTGCTCAAGGTTTTCAGGCTTCGGGCACTTGTAGCCATCACAACTGACCAATCACGACCAAAAGGGAATGTCATCATCTAGGCATTATATGGAGTCAACCTAACAGGTTACAATGAAATCCTTCCATAAATATGACCTTTTGCCTATGCTAAAGGTTTTTGGGCTCGGGCACCCATCAAGGCTGCATGATCGCGATCAAAATGGGATGTTCTCATCTAGACATTATTTGGAGTCATCCTACCAAGTTACAATGAAATCCCTTCATAAATATGACCTCTAGACTGTGCTAAAGGTTTTCGGGCTTCGGGCCCCTGTAGCCGTCACAGTTGCCCAATCACGTCCAAAAGGGGACTTTCTCATCTAGACATTGTATGAAGTCAACCCACCAAGTTACAATGAAATTCAACAATAAATATGACCTGTAGACTGTGCTAAAGGTTTTCGGGTTTTGGGCTCGGGCAGTCGTCACGGTTGGCAGATCATGCCCAAATGGGGAAATTCTCTTCTAGACATCATAAGGAGTCATCCTACCAAGTTACAATGAAATCCCTCCACATTAAACATGACCTGCAGTCTGTGCTAAAAGTTTTTGGGTTTCGGGCTTGGTCAGCCATCACGGTTGATAGATCAAGCCCAAAAGGGGACATTCTCTTCTAGGCATTATACAGAGGCATCCTACCAAGTTACAATGAAATCCCTTCATAAATACAACCTGCAGACTGTGCTAATGGTTTTCAGGTTTTGGGCTCGGGCAGCCATACCGGTTGCCCGATTGTGACCAAAAGGGGACGTTCTCATCTAGACATGACCCCAAACCTGCATATGAAATTTCGTGATGATCAAACAAGAACTGCGGGGTGTAGCCTGTGCTAAAGGAAAATGTGAACAGACATCACAGACTCACAGACTTCCGCACGCATGATGGCAATAGCTTATCTTGTCTATGTCAAGTTAAGCTAAAAATGAAATCATTCAGTTGAAGCGTTTCCAAAAAAACTCCGGAAAACTGATATTTTGGTGCTTTTCCATACTTCCAAGGGCCGTAACTCACACAAGAATAAGGCAATCAGCATGAAACTCAAACTTGATCTGTAAGTCATCGTTCTATAGTAGTTTACCAAAAATGAAATCATTCCGTTGAAGCGTTTCCAAAAAACTCCGGAAAACTGATACTTTGGCGCTTTTTCCCATATTTCCAAGGGCCATAACTCACACAAGAATAATGCAATCAGCATGAAACTCAAACTTGATCTGTAAGTCATCGTTCTATAGCAGTTTACCAAAAATGAAATCATTCCGTTGAAGCGTTTCCAAAAAAAAAACTCTGGAAAACTAAAGTGTGACTGACAGACAGACAGACGGATGGATGGAGTGCAAACGTATGGTCCCCTCCGGCAATGCCAGTAGGGGACTAAAAAAATAAAAGTGTCAATGACACTGTAGCTTAAATTGTCTGGGTGTTGTGTTTGATGAAAAGGATAATGTTCAATGTTTATGATAGAATTATGAAATAAGACAAGAATTGTGATAATTGGGAATATGTTAATTTCTGTTCCCTGTATGCTATGTTTTTAATAAAAATAATATGAGGTGTACACTGTACTAAAGGGTGGAGGGTGGGTTAATATGACCTCACAGTTAATGTATGTGGCCCTCACAGTTAACGTATGTCAACGAAAGTTACCAAGTTACAGTGAAATTATTCCAAATCAGGTCATCCTATCAAGTTACATTGAAATCCCTTCATAAATATGGCTTGTAGACTGTGCTAAAGGTTTTCGGGCTTCAGGCCTGTGTAGCCATGAAAGTTGACCGATTACTGCTAAAAGGGGACGTCCTCATCTCGACATTACACTGAGTCATTCTACTAAGTTACAATGAAATCCCTTCACAAATACGACCTGTAGTCTGTGCTAAACTTTTATCGGGTTTTGGGCTCGGGAAGCCATCATGGTTCAATGATCATGACCAAAGGGGCTGTAGTCATCTGGGCATCATCTGGAGTGATCCTACAAAGTTACAATGAAATCCCTTCATACATATGACCTGTAGACTGTGCTCAAGGTTTTCAGGCTTCGGGCCCCTGAAGACATCACAGTTGACCAATCACAACCAAAAAGGGGATGTCATCATCTAGGCATTATATGGAGTCAACCTTACAAGTTACAATGAAATCCTTACAAAAATACTACATATGGACTATGCTAAAGGTGTTGGGGTTTTGGGCTCGGACAGCCATCAAGGCTGAATGATTGCGACCAAAAGGGGCCTTTCTCATCTAGATATTATTTGAAGTCATCCTACCGAGTTACAAAATAAATATGAACTGTAGACTGTGCTAAAGGTTTTCAGGCTTTGGGCCCCTGTAGCCGTCACAGCTGCCCAATCATGTCCAAAAGAGGACATTCTCATCTAGACATTATATGAAGTCAACCTACCAAGTTACAATGAAATCCCTTCATAATATGATCTGTAGACTGTGCTAAAGGTTTTCGGGCTTTGGGCTCAGGCAGCCATCATGGTCGAATGATCGCAACCAAAAGGGAAATTCTCATCTGGGCATCATCTGGAGTGATCCTATGAAGTTACAATGAAATCCCTTCATAAATATGACCTGCAGACTCAAGGTATTCGGGCTTCGGGCACCTGAAGCCATCACAGTTGACCAATCATGACCAAAAGGGGATGTCATCATCTAGGCATTATATGGAGTCAACCTAACAAGTTACAATAAAATCCTTACATAAATACGACCTATAGACTATGCTAAAGGTTTTTGGGCTCGGGCAGACATCAAAGCTGAATGACTGCGACCAAAAGGGGGTGTTCTCATCTGGACATTATTTGGAGTCATCCTAACAAGTTATAATGAAATCCCTTCATAAATACGACCTGTAGACTGTGCTAAAGGTTTGCAGGCTTCGGGCCACTGTAGCCATCACATCTGCCCAATCATACCCAAAAGGGGACGTTCTCATCTAGACATTGTATGAAGTCAACCTACAAGGTTACAGTGAAATCCCTTCATAAATATGACCTGTAGACTGTGCTAAAGGGATTTGGGCTCAGGCAGCCATCATGGTTGAATGGTCGCAACCAAAAAGGGACATTCATTTGCATCTGGGCATCATCTGGAGTGATCCTACAAAGTTACCATGAAATCCCTTCATAAATATGACCTGTAGACTGTGCTCAAGGTTTTCGGGCCCCTGTAGCCACCACAATTGACCAATCACGACCAAAAGGGGATGTCATCATCTAGGCATTATATGGTGTCAAACTAACAAGTTACAATGAAATTCTTCCATAAATACGACCTGTAGACTATGCTAAAGGTTTTTGGGCTTGGGCAGCCATAAAGGCTGAATGATTGCGACCAAAAGGGGACGTTCTATTATTATTATTTGGAGTCATCCTACCAAGCTACAATGAAATCCCTTCATAAATATGACCTGTAGACTCTGTTAAAGGTTTTCGGGCTTCGAGCCCCTGTAGACGCCACAGTTGCCCAATCGTGTCCAAAAGGGGATGTTCTCATCTAAACATTATATGAAGTCAACCTACCAAGTTACAATGAAATCCCTTCATAAATGTGACCTGTAGACTGTGCTAAAGGTTTTCGGGCTTCGGGCAGCCATCATGGTTGAATGATCGCAACCAAAAGGGAAATTCTTATCTGGGCATCATCTGGAGTGATCCCATGAAGTTACAATGAAATCCCTTCATAATTATGAACTGCAGACTGTGCTCAAGGTTTTCTGGCTTCGGGCACCTGTAGCCGTCACAGCTGACCAATCACGACCAAAAGGGGATGTCATCATCTAGGCATTATATGGAGTCAACCTAACAAGTTACAATGAAATCCTTACATAAATACAACCTATAGACTCTGCTAAAGGTTTTTGGGCTCGGGCAGCCATCAAGGCTGAATGATCGCGACCAAAAGGGGACGTTCTCATCTAGATATTATTTGGAGGCATCCTACCAAGCTACAATGAAATCCCTTCATAAATATGACCTGTAGACTGTGCTAAAGGGTTTTGGGCTTTGGGCCCCTGTAGTCGTCACAGTTGCACAATCACGTCCAAAAGGGGACGTTCTCATCTAGACATTATATGAAGTCAACCTACCAAGTTACAATGAAATCCCTCCATAAATATGACCTGCAGACTGTGCTGAAGGTTTTTGGGTGTTGGGCTCGGGCAGTCGTCACGGTTGACAGATTACGACCAAACGGGGAATTTCTCATCTAGACATCATCCGGAGTCATCCTACCAAGTTGCAATGAAATCCCTCAATATTAAATATGACCTGCAGATTGTGCTAAAAGTTTTTGGGTTTCGGGCTTGGGCAGCCATCACGGTTGACAGATCATGACCAAAAGGGGACGTTCTCATCTAGGCATTATACAGAAGCATCCTACCAAGTTACAATGAAATCCCTTCATAAATACGATCTGTAGACTGCGCTAATGGTTTTCGGGTTTTGGGCTCGGGCAGCCATACCGGTTGACCGATCGCAACCAAAAGGGGACGTTTTCATCTAGACATGACCCCATACCTGCATATGAAATTTTGTGACGATCAGACAAGAACTACGGGGTGTAGCCTGTGCTAAAGGAAAATGTGAACAGAATCACAGACTTCCACACGCGTGATGGCAATAGCTCATCTTGACTTTGTCAAGTTAACCCTTTACCTAACATGAAAAGCAGACGACACTTGCAAAAATAATTCTTGAATAACTAATTTTTTTCATTTTTTGTCTCAAAATCATAGGTTATGACCCCTTGTTGGAACGAGCTCAACGAGCTCGTTCCAACGAGGGGTCATAACCCATGTTTTTGAGACAAAAAGTGAAAAAAATAATGAAAATTAATTGGCGATTTTTGAGAATAGCGCTGGCCAGTTTTGTCCGTTACGTTAGGTAAAGGGTTAAGCTAAAAATGGACAGACAACAAGTTGTACATGTATGATATTGATAAACAGTCCCTTAGAATACGTCTACCGACAGTGCAAATAAAGTCCCTAAAGAATGTGTATACCGGCAACTTGTTGAGGTCAATTTACTGACTACTCGACCATGTTGTTACAGTCGATTTTACATTAAATTGTCTGTAACAAGTTGTACCTATAATATTATTTAATAAAACACTTCCTTAGAATATGTCTATCGACAATACTAATAAAGTCCCAAAAGAATGTGTATACTAGCAACTTGTTGAGGTCAATTTAATGACTACTCGACCATGTTGTTAAAGTCAAGTTTACATCAAATTGACTGCAACATGTTGTGCCTATAATATTATTTAATAAAACACTCAATTAGAATATATATGCTGTATGCCATCTCTTATATACCATTTCCAAATATTCAGGATATGTTGGAATATACTTATACAATAAATATACAATATTTTCGTTCAAAACCACCAAAATTAACGAATTTAAACCTATTCTATAAAAGGGAAGGATTTTATAACACTCAAGATCTGACTTTGAAGCAAATATTTCAGATAATGGCAGCTAATTTCTTTAAAAGTACGAACAAATAACCTATTTGGACACAATTTTCATTTATATTTTTCTGTTTACGTATCAATCTGTCAAATGTATTTGCCAGTCACACCTGTTTTGTTTTTATTTCCGGTCTTTATTTCAGATTCTATATTACAGAGGCATGTAATAAATACAAAATGTCATGACGTGTGAATGTGTTTGCAGGGCTCGCCTTGAGTAAAATGGTCGGGGCCTAAAAAAAGTCCCCCACATATTGAGGTCGGGGCCTTTTCGGGGCTGATTTTCTATTTTGTCCATTATTGTTAGTGCTTTTTTGTGGAAAATGTCGGGGCTTGAAAAAAAAGCCCCCAGCAAGTGCTCCTCGGGGCCTGGGCTGATCAGCCCCGACTCAAGGCAAGCCCTGGTTTGTCAATATGGCACTCATGCTATACAGGGTTCCCACACCTACCAAGAAAAAAAATTCCATACTTTTTCCAGACCCTTCGCAGCCATCGAAGCATTTTTTTAGTCTCTAGGGTGACCAGATAAATCAAAAATATATCTTACAAAACACTTACATGTACATTGCAATGTGTTGGAGTTTAAGCTTACTGCCAGTGCCAATTCTCTTTGAGTTTTTTAGTTACCACCAATTATCACAACTGATGAACCAAAACTATTAAAATACTTCAGTAACAAGTCAATCAACAACTGTTGGCTGTGCTGTTTTTTTGTTGTTGTTTTTTTATGTTTTTTTATCCCAAATAGTATGTTTTCTGGAGGCCTCATGTCTTGTTAATGCCACTTCCCTGTATTTGAGACGTCAAAACACTTGTCACAGGCGAGCCATTTTGCCTCAAACTTTGTTTTGAATTTCATGTTCCTGCTAATCCAGTGTGTGTATTTGGGATTTTCCAACCACGTTTCTGAAAAAAAACATTTCCCCATTTCCTTTGACTTTAATTTGTTGACGGTATTACACAATGCCTCAACTTTGCAAATCAAGCTTTCAAGTTTGGGTGTTGTTTTTCTTGACATTCACAACATAAACACTGGGCGCAGCCATTTTGATCATGGAAATATACGGATCAATTAATGGTCATTAATGCTCGTGTCATATCGGTTATTTCTGTGTTGGGTTACAAAGGCCAAAATTTTACAAGTTTCAAAATTTGATTCAAAACGAAATAAAAAGAAATTCAGTAAGAAATTAGAATTTCATGAACAGGAAAAGTGATTCTGAATGTATTTAATTAAATTTCCATACTTTTTCCATACAATTTACATGAAAACGTCATTTTCCATACCTTTTCCAGGCCTGGAAAATGTTTTTAAAAACTCCATACTTTTTCCAGACTTCCAGACTCACGTAAAAACCCTGCATGCAAGGCAGAAAAAAAGCAGACTGACACTTGCAAAATGAGGTCCCCAGAGGGTGAATTTAGTAATGCTAACCTGCACAACAGGGTAGCATCACTAAATTTACCCTCTGTGAACCTCAATCTGAATCAGGGTCTCAAAACTAAACAGAAAGAGGTGTACCTAGAGGATAAATTAGCCCAATGTATGGGATAACATCATCAAACTCACCCTCTGGGGACCTCATTCTGCAAATGTCAGACTGCTTATTTTCAGGCCTGATGCCATGGTGGAAGGATAGAACTAGAGGCTGCTCCTCTCATTTTACATGTATACATCCAAACTGATGCTCATGCCACACTGACGATTGCAATCACACATTGTGATGTTCTGTGTATGTACATATATACACTATTAATTGCATCATTTTCACTAATCACTGAATCATTTCAATACTAATGTAAAAACTGACATGAAAAAACAAAAATATGGCTCGAGTTTCTTACATTGAGACTAATTTAAGCCAATGATATGCCATGTTGTAATACACTGCAGAAAAAGGCTCAGAGAGCCCTTTCCTGCAGTATGTTACATCACAGCATATCTTTGCCAGTCCTTATACAGAAGAGCCTAGTTCTGTACAACTTAACAGATGAACAGCAACGGTAATTGAAGTAAACTTTATTGGCATTTGCCTGGGATTTTGTGATGAAGCAAGCTCTCAATTCACCAGTCAATGCTGTTGTAGACTGGAGCCAGTCTAGCCCTAAAAATAGTCCATTACTTTTGTCTTAGATTAAATCATCTGGAATATTTCAGTTGACAGGAAAAGCAAACCCCAATTTAACTTTTTCGGCCAACTGAAAAATGAAAAAAATTAAAGTCATTTGGTGCTAACTCATAAATATTCAGGGCCGAACACAAATTTTGCATCCAAATCCCCCAAATTTTGCGTCCAAAACCAAAAAACTAATGTCCTATATGGTCCTCCATACTTCTGTCTACAGCGCATGCGCAGTGTCAAAGAAGTACCGAAATTGGCGCCAAGCCTCATTTTTACAACCAGTGCCTGTTAAATGTATATAATCAGTAGGGAGGTATGAGTTCCTAACTCATGGGAGGGCCATCCCCGTCTGGGCCATTTGTAAGTATAAAAAATATATAAATTACTTTAAATTTTTTCATATTTTTATACTGTAAACCAATGGCCCTGACTTAGCTGAATAGTAAAAAGGCTGGAGGGCCAAGGACATAAAGGAAAATCCAATAAGCTCAATTATATATACAGGAATATCCCCTCAAGGAGAAAAGGAGAGAAAGGACTTACATTTGTCTTTCTTATTTATTAGAAATAAGAAAGACACAATACCAACCAGATAATTGAGCAGTATATCATCTATAATTCTCTATTAACATCCAGTATAACCCATTATACTAATTTAATAAAGGAAGCCAATAAATAAAGATAGTCCAGAGAAAGAGACTCTTTATACTCATTTAAAAGTGTCCGAGGATTGTATATTAACGCTCGTATGACACATGACATATACAAATGCTTCACACCGAGCTACACTTTAAAAATATTACACAAATGAGATATACATTAGCTTTACACTATAAAACCATTCCAGTACCGGCTCGGAATTACTGATATCAGAGGAAGAATTCCCTTGCTTTTCACTATAAAGCCAGTGATATAAGGGAAAGCCATCCCCCCCCCTTCCCCTGGGTCAAATCACCACAGAACGAAGAGGGCAACAGGACAGAGTAACTGCTGGAACAGAAAACCTACATAACTATAGCTATAATTGTTTAGTGGTCGACATTCTGAGCAACAGATAACAGACCTGAACATCTAAGGTGAGATTCACGAAAGAAGTCTAAACTTAGACCTTGGTCTAAACCTGAGTTATCGGCATCTAACTTTAATCGGTATTCACAAAGCCTGT
The DNA here is from genome assembly GCA_031216915.1 of Pictodentalium vernedei. Lineage (NCBI taxonomy): Eukaryota > Metazoa > Mollusca > Scaphopoda > Dentaliida > Dentaliidae > Pictodentalium > Pictodentalium vernedei. The sequence continues at coordinate 313,224,352 of CM062296.1, read as the reverse complement.
CTACGGCAAGACACTGTCTAACTTTAGACGGAGATTGAGAAATTTAGACTGGAATGCTAATCACGCCAGGGGGATTGTTTAAGTGTCAGTCTAATGCATTTTTTTTTTGTCGCACCGTGGTTGAGATAATAAACTGTTGTCGGGCTGATACAAATGGACGTCTTAAGAATCCTTGAATTTGAGGAGGTTGACAGCGAGGAAGAGGAGCACACGCATGCTTTAAGGGTTTTTGCCGACTGTAGTAACCCACTGGAAATGTTCGATGACCGAAAATTTTTGCGACGATTTAGACTCACTAAACAAACTACTATGGGGCTGATTGAAGATCTTGCATTGTACTTAGAAAGACCGACAGCAAGGAGTAATGCCATACCGGTCGCGTTACAAGTATGTGCTGGTCTTCGGTTTTTCGCCACAGGGTACTTTCGGGTTGTAAATGGTGATCTGCATGGACTTTCTCAGCCAACAATTAGTCGCATCGTCGGAGATGTTATCAGATCGGTTTGCTTTATGAAGGGCCAGGTTATACATTTTCCCAACACTATGGATAAATTAAGGGATGGTATAGACAGAATGGAGGCAATAGCAGGACTGCCCGGAATAATTGGATGTATAGACGGGACACATATTCCAATTGCAAACCCAGGAGGACCACACTCACAGCATTTTATAAACAGAAAGGGCTGGCACAGCCTAAATTGCATGGCCATTTGTGACCATCGCATGCGGTTCATGAACATGGTTTGTAGGTGGTATGGTTCGGCACACGACTCCCGTATATTTCAAGAAAGTCAAATTTGCAGGCGTTTGGAGACCGGAGACCTCAATGGCAAAGGAATTCTTTTAAGAGATTCTGGATATCAATGTACAGGTTACATGTTCACCCCACTTTGCAACCCAAGGACCGAGTCGGATCGTAAATTCAACAAGGCTCACAAGTTGACGAGAAACCTCATCGAGAGATGTTACGGGGTGTATAAAAAGCGATTTCCAAGTGTAGCTCTTGGAAATACGTTATGTTTACGTTTAAGTTGATTTCAAATATTACATTGAGGCAAGGCAGATTTACACAACTTATTGTTCCAACGTTTGAAGGTTTTAGTAGAACATTTGCCTTCAAATCTCTGTGATAAATATGTTATCCATTCCGTCCATTGTTTATATTTCAGTTTACGAATTTTGTCAGAGATTCAAGTCCTCACTTCACTCAGACTCGACCCAAACCCAATTACTGAAAGCAATAAGTAAATCAGATCCTAAAAATCTGCAAACTTGTAAATGGGATTTTTTTTCATCTGATAAAATTAATGAGCTACATTTTAAAGTGGGACGTTCGCAGATTTAACAATTTTGCTGAAAAACATTACTATACTCATACAGGTGCGATATTTCGTTCCAAATTATTGAGTTATTTCCTAGTGTTTGGGTGTTGAGAAGGGGCCTGGAGGAATGGAGGGGGACCTACTTTGTGAACTCATACGCCCAATACATCACACAACTTAATGATGCAAGTCATAGTAAATATTACATTAATCACTGGTATCGCTGTATGGGTAAGTATATTAGCACAGTTTCAATCTACAGTGGTCATCATCACGCAGATTTCAAGTTATGCAATGAATATATCATTTAAGAATCATCTATTTTCTTTCCTCCATCTCTTTGGTCCATCTGCCATGCTAACTTTTATACTAATCCACTGTGAAGAAACGGTGAAATAAAGCCACGTCGACTGAGAAAAAGGTTCCGCTGACATAAATCGCCGATTAGTTCGAGAAAAACGTGACTAGTTAATCAGACGGAAAAACCACTTTTGTGAATATGAAATAGACCAAGATTTAAACATCGTCTTAAAAGACAGGTCTAAGGGGTTTAAGACACTAGACTAGCTTAAACAAGTCTAAACTTAGACTACCTTTGCGAATCTCGCCCCTAAGATCACCAGAAATAGACTCTATATTTCTAAGATAGAACTTTGTAAAGGTAGAAGGCTGTGTCCAGTAAGCAGCCTTCATGAGATCATTAATGGCAATACTGTTAGAAAAAGCACAAGATGTGGACAGTGCTCTAACTTAATGCGCTGAAATCTTAAGCACCAACTGCTGATTAAAAAATAAACTTTCAAAAGCAGTGTGAATTGCTAATTGAATCCATCTAGCAATAGAATGAACAGAAATGTCCATTCTATTGGGAATTAATGATAAAAAGAAGCGTTTTCTTCCTTTTCTGATAAACTCTGATCTGTGTTTATAAATGTGCATAGCTCTTACTGGACACGGCAAAGGTCTACGGCTATCTGATGACGGAAGAGCCTTAATGATAATAGGCTCAGGATATTTATTAGGAGCCTGATTCTTAGCTAAAAATCCCACATTAGTAGTTAGAGTAATGGTATTACCAACACTACGATGTGAATCATCTATAGATGAAGCATGAAGTTCACTAACTCTTCTTGCGGAAGCAAAGGCTAAGAGAAAAGGTGTTTTATATGTCAAGAATGTGAACTCTACAGCATCCAACAGTTCAAATGGACCTTCTTTAAGCTTCAACAGAACACAAGCTAAATTCCACTTAGGAATTAACCTAAGGGTTCTAGGCCTATTGATCGAAAAGTTTTTAACTAGCTTAGATAAAGAAACATTAGATTCAATTTCTAAGCTATCATGATGAGCATAAGTGTCTGATAGCATAGACCTATAACCCTTAATAGTGACTGGCTGCAGTTTGAGAACGTCAAACAAGTAGACCAGAAAGTTTGCAATGTCTGGAATGGATGGATCATATACGTCTATCGACTGATCCTTACACCAGCAAAAGAAAACCTTCCACTTTGCCGCATAGTTAAATTCCACTTTGGAATTAATCTGAGAGTTCTAGGTCTATTTATAGAGAAATTTCTAACTAGTTTGGATAAAGAAGTATTAGATCCAATAGCCAAGTTATCATGATGCGCGTAAGTGTCTGATAGCATATACCTATAGCCCTTAATAGTGACTGGCTGCAGTTTGAGAACACAAGTGGACCAGAAAATTTGCAATGTCTGGTACAGATGGATCATAAACATCTATCAACTGATCCTTACACCAACGGAAGAAAACCTTCCAATTTGCTGCGTAATTCAGTGAAGAGGAGGCCCTCCTAAAGTTAGAAATTGCATCCACTGCTCGTCCTGTAAAGCACTTCCCGAGCAAGAAGGACAGCACAACGAAATACGCCAGGCCTCGAAATAAGAGGCGAATGCCCGTACCGTTCGCCTATCGGTTATGCAGATTTGTTTTCAGGCGCACGTTCGATCGGTTAACCAAACATCGCGACGATGGCCGACGAAGTTGGTTGTTACGGGATGAGAATAGTTTTCAACGTTTTTCCTCCCACTGATTTAAAAGAAGCACTGCAGTGAACAAAACAAGAACAAAATGCTCGTGGGGTTATCATACAGCGTGTTTCAATCATTACTGTACTTGTGGGGATATAAATCTATAGTATTAGCGGTACTGAAGATTTGCAGTACCAACTTGCAGCGCCCTCTGGCTCTCGAAACAATTAATTTGTTTCCATTCTGAAAATGACGATTGTCTGTTACAGCTAAAGGGAGCCAACTACTTTAATACATTTACCACACGTGAGGTATTAACTCTCGCACTGCGCGAAGCTGAAAATAAGTCTTCGATACAAGACATATTGAAAATCAAATGAGCTGTTGTTAATTATTTGCATTCCGCCCCTTTTTACCCTACCAATCCATGAGAAAAATTTTTGAACACATTATGGAAACGTCGTTTATTCACCAATGCAGATTTCTTATTTACGTGCTTATTCCATTTGAATTGACAGCCAGCATGGTTGTGAACATGGGTTTTTCCAAATGATTTCGAACATTGTGACACAAAAAAAGTTTTAGTTAGGAACTTTGGATTACATTCTCAGGATGAAATGTAGGGGAAGGTAGATACGATTTAGAATTGTTTCTTTTCCAATGTTAATCAGAGACTGCCAATGCAACTCCAATGCCCTAAAGTTCTATGTATTCGTAATACAGACGTCCATCGACGGTACTTGACCCCATCCACACACAATTGCCCAATTCCCACTCCTAGTTCGAGAGAAATATGTTTGGGTTTCTGAAATAATAAGCCACACAGCAAAATAAACGATTAAAATTCTTTAATTTTTATTAGACACAAAAATCATATAAAGCAAAAACAACAAATGTTAATGCATGCATACGTGAATGTGCGTGTATATGTGGTATATGTGTGTGTGTGTGTGTGTGGGGGGGGGGGGGGGGGTATATGTACCTGTTTTGTACTGCGCCTGTCTTGGGTCCCTTGTGTCTAAACACCAAACTAATTTGGGAGGAACTGTAGTTGGGTATGTCTGAAGCTTTGTCAGTATTAATACTTTGAATGCAATGGTAAACCAATAGGTTTATAAAAAAAATGTAGGTAACCGATCAACAAGTCAACCATTGTCAAATGAGGCAACCTGCTGAAGCTTTATTAAAATCTCGTTATTTTGAGGCCTGTACGCGAAGGTTGAGACCTTGTGGGTTGTGATGCAGTGTGCGTGACTTCCCTGATAAAGAAAGTCCTCCATTGGGGGAAGCTTCTGCAGAACGTCCCATAACAGACACCTGAATAGATTTATCCATGGTTTCTGAGACGACAGAGATGCTACCAGCAGTATCTTGCACTGCGATTGCTTGATCTTTAACAAGATCTGTTGCATCAACGGAGTTGGAGGATATGCATATCCTGTCCCAAGAAATTGAGAGAGCATAAACTGCATACGCTCGAGGATCTGGGCATGGCGTCATATGTCTGCAAATGATTGTTGAGATGAGTCGCGAATAAGTCTATCATTGGTCGATCCTATTGGTAGCAAATTTGCCTGAATACTCGCTTGTTGAGAGTCCATTCCGAAGGCAACATGCGACCTTTCCGAGAGAGCGAGTCTGCTAGAATGTTTAGACAACCCAGTATATGATGGACCGATAGATGAACGTGATGTTCCAAGACATACAGACGAATTCTCTTCGTTAGTTCGTATAACGGAATCGAATGTGTGCCTCCTTGGTTCCGAATATATGCTACTACTGTTGAGTTGTCCGACAGTATTTGAACATGTGAATTCTGTATTATGTTCATCCAATGACGTAGCGCTAGCCATATTGACATCATTTCTTTGATGTTTATATGTTTGTCCAGGAACACAGGGTCCCAAAGACCCTGACACTTTGAGTCTGTTGGGCTCAGGGTCGTGCCCCAACCTGTTTGATTCGCATCCGTCATAATTGTAAAAACCGGATCTGGCAGCTGCAGCAGACCTCCCTGAGTTAACCACTGAATGTCTGTCCAAATCTGAACTTTTTGTTTTACTTGGTCTGTTAAAACAATATTGATCTCGAGCAAATGCATCTTCACACTCCAGTTCTGAGTAAAGAAAATCTGGAGTGGATGTGTGCATAAGCGACCCATCGGAATGAGATCCGCAGCCGCTCAGCACAGCCCCATCAGTCGCATAAATTCCCTCGCTGTTAATGCATCTGAGTGTAGACAAAAGCGAGCATAACAACTGACTAATTTCGCTCTGGGTAACGGCAGATGAACCACATTGTTGTGAGTCTCGAAGCTCATTCCCTAGTGTATGAACGACTTGGACAGAGCTAGATCCGACTTCTTTTCGTTTACAATGAAACTGAGATGAAATGTCGGAGCAATTGTAGCAGACTCTGAACAAGAAGAACTGTTTTGTTGCCATATCTCTGAAGAATGTTGTCCAAATAGGCCAACGTTACCGTAGACGAATGAGCCTGGAAATATGCCATTACCGAGTTCATTATTCGAGTGAATGCCCAGGGTGCTAGATTGAGTCCAAAGCACATTGCTCGGAACTGATAAACGACCCCTAGGACGGCAAACCGTAGGTACTTTCTGAATGCTGGATTTACCATGACATGAAAGTACGCATCCTTTAGATCTATGCTTGATGCATAGTCGTTCACCTGAATGCTCGCTCTTACTGATCGAATGGTCTCCATATAAAATTTTGGAGCCACGATCAGTTTGTTTATCCAGCTCAAATCTCTTACTGGCCGGAACGAGCTGTCTGGCTTCGGCACCAAGAACAGGCGACTGCAAAAACCCAGTGAATCCTGGTTTTCTACGACCTCTATTGCGTCTTTCTCCAAAAGAGATTTTACCTCTGATAGAAGGGAATCTCTTTTTTGAGGGTTGGTCGGAAGCTGAGTCCAGCATGGACTTCATGTTAATGGAGGTTTCTCTCGGAATGATAGCCTTAGGCCTTCCGAGAGAACCCCTCTGACCCAGAGGTCTTCTGTAATTGGAATCTTGACAGTTTTCCGCCAATAGGACCGCAATAGAGATCCTGACCATCACCTCCTGGACCTGCGAGTCCTACGGGAAGAGAAACTACGTCCTCCCTGTGCAGTGCCTCAGTCCGCCGACCTGGGGACGTCCAACCAGTAGTCTCGGCCAGACCCACTTACCCTCTCGGCCAGACCCACGTACCCTACCTGAGTCGTTACTTTGACAATCTCTAGGGTAACTGAGGATTTCTTGTATCCTCTATAGGAGCTTCCTTTGGATGTATTTTGTCCTGAAGCTCCTCCTTTACCCTTCTCTGCCGTACCAGTTTTACTTGAAACTGATTTCAAAAGCAGAGTCTTAGATGCTTTCTTCGTGACCTGATCATAGATCAACGAAAGCTTGCCATCAAAGAGAAGGTCACCAGATACCGGAGCGACTCAAAGAGAGTTTTTCACCTGAACATCCACCAGGGATGACGACGCTAGGGCTGCATCATGTCTTACTAACTCTAAGTTAGCCACTGATAAGGCCGAGTTATACGTGGAATAAGCTATAGCCCTAGAAAGAACTCTTAATGAGGTACGAAAGTCCTCAAAATCCTTCTCCACTGAGACATTGTGCTAACGTTCCAGTAAGGTGATCTGCGTAAGATAAAGCATCTAGATTTGCTCTATTGGAGAATAACGTTGTATCCATTTTATCCGAGCAAATAGAGAAAGACAAGGGTAAAGACAAATCTAAGTCCTCAGCCTGTTCGTCCAAACGCAGAGGAACTTTCGATATACCCTGACCTGCCATTTTAAATTTATTTCTTTTAATGATAAACGGCAGATCTAGAGCACGTGTAGATAAAAAACTGCTTCTCCTCGGTCCCAAGGACAGATTAAGTATAGTGTCATTTATCAGTTCAAAAGTCCGAGACACATTACTGGACTGAACCGGGTAAACTGGTGTATCTTTCTTAACCTGGCCGAAAAATCGGAGTCCAATGACGCAGGCAGTTTTTTATTCTTTGCCGCAGCATTCTGATCCGGAGGAACAACATCTGGAAGGTATTGAATAAAATTCATCGCTACCTTGAGTTGCTCCGAAAGGGAAAATTCTAATTCACTCAATTCGCTTTCACCATCCGACTGGACCAGATTTGAGTCTCGGACATCCCTATCTGAACGTGCAGAGGAATGTACTGCCCAAGCTTCATCCAATAGTTCAACATCGGTAACTGTCGTAGGATATACCGAGGCCTTTGGAGCAGCGGTTTAGACTTGCCATGATTATGCAAAAGATTGACTAATCAATTGATCGACTTTACATTTGAAAGTCGACTTTTTCGACTTTTTTTACCCCCGCATGTATAACGACACCATTGCCTTGCCAGAACGTGACCATGCTGTATATACACTACGCTGCAAGCTACGATTACATGAATCTCCCAGGTCCGAGGAACTGTGTCTCAAGATCACTCACAAATTGCTGACGATTGTCGGAGAGTATGTCTGTGATCTGTGTCCGACATTTGATTAAAAACTCGGACAGCACGAGACAAATGGATTATCGACTTGATTGGTTTCTCGGACCGTATTGTGAAAAAGATTAAGCTTCACAATTATTGACAGCAGATTTGAACAACTTTTCCCTCAAGTTGCAAAAAGAAATTATAAAAATATTAAAACTAAATCAAGTTACGCCGACCATTTTTAACTCGTTGCGAAACGCTTCACAATTTATTATTACCCATTTAAACAACAATTTCAAAATAAACACTCGATTTCCCCATAATTGTGAAAACAAGATTACATGTATACATATAAATTAATATTAAATAAGCACAACCGTATGTAATATAAATTTATTTATTTCTATAGGCGTTTTTCGCAGAGAGCGTAATCTATTCTGTTCGGAGATTGCATTTTAAAAAAAAATGAATTGGATAGGCTGAGAAACAATAGCCGAGAAAATAAAATCAATGTTAGTGGCTCAGAACCCTTTGAAATATGACATGATACTGTTCCACCCTTACCTCCGCCACCCTATAAATATGCCTATTTATGTTGAATGACTGCCAATCCAGCAATCTCTCCCCCCCCCCCCCCTTCATTACACTAGGCCTAAGTGCATAAATTTCCCACGTAACGCGTTTTGCAGTGGCCATTACTCATCGCCGTGAAAAGATTCCTCAATGCCCCCCCCCCCCCCCCCCCCCAACAAATCCATGCCACTGAATGTGAGTTTCCAAACAATAGTCACCATTCTTTCTCAGTCTCAATCGACCGAACGCTACATGCCGTTTGGGGTAAATTGATAATTTTCATTCTTGGGAAAAGCTTTCAATCAAGGAGTACTACCGGTATAATAAAAAGAGCAGAACGAAGTTTCAAATACTCATTTATTTATACTTATTCAACAAAACAAAATGAACGAAATAAACGTTTTGAACTTATATTCGCTCACATACAGTGATAATATACACGTGCCATTTCAAAATAAAAAAAAAACGTTCTCACTCATCCTGACCTTTACATTTCGCCCCATGCAACAGTCCATGTTTCTTATCATATACAGTACGTGCCAAGTGTATCCTGTCTCAAACACCCGACACGGTGGACGATTTTCTGAAAATCACCGGCCAACACCGTGTCACACGGTGTAATTTGACCAAATTAAAGACTGTGTGCAAACGGTGTTTAGATGTGGAAAAGATCATCTCCTTCTTGGTAAATCACTGTTGCAATGGTGATTCAGTGTGAAAAGGATTATTTCCTTCTTGGTAATATAATTAGCTGGCTACCAATTGCGCTACTGCAAAAACGTGAGTTGAAATGGGGTTTGGCGAACAGGTTAAGCCTATTTAAACGTGTGTTGATTCAAACTGGTGATGTCTCATTGTGACGAAGAGATGTGTACTCAATTTTAGAAAAAATAAAAATGACCACAGAGGTTTTCAGGAAATCTGCCAATGTCACGGCCGATTTCGATCACACAGTGATTCACTGATTTTTCCAATGCAGCCTGCGGCTGCAGCAGGATGAGTAAAAGATCCACCTTAAAATCTGTTGTTCGACTTTCACACAAGTCTACAAAGAATGTTTGGCAGTAATAATAATTAATAATGTATAGGACAAAATCCACTTTTCAATCGGATGTCTATTTAAACAGAAAATTTCTTCATTTAAATGCAGCAAATCTCCTTTTGCCATTCAAATAGTGGGTAGTTCTGCCATTCAAATAGTGGGTAGTTCAGATAAAAAAAAACAAAAAAAAACAATCGAAAAGGCACTCTTAGACTAGCAGTAACCATCCCCCTTTCGTGTTTTCACAGGTGCTTAATTACAGTAGTTTGTTTTGTAATTAAACTGGTGGCAATTAGACACTCACCGAAATTGGATTAAGTGCCTGGCATACAAATCAATCAGCTTCCTTTTATTGTGCAGGCCTTCTGAAGTTATTGTTTACAAAAACAATGCTCTGATCTCACAATGCATCCCGAAAAGTAATTAAGTATTCATGAAATTGAATTAAATATTTTGAGAATGGCGTCAATTAATTTGTTCCCGACTTGTGTATTGTTTCCCGACACTCTGCATTCCTTCAGTTCAGTGCACTCACAGTGACATGATTTTACCCAATTCATGTAGCGTCGAGATGGGGGCGAACACAAGAGGTGCACCCCTGAAACAAATGTGAAATTTGAGACAAAAAACCCTCAATTTCCTTAACTGAATCTGCTTGTGTACATAATTTATAAGTTGTGGAAGGCATCAATAATTAGGCCACTTCACCGGGGTGGGGGCACACCTGAAATGGGGGAGGGTTATGTGTCCATCCCCCCCCCCCCCCCCCCCCCCCTGGCTACACCACTGAAATGCCCTCATGGAATATTTTTTTTCAAATTATTTAAAAAAAATATTGCAGCCCTCTCGACAATAAGCCTGTGGAGTAAGTTTCAGTATATGCTCACCCCACTCCGTAATCTCTTTGGTGCAGTAAATAAATGTCTACATCTGTAGATCAGCACTCTTTGCTTCCAAGGTTTACTGACAATGATGTGCATTTTTTTTAAATCATGGTGTGTGTATGTACTCCTCTAAGCTTTCTCTTGGAATAGTTATTTTAAATGGAACTTGGTTTCAGCCGCATGCCCGGTGCAGACTGCGCCTGTCATCCATCCACCAGCACATGTGGCGAGTTTCGAAGAACGTACGGTCTTCATGGCCCTGCCAAAACGATCCAACAGATTTAATGGTACTGTACTCATTACTAAGTTCCTAGGTAGGCCCTGGGTGACGTATCCCTAACCCCCCCCCCCCCCCCCCCCCACACACACACACAAACCGAGTTGATAAATAGATGGCTTCCGGAATATACAAAACTTGTTCAGTAAATCAGGTCTGGGCTAATTTACTGGGTAAGTTCTGTAATTTTCGGAAAACTGAGGACGAGTTGACGAATTCTGTTTAACTTTTCATGATCCAAAAATCTAAAGGAGCAAATTGTTCCAGTAGTAGGCCTAATCCACAGGAAATTTAACCATGCCAAGAGTTCACTGAGCCCTGTGAAACAACATTGAACTGGTTCATTTTCTTGTACATACTGACAATGGAAGCTCTTATTACGCCCATTTAACCTAATTTAAACTGAGAAATGAAGGCAATGTGCTGTAACGCGACAGTTGGATAAATTTGTTATCACTATGCGCTCGATGCTGCCGTGCTTTCATAACCCATAATTAATAAGGGCACGACAGCATCGATCCAAAAATACTATCAGATATCCTTTTTTTCGATTTCTAAGCTTGTGCCGAGTACCTGTGTTTGTTTTGGCATTCAACGTGATGGTGATATCATCGGTAATTAGAAGATTCAATACGGAAAAAAAAACGAAAATCAGAAGCCGACTCCAACGCACGCAAAAAATGAGAACTAAAGGCCAACGTGTAGCCTAAACTATTTAAAATGAACAACACCGTCACAAAGAAGTTTGAATAGAAATAATTGAGACTGAGTTCGCTATGACATTAACTTGACGTATAATATTATGATGACGTATTTTGTTCTCAACATTTTAAAACTGTATGTTAATTCAGCGTGAGGTGATTGAAAAATTCAAGAAGAATTGTCAGTGTAATGTATTGCTCATTAATGTTATTTTCAAGGTGACATTGTTGACAGAAATTGTCAGAATAAAATGTGCACGTGTCTATAAGACTGCTTTGTTTTCTTGAGGTGGAGTTGATGTACAGAAGTTAATTACCGCTAATCCTTTACACAATTATCTCCAAGATTACGCGACATGAGCTAATCCTTTTCTCTTGAAATGCCTCACAGGATTTAATTATTGCTAACTCAGTCGGCGTAATATCGGACAGGTTTAAATCTTTTCTCTTAACTCGGACCTGGGCGATTCATGTAATCGTCACTCGCAGCGTAGTGTACATGATGGGAACTTTTCTGGATGTATAAACGACAGTGGTAGACCATATGGAGGTAAAGGAGGGCGGTCTCAGCCCCAACCCCCTCCCCCTCAGATAAATCATTATTTTTCTAAGTACAATTCGGAAATGTCTGCGGTAATTACCTCCCACTTTAATAATTTTTTTGGGAAAATATGAAAGTTATTTTCAAGTATTACTGCTCTCGTCATGTCAACAACATGTCCGTATTTTAAACAACATCGTTTCCAATAACCATTCTTTGCTCATAAATCTTTTATTTTGAACAACACGAAATGAAACTCGCTGCGTTTGATGAAATTTCAGTATTTGCATCACAAAACTAGAGTTAACTCCCTTGGGTCACCCTTTCGTGTTGGAAACCCAAAAATCACGTTTCCCACCATTGATAAATTATCATGAGTGTGTGTGTGGAAGGGGAGGGGGAGGGAAGGGGGGTGTCTTTTTATATCCTTAGTGCCCTTACAGGGTCCAGCAGAATAGTCCTTGTAAGTTGTAAAATCCCTCTCCCTCGGATCAGGCCCAGTTCCTTCTGGCTGCTCAATGTTATGTTTCATCTGAATTTTGGGCGTCAGGGTGTGTTACTGTTTAACGGTATGGCAGACGATTGACCAACTTAACAGAATATGGTCAGGGAAACGTTCATTCCGACGTTCACCAAGCCTTATAATGTGGGAATGATGGATCGTTGACTATATCACCATGTTATTTGAAATGTACACGGCCACACGCCTGGTTATACCTACCTTTAGGACCATTTAGCCATCTCGTTTTAGTCGACCCTTTGTTCAAACTAAAAAAGTGGTCAAAAAAGTCGACTAATCGTCGATTTTGGGCTCTGATTAATCGACTATGGAATTTAATAATTGCGGCAAGCCTATAGCGGTTCATTGTAGCTCAGTCACTGGATGCTCCCGGGACGGCATATCCGACATACTCCTCTCATGCGGATGTCCCAAATCATGAGGCCTCGTTTCCTTGGCTATTGGATGGTGTGACTTTCTCGAATCCATCAGCGGCGATGCAGGCTGTATCTCCGTAATCACATAGCCAAGGTGCAGTCGTGTGTGCTTTGAAGAAGAACTGGAAGCCGACCCTGGCAGCCTATTTGACGGTGCGTCCCAGACAGGATGCGTGGACGTATTCTCCGACTGACGATCGCTCTGAACAACAACTTCTGGCCCCAGATGTTGTTGTAAGAGAGAGGGACCCTCTCGCTCGCGGTCCAGGACCTGGACGAGCTAGCTGACCGCAGAACTGGCTTCCTCTGTTCCGTCGTTGCAAGGTGAGCATGTTCCGATATTATAGTGCTCGCAACACCCTTTTTCCTTTCCTCGACCGCTACAGACTTTCCCGGTGTCATGATACCCATATTCTGAGAGAAAGAAGCACCAGTCGAGCTAGCTGGCAACAAGAACGTAAATCCCATGATCAGTGATCTAGGCCCTTGTCTAATTTCCGTGAGCACTTTTACCGCTAGCTCTGTGTTAGATTGCGACGATGGTAGCACACTTCCTGACAGTATCACCGACACATCACCATGTTCTTGTTCTTCTGAAAAAGAAACTGACATACTAGAGTGACCTCCTTGTGGTGAGAGAGCAGGCACGGATCTCTCACCACTGACATATCGTGACACACGTCTTCAACGTTTGTGTCATCCCAATTGACACAAACAGAAAAAGTGTTAGTGCGAGAACATTGACTACAACAAACACAAAAAACATGAGAGTCGGAGGAAGATTTCCTCGACTTACAATTTGAGCAATATTCTTTCATTATGCCAAAAATTACAAGTCCATAGTTCTCGCATTAACCCTCATCATAATATGACAAAGATACATAATAACACAATCCAATACAAAAATTTCGAAAAATAATTGATAAAAATTTTTTCGAATTTTTTTTTATATGAGCCCAAGTTCCCAAAGGGAACAATGAGCCCAAATGGATCCCCAAAAAGTCTAAGTGTGGACAAAATTTTTTACATGATTCTAAAAAATTAATGCTACACTTCCAGAGTATATAATGTATCTGATTAAAGACCTAACATCATAATGACTAGGAAATTACTTACAGAAAGTAACCGTTGTCAATGTAAACAAAATGCTATAAAAACTGGAAACAAGACTCCAGGCACTGAACAACACGGCCCGAGGTCAGTAACAGATTTTTTAAACTATCCGATGTAAGACAGAATCTTCATCAGAAGAAACTGCGATACATCAGATGGTAGCCGCAAGACCAAAATGCCTAAACACCCAAAGGGTGAGGACGTAACCATGGGGATATACAGAATAAACATTCTGTAACCAACAAAATTTCAAAAAAGGTCCAAAAAGTATGGGAGCTTAACAGGGGGGTACCAAGGAAGGAGAGGGAGGAAACACTTAACAAACAGTGGCAATTTCATAGCAAGAATGATAACATCAGGCCCAAGTCCCTAAATTTGGGTACATGAAATAATTTTCAATAAAAATTATAAGTTACAGCCCTGAACACATCCAATCACTGTTTTTTCCTCTCATCCTCTTAATTCATCCTTTGATCCACCAAAATCACCATTACTTTGTCTCTGGCATCATCAAAACAGAGATTTTCAAGCACAGAAGTCAGTTAGTTGTTACTGACAGAAGGGCCTAACAAAGAATGAGACTTGGCGCCAATTTTGGTACTTCTTTGACACTGCGCATGCGCAGGAGACAAAAGTATGGAGGACCATATAGGACATTAGTTTTTTGGTTTTGGACACAAATTTGGGGGATTTGGGGGGCAAAATTTGTGTTTGGCCCTGAATATTTAAGAGTTAGCACCAGCTAAGTCTGGGCCATTGGTGTACAGTATAGAAATATTCCAGACAATTGAATTTAAAAGTACCATAAACATTCTGTTTCTTTAAATCAATGCAAGAAATGTTTCTCCATAGAGAAATTATTTGACCAAATCTTTGATGATATTTATTTATTTATTTATTGGTGTTTAAGTTCAAATACTTATGCACAATGGCTAACTGTGACCGTGACAGTTTTACGGGTGGAGGAAGCCGGAGTACCCAGAGAGAACCACCGAGCATCGACGAGCAACTGTCAGCTCATCATTTTAACTCTGTTCAAGCTCAGCTCAGGCAAGGTTTCAGCAGTTGAAGACATGTGCGCCCTCGACATGCAGTATGCCATAGTACACGGCATCATTGTGCCACCATGTAGGCAACTGGGATAAAGTGCCTTGCCCAAGGACACAACACAGGTCGAACTCGCAACCTGTAGCATAGAAGTCTAACATTCTACCACCGCGCTCCCAAATCTTTGATGATATTACAAAACTGTTAGACATGTTTGTAAATTAAATACAGTACGTGGAGAGTGTATTATCACTAAATCACCCACAGAGTGGAGATTCCACCCAAGCAATAATTGCAAGTTTGTTCCAAAGTATAACAAGCACAAGCAGAGTTCCAGACAATGGACCTCCGGGAAAAACCTGGAGGTCCATTGGCTGAAACATTGCTTGTGTTTCTTGGTCCATATGTACAAAATTAGAAAATGATACTTTGGGTGATAACTCCACTCCATGGGCGATTAATTACAATCCACTCTCCACGTACTGTACTTATGAAGACCCACCACGACTGCAGTTTTACAATTGTGCTGCACAGTACCACCAATTATGTTAATATTTTGATGTTTCAAGGCAAAATAAATATTTATTGTTTGGAATATCTATAACTAGAGCATAAAAGAATATCTGTATATCTTTGGGAATAAAGGAACATCACATTAAATCAGTGGCTGCCTGTGAACAAACTCCCATGAAAATTGGATAAACAAACAGCCTATAACATTCCTAATAGAATTAGACTGGTGGCCTGCGAGCTTGGTAATATTGGCAAACAAAATATCTGTCAATGTATTTCGTCAAGATAAATAGAAAAATCGATCATACAACTTGTGCATGCCTCTTAACATATCAGTATGACTTTTTGTCCTCTTGCTTGAAAATATTATAAAGGGTTATCTGAAATATGTTTAGTTAACCCTTTACCTAAAGAATAAGTCGCACCTCCCTGTATACTGTACAAATTGAGCAGTTGAAGAAAAATTTTCCAAGAAATTGAATAAAACCATATCAAGTGATCTCTCATTGGAATGCGGGGTCACATGATATGGGCTTGTTGAAATTGTTTGAAAAATTTGAAAAAATAATATTTAAAATAATAAATTTTGATATCGTCTGTGATGGCTAAAGGGTTAACTTTTTTTCCGACACCCTAGTTTCTAGTAAAACAGTGAAGGAATGGATAAAAACAAACCTTTCCAGTCCCAGGTGGACCAGCTAACAAAACAGCTCTTCCTGCCATTTTCTTGGATTTTATCATTTCAACCACAATTCCTGCTGCCTAAAATGGAAAAGGAAAGCAAAGAACTACATGTGTAGATTAATACATGCCCTTCACTCTACAAAAAAGAAACACAAAAATCACCAGAGAAGCAACTTTGTCAGTTGTCTGAATTCTTGTTCTCAACATGGCAAATGCAGGCCTGGAAATAAAGAGGTTACATTATAAAACCATCAGCAGGTTGCGCTATATAACAGGATGGTAACCTGAAAGAAAAAAAGGGTTATGGTGCTTTTCTGCCTCCTCTGTTTTTACTCTGTCAGGCTGTTACGCCTTAACAGAACTCCAATCAAAATAAATAAAAACTAGTGCACAAGGTCTAAAAGAGTAAGGCCTCCTGCCCATAACTTTTGCTATCTTTGAGTGCAACAGAAATAATTTTGAACCTGATTTATTATTGAGAGTGTTTACTACATATCTGTTCTTTATTTCTGACCACTTCTGCCATGAGTTGAAGGGGCATAGCAATTTATAAAGATCTCAATCATACCTTCAATAACTTTGGACAAAAGCTGTCAAACATGGAGATAGGGGAGAGGCAACATTCTCAGACTTGGATTTCTGAAAAATCCAGGGTGGCAATAAATCGCTCACCTGGAACCTACTTAGGCGAGCAAATAGCTCTCCTGAAATCTTTTTCACCTCACAAAGATCTTCTAAAGACTTAGTTAAAACTGGGTTGGGTAATTTCTCCCTCGAGTGCATTCAAGACAATCAATTTTAAATGAATTAATAAAATGTTAATGAATGAACCTGTATTCATTTTTTACTATCCCCTCCACCCCAGTGTGGTCAGATCGATCAATAAGTTCAGGGGGACTGGTACATGTAGTGGCCGACACACACATGTACCCAGCTTATTCTGTACACACGTTCCATGATCCGTCACGGTTGAATATAGCTGAAAGTAGGTGAGCAAAGAAAGGCTTATGCCGGATTAAATTGTGTGAACAGTTAAGGCAAGCTAAAAATCGCTTGCGTCAGAATTCCATACTGCATTCTCCCACAGATCTGGGTTCTACCACCACAAACAGAAAGCATATGATTGACATCACTATGTAGAGTAAAATCTTTCCAGTGTACTGTGTAGTATCACCTGATTCAGTGGATCCTGGGAATCCACCGACCCCTCCCCTCCCAGAAAAGCAAAAAAAGACTATACCCTGCATTATTCCCTTTAATTTTGGATCATTTATGGAAATTGGGGACACTGATTACTGGTGTGAGTTTGGTGGAATTTAATGGCCTCCTTTGCTTCGTCCTCCTTTTATATCAGAGTTTTGCTGTCTGAGACCTTGACCTTGATAATAAGACCTTGGGTCAAAGTCGCGAGACACATATGTGTCATCAGCAACAATGATACCAAATATGAAAAAGATCTGTCAATCATACCAAGTTATATGGACCGGACAAGGGCTGTATAACAATATCAAAGTTTTGCTGCCCTTGGACCAAAGTCGTGACACACCTTTGAGTCATCAGCAATAACTGTACTAAGAGTGGATAAAACCGTATATGTGCCGGACCGAGGAATATCTGATGGTCTTTAGTCTTGGAATGCATAACAGCTAAGTTTTTATAGCACCCTCCCGTCAAATGCAGATCGCCTTAATTAAAAGTCTTGTCGAACCCCAAAACGGAGGCCATAGCTGTGGGATGAGTGCAACAATTTCTCTTAATGTCCTCTATTCATTGTTTGGTGTACAAAATACAAAATAACTATTGGGACTTTATCTTTCGTATGAATTACATTTTGTACGAGAGGATATCAACGACCATGTTTTCAACATTTCTGACATGGTCTGCAAATTCTGCGCGCGGACCTTCGTTGTTTTTTTCCCTTTTCTTCTGCTGGTATTTAAAATTTTGAATTTGCTTCAAAGAACAGGGAGTGTCATAAATGTCACTTTCGTCTAATTTCATGGTTCGATGAACTTGTTGTGGTTGTCCAGTATTGACCTTGTCTCTAACTTTCTCCAGGGATTTGGACAGGATTCTTATATATTCTTCTTTATTTCCAATACTGTTTCCATGAGATGCCCTCCCGGGAAATTTCCAGACACATGCTATCGTGTCAAATTCCCCGTCCATGTTCCCAAACCACGTTATGCGACTCAGTCTCATATTCCCTGGAAAGTTATGTTTCACATACTTTCTGTGCACTGTCAGTATTTCATGTTCAGCTGGTTGAGGCTCCAAGCGAATATACATGCATACACACTTTTTATCTCTTCGTCTTTTTAGGCAGTATTTTTTTTCTATAATAATATTTTAGTTATAACAAATATTTCAGAGGGACCTGCAATATTAAGGGCCTATATAAGTAATGAAATTTTGTTTATTTTGAAAATTCTCAGCTCTGATATTCCTTCAATACAAATTAAATATACACAAAATGTACATCAAAATGAAGGTTGGGATGTATAGAACACGAAAGACATATGTAATCAACTTATAGAGTCGACTGTAGACACCACTGGTTCCTGGAAGTCTGCTGCCGTATTCGCACCAGAACTGATAATTTAATAATATTTCAAGAAAACAACTTGTGGCCAAATGTACTTTACATATCCAAGAACAAAGCTAGGGGATCAAAATTCTTCAAAATATGACGACAGAGCTGCATTGGGGAAAATTCCAAACAAAGCCTTTGCTTTTGTTTACGTATGAGTATACTTTCGATTTCCGGTCGACGTCATCGGACAGAAAAAGAATGTAAAAACATTACATTGAGATTGCACAGTTGCCATATTCAATGAAAGGTATCATGATACCTGTTGAAATTTCTTAGAATTACGACTTTGTTTTTCAATGGAAATTTGTGGTAACGAGTGATTTGCGCATGTCTGTCGACCATGGAAACCATCTTCAATAAAAAATGCAGACAGTGTTGTCCTTTTCCAAATTGCAGTCCTACCGCTGTATTCGAAAGTGTTTTGAATGCCTAGCGTTGTTCTTGGACATATGAAGCACATTTGGCCACAAGTTGTTCTAATGAAATATTATTTTATTATCAGTTCTGGTGCAAATATGGGGGATCAGGACAACTCGTACCCTGGACAATTCGTACCTTTCCTTGGACAACTCGTACCCTAAAGGATTCATACCCTGGAGACTACACTACTAAAAAATAAGCAAGGCTATTCATGAAAATCACGTTTATGCACAACTATAAAAATCATATCTACTTCAACCAGATTCGACACCACAAACGGGACTGTACAGCTTACCACAGGCTCTGAGGGAATTACACCCAAACCGTCCTCTGGCCAAACCGTCCTCTGCAATTTGACCCAAACCGTCCGCTAATACACCCAAACCGTCCTCCAGTGAAAATAAGTAGAAAATGAAAAAAAATTGAATGTTTCTATAATTTTTTTGACATTTGATTATATTTTAGTATGAAGTTCTTCGATTTTTCATTGTGAAGACACAAGTTGAGTTCAGTTAATCAATGGTCACTCACTGTTTGTTACTTTAATTATTGGGGGGGGGGCGCGGTGGCTCAGTTGGTAGAGGTGCAGGTCGCAAGCCTAGCGGTCCTCGGTTCAAATCCCACCTGCAGCAACCGCGTTGTGTCCTTGGGCAAGACACTTCACCCCGATTGCCTACATGGGGGCACGATGACGCTGTGTACTGAGGCGTACTGCATGTCGATGGTGTGCATGTCTTCCACCAATCTAACCCTGCCTGTGCTGCTTTGCAGAGTTCAGAGTTACGATGTTGGAGAGCTGACAGCTGCTCGTCGTTGCTCGGTGGTTCTCTTCGAGTACTCCGGCTTCCTCCACCCGTAAAACTGTCACGGTCACGATTAGCCATTGTGCATAAGTATGTGCCCTTAAACACCAATAAATAAATAAATAAATAACTTTAATTATTACTAATTATAGTACCAGGGTAATTACAAAGATTGTACCGGATTTGTTGTTTTTAGGCAATGTCTTCTTCTGACCTTAGACAATAACTGATAACTAAACAGTGAAATGGCAACTAACTCCACCACTGAACCCACTTTGGGAGTGGATTTAACATCGATGTTGTCTGGTTTTCAAAAAGAGATAGCCAGATTGAACGACACTATTGAGGGTCTGCGCTCGGATCTTAGGGCCCAAAAAGAA
This sequence comes from Pictodentalium vernedei, assembly GCA_031216915.1. NCBI lineage: Eukaryota > Metazoa > Mollusca > Scaphopoda > Dentaliida > Dentaliidae > Pictodentalium > Pictodentalium vernedei. Next base: position 313,204,060 of record CM062296.1, on the reverse strand, counting down.
CAGTTCGAGAAAGAAAAATTGGAGCTAATGTTTTCCGTCAGAGGAATCAAAAAGGGAAAATAAGTCGGCAAATGGAAAAAAGGGAAAAAGTAGACATAAATCAGGTTTACAAAAAATTATATTTGTAAACAGAATCCCCCTCCCACCACCCCCGTAAAGAAACAATGCCTGTTTAAAATATTATTTTCTGTTATCATGCATTGAAAATCACTGCCGCCTCCCCCCCCCCCCCCCCCCCGAAAAGAAATAATGTCTGGTTAAAACTGAAAATCACTCGTAAATGCCCCCCCCCCCCCCAGAAAAAGAAAGAATAGGAAGTAGCTCATCACCTCTAAGTAATCACAAATCGTGTTTGTTCACTATTATTATTATCACAAATATTGTTTTGTTATCATGTATTCATGTCATATAATCATTATTATGTTTTGTAAAAAAAAAATACTTGAAACGTAGTTGAAAATGAAAAAATAAATAAAATCAATAAATAAACAACCAGTTTTAGGTTATTATTCTACCACTCTTCTCTCTCATTTGCTCTTTCCCTGGAGGACGGTTCGGGTCAAACTGCTCAGAGGACGGTTCGGTCCCTGTGGGGGACGGTTCGGGTTAGATTGGAGGACGGTTTGGGTCAAATTGCTAGAGGACAGTTTGTGTGTATTCGCTCTGAGGAAACTTGATGTCGACCGTGTTCCTGAAGTATATTCGTCCCAATACTTGAACAGTTTGGTATGAACTTTCTGATAAGACTTTCTCTCTATACCTTTTAATCAATACAAGTGAATAACAGGAAAGTGCTGGGCAAACACTCCTTCTGTTGGGTACAGCTTTCAATAAAATAAAACAAACAATGGAACATATGTCTTTTTTATTGGTCATCTTTTTCCTGTTTCTTTTTGTCACTGGTTTTGTTGAAATCATTTGGCTCAAGGCTGAAGCCACTCTCTAAAATGTGAGTAAATGTTTTATGATAATTAATGAGACAGTTCGTACCTTTGCACTAGACAATTCGTACCTTTATACGGGACAATTTGTACCCCGATATTAGGGTACGAATTGTCCAGGGTACGAATCGTCCGGGGTACGGATTGTGTAAGATCCGAATACGGTAACAGACTTCCAGGAACCAGTGGTGCCTACACTACAGTTGACTCTATGAGTTGATTACATATGTGTTTCGTGTTCTATACATCCCAACCTTCATTTTGATGTACAGTATGTGCGAAAGTAACAGGTCACCTTTCATATTCTCGTTTATTTCTCTCATATAAAATGAGTTATCAAATTTTTTTTTTTTCGTTATTTACAGACAGGTATCTGACACTCACTATTGCAGTGGAAATCTTCAGATAAAGCTTGTTTATTTTATAAAATTAGATCGTTTGCCTGTCGCAATTTGGTCAGTAACGGGTTGCTTGTGTCTGTAAAGAATCACCCACTTTGGCACCCACTGGCGATCTATTTTCCTACTTTATATGTATTTATTGGACACAAAAAGTCTTTTGTGTCTTCTCTGAATTAATTTCACCACACCAGTCGCAACTTTTACAGTGGAAAGAAGTGAAAACGAAGTTGATCAAAAGCAGTAGTTTAGCATTAATTTTCAAAAAATAGTTCAACTGGAGCAGTGTTTCAGGGACCAGCCGTGAGGGCGACTAGGGCGATTAAGTCGCCCTTCTAAGCCCAAAGTCGCCTAGAAAAATAGTCGGGGCGATTACAAGTCGCCCTCTAAAAATTGGCCAAATGAGAAAAGGCTGAACTGAGTGATGCGAGGTTTACATGAAAACGAGTATTTTCAAAAATCGAATGTGCTCGAGTGTGATAAATGGGCATTTTAATTCGTCAAATAAACGTCCATTTATTTGAAATCACACGACAAGCAATTGTCCATTGTCGCTTTTGGCAGATTTTTTTATTTCTATTTTGTTGCGTTCCAGTCGGAGCTTCAAGTGTCGAAACGAAAATAGGTGACTTACGCGACTCAATGAAACAACCCAGTTTGAAAGTAGGTTACGTCGCTGAGGATGCCGAAAATGTATACACAACGGACGTATTTTATAAAACATTATTTTCATTTCGATTTGCTGACCACTGTTAACTGTTGGGCTGTCTATTCCCAGAAAAACACGAATGGAATTGAAACACATGAAAAAAGCTTTAGTGATGTCAAGAAAAGGTTTGTACAGGACACAAGTGTGCATGTGGACGATCTTGAAAAAGGGTCCTCCTAAACATCGGAATGACATGAAATGACGCGGAATGACACCGGAATGCCATAAAAATGATGCGGAATGACATTTCTTTTACAAAATACTCGACCGCAGAATGTATTTTGTTTATTAACTAACAAAGTACCTCCCAAGCAACCTTCTTACATCTGGTCCTTTTCACACTTTCAGACTTAGGAAATTATTAGCTTAGTAGACTTTGTTGAAAGGCAACCACAGGAGGGTGATGGGGGATTGGCACGAAGAAGAGGTGAGGGGTCATGAAGGAGAAGGTAGCAGTGGGGGATTTTTAGTCAATAATTACATTGTGATTTTTTAACCTGGCACAGATGCATCATAGACAACTGGACCTGGATTATTTGTACGTTAATGGAGGGCCATAAATTGAAAATATGAAGGGGCGGCGGGGGTGGTACATGAATATTCTTAATTTTCCCCACTTGCCTATGAAGTCTCCCTACATGACTCTGCAGTCTCCCTATTTTTTCTGGAGGGAGACTTGAAGTCTCCCTAAAATTCCCCCCTAGGCTGGTCCCTGCAGTGTTTCAATGGGTTTTACTGCGCATGTCTGACAGTGACCCAGTATTGACAACTCGACTTGCTGTTGAACCCGAATAAATATATCATGATGCCAGATATTTATCCCCATTATTTTATCTTGAATTTGAAGCGCTGACAAACCTGTTCAAATAATAATACTTACATTCACACTCTTTATATTTCTCTTCCCGTAATTAAGACGAAAACTTTTTTTTGCGGTTTCGTGTGTCCAATTTTCTTCCGGCGCACATTCAGTCTTTTTAAAAAAATCACTTTCGTCAACAAAAAACAACAACAAACTTGCGAAACTTTCAAAGACGACGAGCAACAAATTACTTCACAAAACTGGAATAAAATTTCAGTTTGAAATGCTCTTCAAATTCGATTTTTTTAAGGCTCAACATCGCCTGACCCGTTACTGCCTGTGACCCGTTACTGTCGCACATACTGGGTAAAGGTGTAGAATAGGGGACTTTTCGTTTTTTTTTAAAAAATAACGCTTTTTTTCGGTATTTTTTCTCTGTTTTCTTAAACTAAACTATATTTTGAACAAAATGACACAAAATCACATACTTTTATCGTTTTTTTTGCAAGAAATATTAACGATTTTATTGTGACAGCGCAGTCGAACTCACTGCAATCGCTACTTTCCATTATCGCTATCATAGGGGGAGAGTTTAGTAATTGAAATGTCAGCTGACAAACCCTGCCCCCTCACTAAACTGACCCTAGATCAAATTTTAAGGTCAGTCTAGTGAGGGCCAGGGTTAGCTTACCGATTAGCTCACCATGGTCCTAACTGAACTGACCTTAAATCGAGGAACACGCACCAGACATGTTAACTCTCCCGGAATGCCCGGGAGTCTCCCAGAATTAGCTATACCCTCCCGCCCTCCTGCACGGGAGTCAATTTGGGCCAAAATCTCCCGGAAAGTCGACATACCAGACAAAATCATGTCAGATTTGAGAAAAATTTGTGGTAATTTGAAACGAAAATGGGCAACTTACGCGCACTGTAATTCAACTGCACGCTGATATAAGCAGCATTTAATTGCATGAAACATATATGTTCTGGGAATAAAATGAAATATATCTTTTGACCGAGATTATTTATTCACTGTATTTGTTATCCAAATCTCAAATCGAAGAGAAAAACACCACCAAAACAAACAGTCCACTTGACAGGCCTACCGTGAAATGTCGACGATTTCCGATGAACTGCACAAAACACAAATCGAGTGAGTGTGCGGTGTATTCCCCATCCCCACCCACGGGTATTGCCCGGTGCCCACCCACCTCATGACTATGAAGTATGAATTGAATGAATTCCCGGCAACACGCCTGATTGCATGACACAGCATTCACGATGTTCATGGCATGTGAAAAGCTTCAGAACTCTCAGATTTGAACAGACTTGCGTAAGGGAGACTACTCTTTTAACAGGAGAGATATTGATGTATTTCTAATTTTTCTTCCTGCTGAAAGAAAACACACTCAAATCTAATGATCGTCGGGGTTCTTTACTGTAATAAAGCAAACCAACATTGAATATATAACTCATTCTCTCAATAAAATAAACATCATTTCCCAGTAAACCCTGAAAACTTATATTCTGAATAAAATCCTTTCCCCTTACGAAACAGAACACATTTGAGGATGCACTATTTTTTTCAGATGTGAACTGAACTTTCTTCATCTCTCATTAGCCTTGTTCCAGATAGTAATCAATGGTCTGTTTGGGGTTCAGACTGAAAACGGTTCCCCAGGAGCAAGTAAAATTTATACCAAATCATATTGACGAAGTAGATCAATTCTCTTTTATGCAGATTGCATAACATATAACAAAGAACCCAGGTTGCCAATTTGCCAAGCTGTGATTTGATCATTTTATGTTCTAAACTTTATTTTTATGTTCTACTTTTGAAGTTTTTAGTTAATCAAGTCTGATCACACCCATATTTCAGTTATGTCTACACAAGTTTATATCAATGTCCAGAGATGGAAATACAGGTATAGGTCAGCCTGGTCAGGAAAATTCCAAAAATGCATACTGTCATTTTTCATGAAGGGGTAATAACATCACAAAATTCACCCCGTGTGTGACCCTATTCAATAGGATCACACATGGGGTGAATTTTGTGATGTTACCCCTTCACACAAGGCTATTCATCCTCTGAAAAGTTGAACTTGTGAGGCTGTGACTGTGAGCCTGAATCTGAATTAGAACCCCATGGCTGAACATGGAACATTAGGTGATACTCAGAGGATGAATTATTGGGGGACCCGGGCACTCTGGGATAGCTTGGGGAAATGAACAATTTGAATTTAGACTTTTCAGGACTCATTCTGCAAATGAGAGATTGCTTATTCCATGGTTTGGAAAGAAAACCGAAAAACCGAACCGAACCAAGGTTTTTTTACATAAAAAAACGAAACCGAAAACCGAAAGGTAAATTTGAAAACCGCCCATCTCTACCTGTAGCCATTGCAATCCAATACCACCTAATACCACCTAACTACCCAGTCCACCCCACTCACTTGTAAATGTAAGTTATAATTACTCTAACCAAAGACTCCAGTGATTCATTGTTCTGAAATACTTATGCCTGTGTGTGGAAGGGGGGGGGGGGGGGGGGGGGGGGGGGGGGGAGGGGGGAGGTTTGTATTTAAAATTGATCCACACATGGTTTCTACGCGCATAAAATACTTATGCCTGTGTGTGTGTTGGGGGGGGGGGGGGGGGGGGGGGGATATTTGTATTTAAAATTGATCCACGCATGGTTTCTACGCACAGAAAAAAAATCTCCCTGAAAATCATGTCATCTCCCTGAAAAAAATTTTGGGAGGTTAACATGTCTGACACGCACACAAGCGAAGCGCACCTGCAAACATGCTAGGGATGGGACGATATGCTTGGGTCACGATACGATACGTATCTCGATACACCATTCACGATATGATTGCGTATCGCGATATATATCAAGTATCATTGTTTCCCTATTGCTATTGCTGTGTCACCGTATATACGGATGTAGAGTAACAGAAACAGGGAAACAATGATACTTGATATGTATCTGCCTACCTGGACAGTCCTTCGATTTTGGGAAACAATGGCGAGCGATATTTAGCTCACCTCAAATTGGACTCACACAATGTGATCATCCCCCAAGTGCAGTCGTCACTCCATTTCATTGTCGGGGCAGTTCGTCTCGTGGATGATATGCACTGTACAGCGAAAGCAAATTGTGTGTTTTATGTTTGACCGGTGCAATAAAATAAGAAAAAAATCTATATACGTATTATTGGTGTTCGTGTTTTTATTCTCCAATACTCCATGGACCAAGGTAAAAAGGACAAATGCAACGTTGACGTAACCAAACTGTGAAGTTTTAGGATTATTCGTCATGCTTCAAACACGTTTCCAGAAACGTCAGAATTTTCTGAGAAACAGCCAGTAACAGCCTGAGTTACATCCCCTGTGTGAGCTGTTCCATCAACTTCCCAAATCCACAGCCTCCCTCGATAAAAACTCGCAGCTGAAAAGCTTGCTTGTCACAGTGAACCCGGTTTGCATGAAGTTCCACATCAGCCACTCGTTTTCATTCCATGAAACATTTTTATTAAAACCTGATCAACAAGTGAGGCCGGGCCTCACCTGTTGGTCTGTTTTTAAAAAAAAGCTTCCATGAAATAAGAATGCCGGAGTGGAGAAACATCTTTTACAAAAAATTCAAGTCAGTTTTCTGAGAGATGTATTTCATGTTGATCTTCATATCCATTGGACCCCACATGTAGGCCTATATACTTAGCACTAACCGACTCTGGTGTTTTAACCCTCCCTCCCTCCATCATTTATATTTCATGTGGATCTTCAATTCTTCATCAGTGGCGGCCCAGGGGGTGTTGGGGGTCCCTTGGACCTCTGATGGTTTGGGGCCCTGGGCCTACCGTGGCGACCATTGGTTTGACACAGCAGAACAAAATTTTGATATTTAGACGTAGAACTCGCCATATCCTTGACTCTAGAGCTTCTGGGAGTCTTGAATCAAACTTCCAAATTTTCCGGTCCCATTTTCGAAACACAAACACGTTTTTCTCAGGGCCTCATTAAAAAAAGCAAACCCGTTCCTGTGGCGCCTTTACACTAATACACTTGAATTTGGCAACCGAGGGGCCCCCAACTCATCGACACTGCATGATCTGCATTTAGTCCAAACTTGGACCCAAGGTGCGTAATATATTTTTTGGGGTGTGGTACATCCTGTGGGATGTACCACACCAAAAAACTATATTCGCACTTTGGAGCCAAGTTTGGACTAACGGTTAGCATTCTGAATAATAGAGAAAAGGGTTTTTTTTCTTCTGTAAAATCTAAAGTTTGGGCCCCCCACCCCTGGAGTTACTATACACCCTCTCCCTATTGGTGAGCCGCCACTGATCTTCATATTCATCAGACACCACTCTATGGCATATACTATTATACTTCACTTCAAGCAACTCCAGCGTTTTCGTTCCATAGAAGGTTTTATTAAAAACTGACCAACAAATGAGGTGGCACCTCATATGTTCATCTGTTTTAAATAAAAAAGCTGCCATGGAATAAGGGCGCCAGTGGGGAACCATCTTTTAGAAGAAAAGAAATCAAGACAGTATCCTAAGAGATGTCAAGAGAGTCGATCTCCCCGCCCCTGCCTCTCCCCCCCCCCAGTGGCATAGGAATCATTTGAATGTTCAATGTTGGGGGGGGGGGGGGGGCACACATTTCTAAATGTTGGGGGCTCACATTTCTGATTATTGAATGATATGGCTTGGCTACAGATGTCAAAGGCATCTGACACAAGTGCTGAAGCCGCGAAGTGAATGAGGGGAATTTGGGGGTCATACCTACACCCCCCCCCCCCCCCCACGAAAAAATTTAAAATGGAGGTATCAAATGGTGCATTCTGGTGGCTTTTGGGATGAAAATTATTATTTTCTTCAATAGAAAAAGACGGTTTTTAACAGCATGTTGGACATTTTTAAAGATGCTGGTACTTCCTTCCCGTGAATTATGAAAATGCTGCAGCCTAGTGATACAGGATTTGCGAAATTTACACAAAGGAAATGTCGTATGACTCGTATCCGCAGGAACAGATGCCTGATCATGCCTCAAAAGGTTCATGAATAGGCCTACGTCATGGAAACCGCAACCAATAGACTGAATTTGTCTTGGTACTGCATACACACCAGTGTAAGTTACTCTGGTGTGCATGCAGTACCAAGACAAATTCGACAGTGTTTGTTGGTTATAGAGGCAGCCAACACTGGTGAAAAATCACAGACATGTATGACAATAGGAGAGTTCACTGCGGCACCTATTATTTTCACCAAAACACAGAAAAAACATTGGCCACCCCCCCCCTTTATAATTCATGGTGATCTTTTATGTTTATCGGACACTAGTGTATAATGTATATACTTGGCAAAGTTGGCATTAAGCGACTCTGGCGTTTTCATTTAATGGAACGTTTTTAATAAGAACTGACCAACACATGAGGCCGTCTGCTTTTAATAAAAACCTGCCATAAAATAAGAACGCCAGACTGGAGAAACATCTTTTTGGAAATTCCAGACAGTCTTCTGAGAGATTGCAAGGCCCAAGGGTGCTGCTCTACCACCCCCCCCCCCCCCCCCCGATCCCGCTCCCCACCTTCATAATTCATGATGATCTTCATACTCACAGAAATATTCAAGACAGTTTTCTGAGTGCTGTCATGGGGAGGGGGTGGGGGGGGGGGGGGGGGGGGCTCATTTATCATTCATGCTGATCTTCTTTTTCATCGGACCACAGCGTATATGTACTCAGCATTAAGCGACTCTGGAGTTTTCATTTCATGGAACAAATTTATTACACAACTCAACTGACGAACAATTTGAAACAGATGAAGCCGGAATTCAAGTTCTCAACTCAAGACACAATTCAGATGTCAGGTGAAATGCAGGTTTTTCTTTAAAAAAACCAGCGTATCCACGTGTTCTGGTTTCAATAGGGATCTTTGGGAACATATAATATCACCAGCCGTGGAAAAGACACGCTCGCTTGGGACAGATGTTGCTGGAATGGACAATGTAACAGATGCAAATTTTGCCAGCACAGGGTACACTTTGGCATTTTCCTTCCACCAAATTAATGGGGAACTGTTCATGCCGATAACTGGTTCGTTCTTGTATCGTGCAATTTCGCGTTTACATACGCTTAGTGAAGTGAGTGCACTGTGATCATTGTCTGAATTGGCAAGCTCCTGTCCACCAGAAAAGATGTTCCCAAAAATATCTTCAAGGGCAGATTTCTTTCTCGGTGGTTCACTAACATCACGACCGATAGGTTCAACGTCAGGTTCAGCATGTTTCTGATCATCAGCAGAAGGGGTATCAGCTGTGTTAGATTTTTGGTGTGTTATATCCCACAGTGCTAGTGCAGAGATAGTAAGCTTGTCATATACAGTTTCACGGTCCTTGTCAGACAAGAATGGCAGGCTCTTGAATCTTGGATCTAGAGCTGAGCTCTGCAGCAGAAATTCCTTCAATTCCGTGTCTTCATAACGTTTTGATAAGTCTGTCGTTATGGCGTCCTTCACCTGCTTCACCAAAGCGATATCTGTTTCATTTGGACTGAGGGAGGTAAGTAGTTGTTGCTGCAGTGGCACAATGAGTGAAATGGTGGGCGATTGTTCCTCGCATAACAGAGTGGTGATGGTATGTATTGGCTTGATAGGGCCCTGCGAATCGGGAAATTTATGTTCGAATCGAATCTCGAATCGAATCGGGACTGATGTCGACATCGAATCGAATCTCGAATCGAATCGGGATAAACTCGAGAAATAATTATAACTGGCATTATCTTGTGCAGAGATGTCCGGAAAGCACTGCGAGAAGAGATCGTTGACATAACTTGACAACTTGGCGTTGTTTTAATTTTCTTTCTCGTTGAATGGCCATCCAGATGTTCACTTGGCCCGACAATAAATTCAAGACATAAATATGGACAAATTAAGGTGTTACTGCCCAGAGACATTTAAGACAAACCACTAAATTGAAACATGAGACTTAAAAGCACAAATGTAATATAAGTGGCACATTAATTCCCATGGGTTGAAGTCAGCTACAGCCGCTAACTTCAGATACGTTAGCATGCCTAAATACATTATTGTTATGTTTAGTTGTTTTGTATTATCAGAATTTGGGTCTTGTAGATTTCGGTCCGTTCTCTATTCAATAACACAGTATACATCAAAAGCAGCGAAGGCGTTAAACTGTGTTAGTTTCTGCATTAGTTAAGGGCCTATATAAGTAATGGAATTTTGTTTATTTTGAAATTCTCACCTCTCATATTCCTTAAATTCGGATTAAATATACACAAATTATACATCAAAATGAAGGTTGAGATGTATAGAACACGAAACACATATGTAATCAACTCGTAGAGTCGACTGTAGGCACCACTGGTTCCTGGAAGTCTTCTACTGTATTTGCACCAGAACTGATAATAAAATAATATTTCATCAGAACAACTTGTGGCCAAATGTGCTTCATATATCCAAGAACAAAGCTAGGCATTCAAAACACTTTCGAATATAGCGATAGGTCTGCATTTTGGAAAAGGACAACACTGTCTGCATTTTTTATTGAAGATGGTTTCCATGCTCGACAGACATGCGCAAATCACTCGTTACCACGAATTTCCATCAAAAAACAAAATCGTAATTCTAAGAAATTTCAACAGGTATCATGATATCTTGCATTGAATATGGCAACTGTGCAATCTCTATCTAATAACAGTATACTGTATGAAGGCGATCTTTTTCATTATTTGATTTTAGACGGCGTTGTTTTTACATGGTTTTTCTGTCCGGTGACGTCGGCCGGAAATCGAAAGTATACCCATACGTAAACAAAAGCAAAGGCGTTGGAATTTTCCCCAATGCAGCTCTGTCGCCGTGTTTTGAAGAATTTTGATCCTCTAGCTTTGTTCTTGGATATGTAAAGCACATTTGGCCACAAGCTGTTTTCGTGAAATATTATTAAATTATCAGTTCTGATGCGAATACGGCAGCAGACTTCCAGGAACCAGTGGTGCCTGCAGTCGACTCTAGGAGCTGATTACACGTGTGTTTCGTGTTCTATACATCCCAACCTTCATTTTGATGCACATTTTGTGTATATTTAATTTGAATTGAAGGAATATCGGAGGTGAGAATTTTCAAAATAAACGAAATTTCATTACTTACATAGGCCCTTAACTCGAATAGTGACGCAGTGCTCATTCACACAAATTGCTTTTACTTCATTCCAACTTCCAAGTACCAACTCCGAACAATGCAAAGAAACTACAGAGGTTTTCCTCCCACAGTTTTCTAACACAATAATGGAAGCGCTCCAGGCGACATGTCTCCATTATTGTGTTAGAAGATTCCGGGACTGGGAGCAGGCCTTAGGCCCATAGCTGGATATTTCGGTTGTATAGATGGGCGTGAACAGGTTACAACTTGGACAGAGCCGCTGAGCAAACGGGATTCCGCGAATAACTCTCACACGAATTCCTGGAAATCTATAAATAGCGAATTTGCGGTGAGTGGTTTTCTGGGAATCTGAAACTGAAAGTGAAACGACAGAAATTTGCAATGAATTTGACTATTTTCCTGATAGAAACATTAAAACTAGAAGAGTTCGCTCCTTATTTCAACTGATGTCGACATTGTCGAACACTGATTCATTTTCCTCGAAGCTTCGTTTGACTAACGAATCGGCAAACTATTCGAGATCGATATACGAATACCAAAGCGATGTCGACATCGAATCGAATACTCGAAGCTTCGCAGGGCCCTATGGCTTGAGTACTTTAATGACTTCCTGGGCCCCAACAATATCATCATCTGAAAGTGTTACAATGTCTTTAATGTCTTTTCGCATCTCAGGGCAGAGGAACACGGCGTGAACTGCTGGTTGCTGTTCCAAATAACGCTCGAACATCTCATAGGTGCTGTTCCATCGTGTGGTGACATCGCCGATAAGTTTGTGGTTTGGAATAGCTAACAGATCTTGTTTCACTTTCAGTGTTGCATTTGCTTTACTACTTTTATGGAAGTAAGTTACAATCCGCCTAATTCTGCTTGACAGCCTCGACATTATAGAAACTCCAAGCCCTTTTTGCGTTGCCAGGTTAAGAATGTGGGCAAAACATCCAACTTGCATACCATTGCAATGTTTGACAGCGATAGCATTAGCAGCCACGTTATCGGTAGTTATTACAGTCTTGATGCCCGGCCGCAAAATATCCCACTCAGAAATAGCACTTTTCAGCACCTCTCCTATATTTATGCCTGTGTGGGACTCGGGCAGACATCTGGTTTGCAACACATAGTTGGCCATTTCCCATTCTGATGTCATGAAGTGGGCAGTTATTGTAATATAACCTTCTACTGCACGTGACGTCCAGCCATCTGTTGTTAGATTAATTGCAGTTGCTTGTTTAAGACTGTCAATCAAACTGGATTTTGTCTTCTCATAAAGATCTGGCACAATTTTTGTGCTGAACTGCTTTCTACTGGGCATTTCATATCTCGGCTCACATTCGTTGATAAGTCCAATAAACGCCTTATCTTCAACAGTTGTGTACGGTCTCATACCAGTTGCAATATATAAACCTATCCACTTAGTAATGGCTGAGGCTCTGGGTGAGTGTGGTGCCAGTTTTCTTCGAAAAACATCACCTATTTTTAGCTGACCACCCCCTGAAGCAGGTGTTTCTGAGCTATTGCTGGTTGGAGACAACTGGGTGGAACTTGCACTTGTAAGAGCAGTGGCACTGTCAATGGGTGAACTAGGCATGGGTTTAATGGATGGTGTGTAACAATCAACCTTGGGTTTCCTGTTAGGGATCTTATCACTAACTGAAGGGTGGTGGCGTTGTAAATGTATTCCCATATTTGTTGTACTGCCCGTATATCGAAATTTATCCTTGCATAATCTGCAAACAGTGCACGTTTTGTCTGGTTTACGAATGCCATCTTTTATCACTGCCAAAAATCCAAAGTTCTGCCATACCTTCGACTTGTATTTTTCGGCAGGAATTGGTCTAACTATCGTAATTTCCTCTGATGTTTCATCTGGTTGCATTGCTGAATTCGTGTGAAGTCGTGAACTCATGAAATTACTTGTAAATAATTTGATCTGTAAATTATAAACACTTTGAATAGGAAACAACGCTAACTTCGTAAATGTCATTCAAGGACGCTGAATGAATGGTTACGACACGATACGGGCCGGTTTCGTGCTGGGTCGCTCTGTTTCGTAACTTGACGAGGTTGCTCTTGTTGATGTTTTCAAAATCGTCGGCGCGGTGTATTAGCTCCCTTGATGCGCAACCACGATAACTGAATGACTGTGCGCGAATCGAAATGACAAAATGCTTTTCTGTCAAAATGAAATTATCAATGCTATTTGCGCCGTGATTTGTGATGTGACACTGCTCATTTGTCTCCCTGGAGGTATGGCGAAAGTTGTTGGTTTTTATTAGTGAATACACGCACCTAGTTGTGATGTAGGCTCCCAAATGACATACAAGTACAACTATGTCCTGCGAGGCCCCAACACACACGTTGTCTGGGTGATAAAACTGTATCGCGATCCCGCGATATTTGGGTTCTGTATCGGTGCATGTATCGTGACGGGTCATATCGCGATGCATCGGTGTATCGGTGAATCGTCCCATCCCTAAAACATGCACACACGTGAAGCGCACCTGCTATCATATACAATGATTTTTCCCCCGTGACGTCACTCGTAACATCGAATAAAAACAACAGATGCTGCGAAATTTTCAGCGGTTGAAACAAATGGCAATTGAGAAACTCACAATTCAACGGGATTTAAAATCTATTCTCTGACATGTTAAAACATGATAGAGGTACCTAATTTTGTGTCATTTTGTTCAAAATATAGTTTACTTTAAGAAAACAGAGAAAAAATAGCGAGAAAATCGTTATTTAAAAAAAAAAAACGAAAAGTCCCCTATTCTACACCTTTACCACATACTGACATTACTGTATAATTTGTGTATATTTAATCTGAATTTAAGGAATATGAGAGGTGAGAATTTCAAAATAAACAAAATTCCATTACTTATATAGGCCCTTAAGGGTGACCGCCCACAGGTACCGAATCGTCCACAGCCAGGTGCCAAATCGTCCTGATGCCGAATGGTCTAGCATTCTGAATTTGTAGGAAATTATGATTCGGTCACCAGGCAACGCAATTTTTCTTACCTCTCTTGCATGTTCTTGACCAACTAAACCAGCGGCCGACTGTATGGCATAACCATTATCATCTAAACCGACGCCTTTAATGTGACTGTGTGCCGCGATCCTTTGCGTTTTTGTCGTACTTTTCACTTCTTCGATTTTCATTTTGGTAAGAAAGCGGATTCGTCGACGGAATGCTCTCCGACATGTGTGTACAAACAGATGAGGGAAATAGGCTTCCGCAAAGCCGTTATTCTTGTTTTTCCTTGTGGGTCAATATTTCTAATGCCTTTTCGACTATTTACATAAAATTCTTCTACTGATGTGCATGTATGTTTCTAAAGATATATTTAATAAAAACAGACAATATTTAATTGGCATAACGACATTATTAGGAAGTTCTTGCTGCCGCAAAACAGCCCAGAGTCTGCGCACAGATCCATAGTAACGGTTGTCAGGTTTGTTTACAAACTTTTGATGAAATGATGAATTATTGATGAAGAAATGCTTCATTTCTCCCTTGAGCCTATTTAGCTCATCAAGAAAGGTATAAGATCTAACGGAGTAATTTAATACATATTTAACCTTTTAATATTGTGCAGTATAAGCACGCAATGCCTTATATTCTTACGTTTTTCCTACACAAGGTTTCCCCAGACTATTTGCATCTCCTATTTTCGATCTAGTTGAAAACTTTGGATTCAACTCTGTCAACAGTTAATTTCGGTTTAAAACTACGAAAATTATTTTTCACAACCTAAAGAAGTTGATCGTTATTCACGTTTTGGTGGAGTGATATGAATATTATGTTCTATGTCCAGTTTACACGAAACTGTAAGTAGATTACTAGATATGTGTTGTCTGTTGAATTTAATTTTAATTTGATTCCACAAATTCTGAATGAATGGCGGTCTAATTGCTTCAAGTTTCTGCAGTCTTGTCATTTTGAAAATTGCAGGACGGCCATTATGTTTCGCCTAAGGCTCAAATCACCCCAGGAGGGCCATTTTGGGTTTTCCTAAAATGAACCCAGAGGCAGAGGGGCCATTTATGGTTTGCGGGGCCATTTTGTTTCAGCATGCTAAGTAGACAACTAATATCATTTTAACTTAAGGTACATGGTTTGTGTAATTACTATGTATGTCATCATGTAATGTATAGATGTAGGCTTGAATATTTGGATGCAAGATACCCGGTTACTCACGGCACTCATTAACAGTGAGTCTTATAGTTATCTTGTATCCAAATAACCAAGCCATGTTGGGGCGAATCAATCAGATTTGGGGAATGAATTGCCCCAGCTTTGATTTTGGGACGAAACATCCGAGGCGAATCATCAGGGGCCAAAGTGGCTTGTTGATGATACGTCCCATAATCGCACATGACACAAGAGTTGTCTCAGTCTAATGTACAGTGTAATGGCTAATTACAACTTTAGAATTGGCAGACCTCTCGCCCATATTTGGAAAGTGACTGCGTCGACGGCACACTACAAACTTCACAGCTTAGGCTTTGTTACCTCCAATTCGTGAAAATTGAGACCGATTTTGAGATGTCTGCGACTGAATTAATGGGCTGCAGAAAGCAGGGTTAGACAGACGTTTACTGTCCGCAGGATTTGGAACTCAGACGGCGACTGCGGGCCAGGGGATTGCCCGTCTCAAAATGACAAGCCTGTTCCTGATTTGCAGTAAGTTCCCAATTTGCAGTAAATAACTTTGCGGAAGTTCCTCGGTGTGAACAAAGGTGTTAATAATCCTTTGTCTTGATGGTATTTAATTGGATTACAGTGTTGTCACCTACAATGCTTCATTAGTCTATTGTTCATAACTGATTTTTTTATTGACTGCATCCATTGGTGTTGTGTGGGATTTCCCTTGCGAGGTGAATAACGTATTTGTATTAATTCTTACAGGAGATTTCCCAAGCGACTCCAATAACTTTATTTGCTAATGAATCCACAAGGGGCAGATGCGAGGGCCAAAAATCTAAGATCTTATTTGAATGAATGAAAAGGGACATACTTTTTGCCGATAAAAAGGATGGTAAGTGTATAAAAACTATGTTATAAAGTACTAAATGTACCTCTGAATGTGTGAAAAGTGACAATTTAATGAAGCATACGCAATAATAAATATATATAACAAAGATTAAGCATTGTTTGTGTTATTGTAGATTATTTTCAAGAGAAAATTGGTCATTTCACTGTCGACATGTCATTTTGTGCAAGGAATTAGCTGAGGTGCATGAGGGGGGTGAATATTCAGGGGTGCAGGAATTCAAATTTAGCATAACCTGAAAACCGGTTATGCAAATTCTTTTTTGCATAACCCATTGTAGATGCCAAAGGCATCTACAACGAGTGCCGAAGGCACAAGCAGATTAAGGGGGGTCTGAATTTTGAATTGTGCTATCAAATGAAGCCTTCTGGTGGCTTTGGGGCTGAAAATTCACTTTATTTTTTGGTCACCAAAATCGCCTTTTTTACACAGCATGTTTCAAATTTTCATGATTGTTACATGTACTAACTTGGAAATATTATTTTTTAAACAAGCATTGAAACTGACAAACATGAAACTTGCAAATTCATTCAATGAACCAGGTTTGCAGTGCCTTGAAACATTTGCGCAATGCACATAATTCACGCCGTCAATGTACGTTTTCACATTGTTCAGGGCACTGCCTTTCAACCCTCTTAATTTTGCTTCCTTCTGTATATAATCCCACATTTCGCTGCATATTGTACAATGTAAGTTTTCAATTTTCCGTTCTCATTGAGATCATATAAAAATAGTTCGGAACTTGACCACTTTTTAAAAGTATTTTCGTTCACGGACTCTTGCTTATTTGCCATTTTGAAAATTTGTGGTACACATGTTTTTTTATTTACTATAAAAGCCGGGTATATTCTGTTTATACAATCATGTTTTCACTGATAACCACTTTTATGTGGATCGCAAAACACGATTGTAGAAATAGTCTATACCTATTGACCAATCGGCGATGCATATCATGTGAAATTAGATCACTTGTTTATTTGTCATGACAACCCAGCCACTTCAAAAAAAAACAATGAAACCCAGTCTCAGCTTGTCGACTCAATCCGACTGTGGTTGATGCACATTGCTTTTAACTGATAAATAATAACGAAACACCCGAACTTGGAGAATTTTTATTTCATTAAAATCATGTAGATGCAGACACTTTTTATTGAATGCAAATAACAACATGCACAATTTGTTTCCGGGCACATCAAAGTGGGTAGGCCAAATTTGAAGAAGAACGGAAACATGGTTTTGCCAATTGCAGTTTGCACGAACGATGCATGAACGAAATGGTCGTTCGTGCAATTTCTGCACCCCTGATATTATCATACTTGTTCGACGGAGGTGTAACCAATTCGTGTTTATAACATTTAGATCTTTCTGTTCACTTCAAGGGGATTTAACAGAAAGGTTTTTGGAGAGAAACCATTTATAATTTGAAAATAATAGTCTACAATAAAACAAACAATACTTAATCTTCGTAATATATATTTATTTTATTGCCACTTGTCACACATTCAGAGAAACATTTAGTACTTTAAAACGTAGTTTTTATACACTTAACGTCCTTTTTACCAGCAAAGGTTGTGTTCAAGCTATTTTTTTTTTAAACAGGGGTTCATAATTTATGTTCTGTTAGCGTTTTGCTTAACACATACCGGGGTGATAATAAATATCAAAACCATCCACACATCAGTGGATACTAGTTCTAGGTTCCTGTATGTCCTACCCCAACGATACCCACTGGAGCCATTAAGACTGAACCCCTTATGCTCACTCCACCAATCCCAATGTGTGAACTCCCAGTGGTTGGTCAGGGTGGCTGGGGGACCCCAAATGCCGTAACTAACTGTTTTTAACCCCCACTTTTCCTTGGGAGGCAACAGAATCGATATCAGAGCTTCAGAATTTGAAGGGAAAAAAATATCCGGGAAAGGGCCCTCAACCGTGGGAGGGAATATGCCCAGTTCCATAGTTCAAGCCTTTGAAATATGCCAGCGTTATGTCGATCTTGTCCCCCCCCCCCCACCCCTCCCCCATTTTTCTAAAATATGGGAAACGGATTATATATCTAGCAGGGGTGTAGCCAGGATTCTATAATTGGGGGGAGGGGGGGCGTTCATATTTGGTATGTCATTGTGGGGTCCCCCCACCCCCGGCCTAACTATAACCCTCAGTCATTTCCCTCTCCCCCACTTCCCTTCAGGGAAATAGGAGAATGAGGTAACAGCCAAAGGGTCCTAGTTAGGACTAGACCTCCCCAGAAAAAAATTATCGTAGACAATTCGTTAGTTATTAATTCCAATCGTCCGCTAATCTGCTATACACATGAATTGTTTTTAACTGTCTCACTGAAGTTCCTTTATTGATGTTATGAGAAAGGTGGGTATAGTAGTCTCAAATGACTCAGTTTGATAAAAAAATGTTTAGGTAAAAACCATCATTAATGGTGGAGAGGGTTAATATCAATCTCATCGCCCGACAAGTTAATGACCCTCAAAATGCGTTACGTTTGTTTGACACATACCCACGAAGTGCTGTGGCTATTTGAAAATGGTCCATTTTGTCTCAAATGTATCCAAAATATTGATGTTTGGCAGCTTGTAGAAGGTTAACAAGTGCTAACAGGAATATTTTTCCATGCAACCTGTAATGTCACACCAAGAACTGCAAATGGCCATTTTTTCTTTAAAATCTACAAGATGTTTTCAGAGAAATCCAGGGAGAACATGAAGCTTTTGATGGGTATGATTGTTTATCCAGCCCAAAACGGGTTAAGGGTTGTTTTTTGAATACCCTTATTACTTTCACTTATGTTGATCTCTCGTCTTAACTTTGGGTGGCGTGCTGTGGGTACGCAAACACAGCCCATTTTATCAACATTTTGATGTTTGAGTACCTGCATAGGGTTAACAAATGCTTACTGGAATATTTTGTACATGCAACTTGTAACGTCACACTAAGATCTGAGAATGGCCAATTTTTCTTGAAAATCTACAAGATGTTTTTAGAGAAATCCTCCGATAACATGAATTTTTAACCTTTTGAGGCGTATCACTCTAACCAGCCCTAAACGAGTTAATGCTTGGTTTTGTGAATACCTTCATTATTTTCCAAAATTATCCTAGGTGGATTCCACTTCCAATGAAGGAGGTTATGTTTATCTCGCAGGTACACATTGGGTGTTATGGGTGCTCCAGAACAGCCCATTTTCTCAAAATGTCTATGCTTGGCAGTCTCTGGAGGGTTACCAAATTTTTACTGGAATATTTTGTCCATGCAACTTGTAATGTCACTCCAAGACCTGTGAATGATTAATTTTTCTTGAAAATATTTTTGGAGAAATCCACAGAAACCTGGAATTTTAAGCTCTTAAAGGGTATTTAAAAATGGGTTAAGACCTCAATTTTTGAATACCCTTACTACTTACCAAAAATGTTTCCCTATCAGTTTTGCGTCTGCTTTCCCTATCAGTTTTGCGTCTGGTAAAAGAAGTTACGTTTTGCTGTGGCATTCCCATTTGATGTTGTTGGTGTCCAAAAACAGGCTATGTTTTCAAAATTGTGACATTTAGCAGCCCATGGAGGATTAACAAATGCTTACTGGAATAATTTATCCATGCAACTGGTAATGTGACACCAAGACCTATCAATGGCCATATTTTCTTCAAAGCACTACAAGAGGTTTGTAAAGAAATCCAGGGAAAACATGAATTTTTTAAGCTTTTGATGGCTATCGCTATTAACCACTACAGAATGGGTTAATGCTTCATTTTTTGAATTTTGAATTCCTTTATTACTTACAAAAATTATCCTCGGTGAATTCCACTTCCAAGAAAGGAGATTATGTTTTTTTCTCAGGTACACCTTGGGTGCTGTGCGTGTCCGAAAACAGCCCATTTCAGCAAAATTACAATGCTTGGCAGCCTTTAGAGGGTTAATAAATGCTCACCGGAATAGGTTGTCCATGCAACTTGTAATGTCACACAAAGATCTGCGAGTAGTCAATTTTTCTTGAAAACCTACAAGATGTTTTTTAGAGAAATCCACAGAAAATGTGAATTTTAAGCTTTTAAGGGGTATCTCTCTTTAGCCTGGCCAAAATGGGTTAACACTTCGACTTTTCAATACCCTTACTACTTACAAAAATGTTTCCGTATAAATTGTGCGCTTGATAAAAGCAGGCATTTTTCTTTGTGGCGTACCCATTGGGTGCTGTTGGTGTCCAAAAACAGCCCATTTTATCACAGTTTTTAGCTCACCTACTTCTATTAGAAGTGGTGAGCTTTTGTCGTGACCTCGGACGTCGGTGTCTGGCGTGTCCAATATTGTAAGATTTAATGTTAAGGTTAATTTCTCATAAAGATCAGTGGGCTCAGGCCTTTGATATTGCATATGTAGGTTGTAGGGGACTATCAGAACAGTATTTAACCCTGATACTACGACCTTTTTCCAAATTTCACCTAAAATTTTCTGCCAAAACTTGTAGGAATTTGCGTTTAGGTGTTGTAAGAATTTGCGTTAAAGTCAGCTTTTGTGCAGATTGTGCTGCTTTAACTTCTCATTACTGTTGATTTTCATATTTCAATAACAACTGTAGGTTACCTACTGTATGCAGAAATTTAACGGAAATTTTCCTTTTTTTCAGTCAAAATTTTCATGTTTTTCTCGGACTTAGTAAATTTTAAGTTGTAAAACTTTGTAAACTTTGTGTTTAGGTGAGTTGTGTTTCTATGTGTCTTTCCAGGCGATTAATATTCTACACTTGGGTTACTGAACTCCATTGCAGTAATATTTAACCCTCATTACATGCATATTTGAGGAATTTGAGGCTGATTTTCTGTCAAAACTTGTAAGAATTAGCGTTCAGGTGTTGTAAGAATTTGCGTTAAAGTCAGCTTTTGTGCAGATTGTGGTGCCTTCACCTCTCATTACTGTTTATTTTCTCATTTCAATAACTACTTTAGGTATTAACCCTACTGTAGGCAGAAATTCAACTGATTTCTTTTCTTTTTTTCAGTCACAATGTTCACGTTTTTCTCTGACTTACGGTTAATTCTATCGTGACAGAGGTTACAAACAATTATAATAGAAAACTTTCACAAAGATGGACCCATCATAAATTAATAAGATAGTGGATATTATTGTTTAAATGAGACAGAACATTACTAAGATTTCTGTGTGAAGACCAACAATTCTAGCAAGACTTTGATATTTTCAAGTAACGGAGTTTGAAAGCCACCCGTGACAGAGGTTACCCAAAAAGACACATGTTACACTACCTAAATGTAGCCTGCAAATTCTATCTCATGCTTGACGATTTCACTAAATCTCAAATAGCAACATAATCAAATGATGTTAAATGTTCGTACCTGTTAGAATGTAGAGAGGTATTACTTCACATATTTGAATTCCCCTTCGATCTTACCGTGACACAGGTTACATGAAATTTCATGACAGAGGTCACATTCCCATAAATTAAGGAAAGATGTATTTTCATTAAACAAAAACATTTTAATTTGTTCAACTGGAATTCAACACACAACATATATACATTTTTGATAGCATTCAGGTAATTTTTGTTGTGTTTTAGGTCACTTCAGGTCAACTTTATAAAGCCCTCTGCTATTAATCAACACAGGGTCTTTACCCATGACTTGTAAAATATCATCATTCCTATACCAAACAATGTCCTCTTCTGGTTCAAATTTGTAGCTCTTACCACCATCAGTCAATTTCAGACATCTAATTTCAAAGTCACATTTAAAATTAATGATCTGCCCAAAATACTCTTTTGAATCGTACTCGACGACGTAATTTTACGTGAACAATGAGGGCGAAATTTGGCTGATCGGCGTGCTTGTAAATCCTGTCAGGTGCCAACGAAATGCTTGGAAATTGAGTGCTGAAATATGAAAAAATTTCTGGGGGGGGGGGGGGGGCACCCACATATGGGAGGGGGACACCCCTCCCATACCCCACCCCAGGCTTTTGGGAGATGCCTTCAGCATCTCAACCCAGGCCCCCCCCCCCCCCCCCCCCATTTAAAGCTCAGGCCACCTCTATTTTGAAATCATGGCTTTGCCCCTCGTGTAATGAGGGCGTGGTAAGAGGGGGGATTTAATTTTCAATGGTTACTTCTAGGGAAAGCCAGGAATTTCTTGAATAAATATGTTCATGCTACCCCAGTATTCAGAATGTACTTTCAAGCCAATTTATATTATTACTACATGAGTAATATATATTCAATCCAACTAATAATATTAGAAATACAATGTAATGGTGGGGAAGGGGGTAGGACACCATCCACCATTATGACATGCATTTTTGATTGTTTTATATATGCCATCTAATTGACTATGATCCAGTTGTTATTTTTCCTACTGAATTGTACATTTCTTAACTGGTAGAGTGCTAAATTATTTTGTCCATCAAAATTTGTTCACATATCCTTGCTTTGTTACAATTTATGGGAGAGCGCCTGTGGGCGCTCTCCCATAAATTGTAACAAGACAAGGCCTTTCAGACTAAATAATATCACTTCTGAGATGATATGAAGTACATCCACTGAGTATGAAGCCTTACATTGCAGTACCTTCACCTCAGAATAAAGCCCAAATATGGGCATCCAGCACTTTACCAGTTAAGGGTCAGCTGATTTTTCACTATTTCCGTGACAGAGGTTACATATTTTGAATCTCAGTATCTGCATTTTGTTTATAAGGAATGACCAGGTAAGTTTTGCTTCTTGGTTCTACTCCTGACTAGAAGATAAAAATTTGTCAGAGTCTGAATAAAACACTTTGAAATGTTTTCTGGAAAAACAAATTTATCCATTTCGTGACAGAGGTTACAAGGAAAAAAATTCTAAAATTAAATTTAAATTTTCTAAATTTGCTCAAGAATGTCCATATAATTTTTATGGACAATCAAATTGAGCTTACAACATGTATGTTAGACTGTTTTACATGATCACATTCATCATTTATATTTATAATAATCCAACAAGAAAATAACTCACAATAGATGACCCCAAAACCTAATTTAACAATCAAACGCCTTGAGAAATCACAGAACGAAAACTTAGTGGCGTACACGAAATTCGACATCAGTTTTAGAAAATTGACGATATGACCATTTATCCCGAATCAGTTTAAAAATGGCAACAACAAAAATTGAAAATGGATGCAAGTGGAACTTTAATGTGGAATTAACCTTACTCAATTTATGAAAGCCTTTCCTAATTCTTATTTATGATTTAATATCTGGCCTCACGATTCATATTCTTAATCATAAACATTTCTAAAAGAAAAAAATGCTTTTATATCCAATGATTCTATGTTGAATTAATATATAATAAATGCAGAAATATAGACTTTCCAAAGCCATCACATAAACCACATTAATCATTTGATGCCTAGTTAATGATTTATGTTAACTAAATATTAGGCATGTTACATTGGAACGACATTATCAAGCGCGAATGTAGGTGAGCGTTGGGATGTAACATCGCTCTTGTTACTTTTAGCAGCCGTGGATGGTTAACATATGCTCACCGGAGTATTTTGTCCATGCAGCTTCTATTGTCAAACGAAGACCTGCACATGGCCAATTTTTCTTGAAAATCTACAAGACTCGTTTGAAGAAATCCACAGAAAACATGCACTTTTGAGCTTTTGAGTGGTATTGCAGTTAAACCAGCCCAAAACGGGTTAACGATTGGTTTTTGAATACCCTTATTACTTACAAAAATGATCCATGGTGAATCCCACTTCCAATGAAGGAAGTTATGTTTATCTCTCGTGTATCGTTTGGATGCTTTAGGGGCCCGAAAACAGCCCATTTCATCAAAATCTTGAGGTTTGAAAGCCTGTGGGGGGTTAACGTATGCATAATATCTTTTGTATATGAATGGTCGCTTCACAGATAGGTCTAAAAATGATGAATGTTTGGATAAAATCTGCAAGACGTGTTTCAAGAAAGTGCCTATAAACCCTAATTTTGACAGTTTTTTTCCAATTCTGGCGAAATAAAGGTTAGATCGAAAATTCAGCTTCGGTACACTTTTAGATTTGTTTGCCTCTCTATGCATGTGCAAATTTGTGTGAAAAACTGTTTGAAAATGGCTTCTGAATCGTACGGACAATGTGTGGAAACCCCCCCCCCCCCCTCCCCCCCCCCCCCCCCAAATAATAATCCGTAGAAAAACAATAGTCTTTTCCAGAGGGAAAAGCCTAATAATAATCCGTAGAAAAAACAATAGTCTTTTCCAGAGGGAAAAGCCTAATAATTTTTCGATCTCAAGAAATCGAGAGATTCACCTATTTTGCTTGCTTTTTGAGGCACTGGCAAAATCGGCCTGCTTTCATAGTTGGGAAATATTTCAGGCTACTCAGTTTGTAACCGATAGAAAACTCTCTGCAGTCTGCAACAATTCTTTTGGCAATACTCTTTCACATTGGCGTGAATGCTGTATGGTTAATGTCCAAGTTGAGCTAATCTCATCACTCTCCGTCCGTCGTCCGTCAACACCATGTTTTGGTCTTCTCCTCCAAAGCCACTGGGCCAATTCAAGTGAAAGTTTGTGAGTGATGGTCCCAAAGGGGCATTGCATTTTTCTTCAACTCAACATGCCCAACCCCATAGGGAGGGAGTGGGAGAAAATGCTCCAAAATATTTTTAAAATCTTCTTCTCAAGAACCAGTGTGTACAATGACTTGATATTTGCTATGGAGCTTCCTTTTGAGGTGTAGAATCAAGTTTGTTCAAACGAAGTTAGTGGAGCAATATTTGGCTTTAAAAAATCTTCTTCTCAAGAACCAGTGTGTACAATGACTTGATATTTGCTATGGAGCTTCCTTTTGAGGTGCAGAATCAAGTTTGTTCAAACGAAGTTAGTGGAGCATATTTGGCTTTGTAATGGGAGGGGGGTAAGATTTTTTGCCCCGCCCAAAATTTCTATTTTCTGAACCGATGGTCCGGTATGAACCAAATTTGGTATATGGTATTATTGGGTCATAAGTACTTGATAAGTAAACTTCCGCATCCCCATGGGAACCCTGGGAGCTAAAAATATAAATATTTTCAAACGCCCATATTTCCCAAACCACAAGGAAACAGAGAGCTGTTATTTGGTATGAAGTATCCTTAGGACCAGTAGAATTGAATGGTAAAAAAAATTGCTATCGGTTATGTTAGGGTGTTCTGTAATGGGCATCGAAAAAATGCTGAGTCAGCATATTTGCAAAAATTAAAAAAAAATCTTTTCTCCAGAAACAATCATCAGAATCTTTTGATATTCGGTATGATATTCGGTATACAGCATTCACAGGGTGGGGGGGGGGGGGGGGGGGGGGGGGGGGGGGGGTGGGGGGGGGGTCAGATACAAGTTTGTTGAAATAAAGCTCATTGGTTCATATTTGAGTCAGAACGCTTTCATATTTGGTATACAACATCTCTAGGGGGGGGGGGGGGGGGGGGGGGGGATCAGATTCAAATTTGTTCAAATCAGATCCATAGGTTAATATTTGGGCTCGCTATGATAGCCCAAATTTTAACTTAGTGCAATATGGAGAAATGTCTTTAAAATTTCCCCTTCTTCAGATCCAACAGTCAGAATGCTTTCATATTTGGTACACAACATCTCTAGGGTAGTCAGATTCAACTGTGTTCAAATCGAGAGCTTGGGTTAATATTTGGGCTCTCTATGGGAGCCAAAATTGGCCATTTTGCTGAAGAATTAAAAATTTTGTATTCAGTACCCTCTAAAGGTGTGTAACTAAGATTAATCCACATAGGTTGTATCAAGGGGCTTCATAGGAGAGCTCTACATTTTACTTTATGATCAACTGAAGAAAAGGCATGATGCCCGGATTATTTTTGTCACTTCTGAGGACTCAAGGATTGACAGTGTAGCCTATGGAGATGGCTTGCTTAATGTACTCATTCCTGGACTCTGTTTATATTGTGTTCTGTCAGGGTTTCCGCTAGACGGCTGCAGGTCCGTTGACCGGACCCCATTTCCCCCCGCCGATCATACTATTCAGTCAGAAAAGCTGGGTGATTAAAATGTCGAGTACAATGCTGTATCGTAACGACACTCAGGATCCTTTGTTTCCCCACGTAATATAGGCATAATTATGTTGTATACTATGCCTACTATTACTGGCGACAACCTGATACTTTATAACCCCCCAGACAAGAGGGGGAAACAAAGTTCAAATCCTAACCGTTGCCTATAAAATTTCGGACTTAAATTGTCGTGTTTGGTTCGAAACCACTGGCTTTTATTTCGAGCGATAAATGTAGTTGCATGTGCATGACGTCACACATCCGCATCATGGTTCTTTTCGAATATCGGGTTGTATAAAAAAAATTGAGGTCAAGCATTTGTATTTTTATGAAACCTCTGACCAGATGTAGTATTGTGTGTCCCGTGGGAATTTAGAGAATAGGAGGAAAAAATACATATTTTCCATTTCAATTATTCAGCATTTTAGCGACCAGAATGCCCCCAGAGGCCACCAGAGAGCACCTAAAAATCAAAATTTTCCTGGTATAGAAGCCCCCCCCCCCCCCCCCCCCCCCCCATATACGCACGTGCCTGTGGCACATGCGGCAGGCACCTTTGGCATCTGAGTTTTACTTTCTTTAAACTACCGGACCCACAAATATTCCCCTAGCGGAAACCCTGGTTCTGTTCAAGATGAGCAACTCAGGCCCCACGGGGCCTCTTGTTTGAATACCTTTATTACTTGCAAAATGATCCACAGTGAATCCCACTTCCAATAAATGAAGTTAGGTTTATCACTCGAGTATCGTTTGGGAGCTGTGGGGCCGGAAACAGCCCATTTCATCAAAATTTCGATGTTTGGCAGCCTGTGGAGGGTTAACATATGCGTTGCCTAATATCTCTTGTATATGAATGGTCATGTCATAGAGAGGTCTGACAATGCAGATTGTTTAAAAAAAATCTGCGAGACACGTTGCGAGAAAGTGCCTATAAACCCCCAGTCTTGACAGTTTATTGCCAATTCCGGCGAAATAAGGGTTAAATCGAAAATTCCGCTTCTGTACATTTATAGATTTTTGTGCCCCTCTATGAGTGTGCAAAATTTGTTTGAAAATTGGTTCGAAAATGGCTTTTGAATCGTACGGACAAAATGTGTGGAAAAAAAACACCCCCAAAAAATAATATTCCGTAGAAAAACAATAGTCTTTTCCAGAGGGAAAAGCTTAATAATCCGTAGAAAAACAATAGTCTTCCAGAGGGAAAAGCCTAAATATATCCAGTGCCTGCGACAAATTCAAGAAACATGATCACACCCCCGTTTTTTACCTTGATGGGAAATGTACTTTTTTAAGAGTTTGGAGTGGCATTTTTACTATTCCTTAATAGTTGAAATTGAACAATTAGGTGTATCAAACCGACAGTAAAGTGCATAATCATCTGTTCTGAAAATTAGTTTAAAAAAAGAATTGTAATTGTTCCCACCCCAAAAAACCTCTCTTTTTACAGTGACCAGTGAGTAAGTGTATAAGTCACACTCATATTTTTTGTAACTCAAATTTTGTGATGCAAGGGGCTCTGGGATTCCACTTGACAGTACTCACACACGTTTTTTACCTTGATGGGAAATGTACTTTTTTAAGAGTTTGGAGTGGCATTTTTTACTATTCCTTAATAGTTGAAATTGAACAATTAGGTGTATCAAACCGACAGTAAAGTGCATAATCATCTGTTCTGAAAATTAGTTTAAAAAAAAGAATTGTAATTGTTCCCACCCCAAAAAAACCTCTCTTTTTACAGGTGACCAGTGAGTAAGTGTATAAGTCACACTCATATTTTTTGTAACTCAAATTTTGTGATGCAAGGGGCTCTGGGATTCCACTTGACAGTACTCACACTACCCAATCAGTCCTCGGATTCTATGAGCAATCAGATAATTCTTTGTTTGTAAGTTTCTATGTTAATATCGCATCTTTCTAGTCATCAGAGTAAGATGGAGGGGTATGTACATGTATCAGCACCTATGCATTTATCAAGTAGTGGTGTTATCGCCTGAGGCCCCAGTTCATCTGAGGGAGACTTAGGTTATGTTTTAAGCAGGAAAATACACTGCACAATCTAGGGGGTCTGGTAGAATGTCTATCTTGTGGACAATTAGGTGGATTTTTAATGAACTTGTAGGCATAATTTTTGGTATTTTAGGTGATTTGCTGGAAGCGAAATATATCGGGAATGAAAACAATTTTAAGTTGGGCACCGAGAATCATTTAAAAATATGCACAATTTATACGTCGGTCAGTATGGTGCACACCAAAATGTGGTTCAGCAGATTCTCTGTGGCCTGTATGGAAGGTTCTCAATGGTTCTGTGCTAAACGTTTCATTGTTTTGGGTAAAGGACCATAGTTATGTTATTTACTGCTTATGTTCACTGGCTAAAACATAGATATAGGAAATATTTAGTCAGCTAAAACTTGGCTTGAAATCACTACTGTGGCATTGTTATCTGTGGGTTTAAAACGTAAGACAATAAACTATGCAAAGTTCAAATTATGCTATTAATGGTGCATTTACTGCAAAACTTTACATTATTTTGTTGATAAAGGAATAATCAGACCATGATTTGAATTGATAAAACCAAATTCTTTTTGCAGAATATGCGTGTATGGAAGAAATGTACTCTTCACAACTTCGTAATACCAATAGGGTTCCCAAGTTTTCTATTCACTTCAAAATACAACTCAAGTATGTTAGTTTTACTGAATATGTCAGAAATGAACAGGTTTTATTGTGTATTTTTTAAAGATTTTCTGAAAAATTTCAGCCTGGCAAATTGTGAACCTGACAATGGTGCCATGTCATACACTTTTAGTGATCAATTTTCATTGTGTTCTCCGAACAGGCATTGCACAAAATGCCACACACTCTATTCTTATCAGGTTGACTGTTTCCAACTTTAATACATGTTTTCAAGATAACATGCTCAGTAATTCATTTGGAATGGAAGGACAAAATTTTAAACCCATATTTTTATCAATATACCACATCTGGCCAGCATCTCTTATAGTCTCTAAGCTTTTCAACAAACAAAATCATCCTGTTGAATCGGGGGAGGGGGTGGGGGGTAACAGGAAAAAAATTTCAGACACTAGGCACAAAAGGTTTTTTTCCCAACCCTTCCGCAACATGTACTATACACTATGGTGCAGGGGTAAATGGCTAAAACTCATTTTAACTCAAATGATTCCCTCTTGACAAACTGTTTACACCATTGTACAGAAAGTTTGTTAACAGGGAATCAGTTTCCCTGTTGATAAACTCTCTATCATTAAGATATGATGTCCTTACTATTTGATGGTTCAGCCTTTCTTGACGGTACATCACAAATTAAAGGGAATTGGTTTGAAGGCTGCCCACTAAGCCCAAGACTTAAATGAACAATAACAACCCTACATTTTGCTCATACATGTATATGACTGAAATTCATAATTACATTATGAGAATCCGCAAAAGTAGTCAGTTGCATTGGCCATTGTATGATGTCTACTATTCATGGTGAGAAGAGTCCTTTTATTGTCAGATCTGGTTAGATTACATTTATGTTAGATTAGATAAATGATTATTCATTTAAATTGCTTTAACTTTTTTCTAAATCATGAACCACTGATGGTGTGATGGTGAACGGTGAACGTCTGTCCACATTCCATGCTGTTAGACAAGGAATAACAGAATTTCCTACTTAAGGTATTTTTAGCTAACAAAATGCCTGTTCAGTTATTAGGATTTCTGTGTATTGCACATTTATATGGTTTTAAATTGCTGCAGGTGTAAAATGAGTGATGTGGAAAAAGTTGATGAAGAGAAAAGGGAAGACAAGGAGGAAGACGATGGGGAAGTGTTAGAGATAGAAGAAAAAGAAAAAGATGGCTACGATATTGAAGATGGTGCCGAGGAGTCAGATGGAACAAAATCTCTTGAGTATGCTCCACCCATCTCTGCATTGCCCCCAAAAGTTGTACAACAAGAGGAAGGTCAGATTGAAGTGTCAGCAAGCCCTGCCTTTCAATGTTTAGATGAAGTGAGTTTATATTTATACTCTCTGATATTCAAATTTTGATGGTACACTTTTTGTAATTTTACTTGAATGGGCCTACCAGTAAGTTAACCTTGTATCTGATGAACTGGTGCACCCATCCTCATAATTAACAAATTGAGCAGTTGAGAGAAAAAAACATTTCAACAAAAACACATTCTTTCACCTCCCTCTCCCATGAAATGAGCTCTTTGGGCTTGTTGCAATTAGGTGTCACATGACGTAGTTTTGTTCAAGCGTTTAGGAGATTTTCAGATAATTAAAATGGGAAATTTTAGTATTGTGTGTGTTGTGTAAAATGTTAAGTAACAACTTAAATATGAAGTGGTAGTGAAAGACATTGATTTAGTCAGCAGACAAGGTTAAGTCTGTGTCTAATATTTTAAACAGGTCCAGGATTTTTACTTGAATAAAGAAGTGAATGTTTATTACAGTGGAGCCCGCATATTTGTAAATTGAATACCACGTTAATTGTTTTAAATTTAATATATAACTCCCAAACTGAAAACCATGTACTAAATGCTCAATACAAATTTGACCCATCAATTGAAATATAGTGTGTAGGGTAAACACCTCTCAATTGAATTAAACTCATGCAATCTATCAAAGTATTACTCTAATGACAACTGAATTCCCTATGTTTATACACTGTAAATTTATTTGATATTTGTATATCCAACTCGTTTTGGAATAATTTGACCGTAACTTGGTAACTTTGGAAGACATACATTAACTGTGAGGGTCACATTAATCCACCCCTCAATTCTTTAATACAGTCTACACCTCAAATTATTTTTATTGAAAACATAGCATACAGGAAACAGAAATTAACACATTCTCAATTTTCACAATTCTTGCCGTATTTCATAATCTTTTCATAAACAATGAATATTATCCTTTACATCATACACAACACACTTTCAAGTTAAGCTACAGTATCATTGACACTTTCATTGAGGATAGTGCTGACCGTTTAAGGCCATTAGGTTAGGTAAATGGTTAAATGAATATAACTTCCTAATATAAAACCATTTACCATACCTTAAGTACAAATGGGCCATTCCATGCCAAGTGGTCCCGAGACACTAAAATTAAAATCTTAGTTTCAGACATAATGTGATTGATTTATAAGTACTCTGGGTGGTGATCTTCATTAAAAATTAAGCTGCGTATTGTAATGTAGCTTGGTTTATTAACTGCAGTCCTCATACACGATATAGCTTGGAAGAAAAACAGAACTATTTATGATACAGGTTGATTTTGTACTCATTACAAGTCATGTTTTCAGATTTTCATCAAATTTGCCAACTCTGCTTTCATATATTTTTACACAATAATCAATGGCCCAGACATAGCTGGTGCTAACTCAAAATTATCCAGGGCCAAACACAAATTTTGCCCCCCCCAATCCCCAAACTTTGCATGTGAAACCAAAATTTTCATGTCCTATGTGGTCCTCCATACATTTGATATCTGCTCATGCACACTGTCCAGGAAGCACCGAAATTGCCGCCAAATTATCATTCCTTGTTTGGCCCTCTGTCAGATAACAACAAACTGACTTTTGTGCTTTTAAATCTCAGTTTTTATGATGATTATGGTGGATCAAAGGACAGAACAGGATGATGGAAGGAAGAAACAGTGGTTTTCTATGTTCAGGGCTATAACTTCATAATTTTTTGACGAAATTATTTCTTGATCCCCATTTTCGGGGCATGGCCTGATATTATCATTCTTCCTAATGATTTTGCCACTGTTTGTTAAGTTTTCCGTCCCTATCCTTCCTTGAAGCCCTCCTGTTAAACTCCCGTGCCTTTTGGCTTTTTTATTGAAGTTTTTTTTATAAATTTCTTGGGAGTTTAACGTTTTTCACAGAAAATTTATTCTGTTTATCCTCATGGTTACGTCGTCACCCTAGGGGTGTTTAGGCATTTGTGGTCATGCATCATCCTTTCGATGTATTGTATTTTCTTCTTATGAAGATCTTGCTTTGCATCGGATAGTTTTAAATCTGTTACTGACTTCGGGCCATATTTTTTAGTGCCTGGAGTCTTGTTTCCGGTTTTCATTTGACATTGTTTACATTGATAACGCTTCCTTATACATGTAATTTTCCCATGAATTAATCATGTTAGGACTAGTATAAGATAATATTATATTCTGGTAGTGTAGCCTTAATTGTTGGAAGTGAAAAAAAAAATTTTGTCCACACTTGGGCTCTATTGGGCTCATCATTCCCTTAAAGGGAACTTGGGCTCATGTCAAAAAATTTTTCAAAAATATTGGGAGTTAGTGCGAGTACTGTTGACTTTCATGTTTATTTAAAATGAAAGCTTATTGCTCAAATTGTAATTCGAGGAGGTCTTCCTCAGATTCACATGATTATTGTGTTAGTTGTAGTCAGTGTACTCGCACTAATTCCTGTGCAACTTGTGTCAATTGGGATGACAAATGTTGGAGACGTGTGTCACAGTACATTGTTAGTGGCGAGAGGACAATGCCAGTCCTTTCGCCACAGAGTCACTCTAGTTTTTCAGTTTCCATTTCAGAGGAACAAGAACATGGTGATGGTTTTCGTGACTCCATCAGATAGTGTGCATCCGTCGTCGCATATTGATAGTCAGTCAGAGCTAGCGGCAAAAGTTCTCCTAAATATTAGACAGGGCAATAAACCACACGCCGGTGGTTACAAAGCCCTGTCGCCAACTAGCTCGACTGGTAAAGCGGTGGGCACCGCGATACTGGGTGTGTCCGTTGTGGTCGAGGAGAGGAAAAAGGGTATAAAGAGCACTATAATATCTAAACAGGCTCACCCAGCGACGACGGAAAGGAGGAAGCCAGCAAGTTCGACAGTCAGCTCGGCGAGGTCTGATAGGACCGCGAGCGAGAGGGTCCCCTCTCTTTATCAACAACATCTGGGACCAGATGTTGTAGTACGGAACTTGCATCAAATGGAGCTTGCATCCGGTCCGGGACGCTCCGTCAAATATACAGCCGGGGTCGGCTATAAAAATGGCTTCTTCTGCAACTATTGAGCACACATGACTGTACCTTGGCTATGTGACATCGGATATCCAGCCAGAATCGCCGAGAAAGGACATCTCTTCCGCAAAAAAGTCACACCATTCAGTAGCCAAGGAAACCAGGCCTTGTTCGTCGGGACGTCCGCAGAAAAGAGCCGTCTCGGACACACGGTCCCAGGAGTAGCCAGCGACCAAGCAACAAAAGACCGCTGCTCCTCAGACCTCAGTAACAGGCTTGCTGTCGCAGATTGCGCAGCTCATCGCAGCATCCCATCAAAGTCAGGAGCAACCTACGGCAGCCTCGGAACACGAGCTGTCCGATGACGCTGGATCGGACCAGTCATCTGCGCGCTCAGATGCAGAAGACCATGAGGATAATCTGATTCCGTCGAATGGTGAAAGGGAGATGGAGGAAAGTGACCCTTCCCTTTCAGAACAACATATGGTAGCGATGGATTTTATCCATCAATACTTTCCTGATTTTGTTCCAGAGAATCAGACTGCTGCGACTGCTCATAAGAAGCTGCTAGCGTCGTTAGACGCGGACTATATCCGGTCAAGGGAGGATGCCCCTTCCTTTCCGGTGCAGTCAAAACAAGTGTCACAGACTTTTGCTCTCCTTAATGATGCTATATTTAATCTTTCAAGCAGAAAGAAAAAGGCAGCTTTTTATCTTTATCTTCCGTCCGTATACCGAGGATTTGAGGATGTTCGTACCTCTTTACGAGTTCCTTCCAGGGCTATAATGTTTACCACGTATAACTCCTTACAGTAGCTAATTTGGAGTTAGCTAGATGTGACGGAGCCCTTGCGTCGTCATCTTTGATAGATGACAGGGTGAAAAACTCTCTTAGAGTTGCTTCTGTATCAGGATATAATATTTTTGACCGATAAGCTTTCTTTGGTCTATGACCAAGCTACAGAGAAAGCGTCTAATACTCTGCTCTTGAAGTCGGCGTCAAATAAACCCACACCAGCAGAGAAGAGTAAGGCAGGAAGTTCAGGACAAAAATCATCCAGGGGAAACTCCTCGCAAGGATATAGAAGATCCTCTTATAATTACTCACAAAATCGTCAATTTAGCGACTCAGGTCGGGGGAGTGGGTCTGGCCGAGGCAACTGGTCAGATGCCCCCAAGCCGGCGGGTCGAGGCTCATCACGGGGAGGACGTGGTTTCTCATCCCGCAGGCCTCACAGCTCCTACAGGTGATGGTCAGTACCTCTATTGCGTCCCAGTTGGCGGAAGGTTATCAAGATTCGAGAGAGACTGAATAACTATAACAGAAGATTGGTGGGTGAGAAGTGTCGTCTCGGACGGCCCAAAGCTGTCATTCCAAGCCAAACCACCGTTAACACGAAGCCCGCAATGGACTCGACTTCCGCCAAATCCTACAAAAAGAGAGTCTCTCCTTTTGGAGGTAAAGTCTGTCTTAGAAAAGGATGCAATAGAGGTCGTAGAGAACCAAGAATCACTAGGTTTCTACAGTCACCTGTTCCTCGTACAGAAGCCAGACGGCTCGTTCCGACCGGTAAAAGACTTCAGCTGGATAAACAAGCTTATCGTAGCTCCAAAGTTCTATATGGAGACCATTTAGTCAGTAAGGGCGAGCATACGAGTGAACGATTATGCGGCAAGCATAGATCTAAAAGATGCATACTTTCATGTCATGGTTCATCCGGCATTCAGAAAGTACCTACGGTTCGCCATTCAGGGCACGGTATATCAGTTCCAAAATATGTGCTTCGGCCTGAATCTAGCTCCCTGGGCGTTAACTCGAATAATGAACTCGGTAATGTCTTATTTCCGAGCTCATTCATCTGCGGTAATGTCGGCTTACTTGGACGGCATTCTTCAGAGGAACGGCAACAAAGATACTCTTCAGAACAATGTTCAGAGTCTGCTATTACTACTCCAATGTCTCAGTTTCATCGTAAACGAGAAGAAGTCAGATCTAGCTCCGTCCAAGTCGTTCATTCACTTGGGGATGAGCTTCAAGACTCACAACAATCTGGTTCATCTGCCGTTACCCAGAGCGAAATTAGTCTGTTGTTATGCTTGCTTTTGTCTACACTCAGACGCATTAACAGCGAGGTAATTTATGCGACTGATGGGGCTGTGTGGAGCGGCCGCGGATCTTATTCCGATGGGTCGCTTATGCACACATCCTCTCCAGATATTCTTTACTCAGAACTGGAGTGTGAAGACGCATTTGCTCGAGACCAATATTGTTTTAACGGACCAAGTAAAACAAAAAGTTCAGATTTGGGCAGATATTCAGTGGTTAACTCAGGGAAATCCGCTGCAACTCCCAGATCCGGCTTTCATGATTAAGATGGATGCGAGTCAAACAGGTTGGGGTGCGACCCTGAATCCGACAGACTCGAAGTGCCGGGGTCTTTGGGACCCAGAGTTCCTAGGAAAGCACATAATCATCAAGGAAATGATGTCAATATGGCTAACGCTACAACAATGGATTCACATTATAGAGAATGCTCATGTTCAAATATTGTCGGACAACTCAACAGTTATAGCGTATATAAGGAACCAGGGAGGCACAAGTTCGATTCTGTTATATGAACCAACGGAAAGAATCCTTCTATTTGTCTTGGAACATCAAGATCATCTATCAATCCATCATATTCCGGGTCGTCTGAATGTACTAGCAGACTCGCTCTCTCGGAAAGGTTGCCTGTTGCCTTCAGAATGGACTCTCAACAAGCAAGTGTTCAGACTGATTTGATACCAGTGGGATCAACCTGTGATAGATTTATTTGCAACACACCTCAACAATCAGTTGAGCATACGCAGTAGACGCTCTCTCAATTCCATGGGACAGAATAATAGGATTCTCGTATCCTCCAACTCCATTAATTCAACAGATCTTGTTAAAGATCAAGCTATCTCATTGCAAGATATCTGTCAGCACAGAAACCATGGATCAATCTTCTCATGTGTCTGTTATGGGACATTCCCCACCATCTTCCTCAACAGGAGGACCTTCTTTATCAGGGGAAGTCACGCACACTGCATCACAACCCGCAAGGTCTCAACCTTCACATATCTCCGTTGTGCGGTCCTTCTTGCATGGCAAGCGTTTTACAGGACGAGCAGTGGATGCAATTTTTAACTGTAGGAGGACCTCCTCTTCGCTGAATTACGCAGCAGATTGGAGGGTTTTCTTCCGTTGGTGTAAGGATTAGTCGATAGATGTTTATGATCCATCCGTACCAGACATTGCAAATTTTCTAGTCTACTTGTTTGACGTTCTCAAACTGCAGCTGGTCACTGTTAAGGGCTATAGGTCTATGCTATCAGACACTTACTCACATCATGATAACTTGGATATTGGATCTAATACTTCTTTATCCAAACTAGTTAGAAATTTCTCTATAAATAGACCTAGAACTCTCAGATTAATTCCATAGTGGAATTTAGCTTGGGTTCTGTTAAAGCTCAAAGAAGCTCCGTTTGAGCCGTTAGACATTGTAGAGTTCAAATTTTTAGTCCCCTATGGGAACCGTAAGGGGACTATAGGATTGCACTCCGTCCATCTGTCTGTCCATCTGTCTGTCCGTCCATCCGTCTGTCTGTCTATCTGTTTTTTATGTTACCACCTCTCCCTCCAACATGCTTTAAGCTACACCTTTCATATTTGGTACATGGATAAAAGGTTCTGAGGGGATGATGCACGTTCAACATTTTTTTTTCAAAATCCAAGATGGGTGAATGGTGGCCAATATTTTTATACTGTACCAATGACCCAGACATAGCTGGTGCTAACTCTTAAAATATAGGGCCAAACACAAATTTTGCCCCCCATTCCCCAAAATTTGCATCTAAAACTAAAGAAAACATGTCCTGAAAGGCCCTCCACACTTTGCCCCTACTGCGCATGCGCAGTGTCAAGGACGTTCCGAAATTGGCGCCATTTATCATTCTAAGTTTGGCCCTTCATCAGTTAACATCTGACTGATCTTTGTGCTTTTAAATCTCAGTTTAAATGATGCCAGACACATAAATATTAGTGAAATGGTGATTCTAAGGAGGATACAGAAGGAGGAGAGGAAAAGAATGTGTGACAGAATATTATCAGGGCTGTAACTTAAAATTTTTTAATGAAATTATGTTAAGTTACCTATTTTCAAGGCAGCAGCCATTTTGTTGTCATTCTGATTATTTAGTTACACTGTTTTTTCAAGTGTTTTCCTCTCTCCTGTCCTTTAAGTTCCCCCTTGCTATTCTCCCATGCTTTTGGCATAGTTTCTGTAATTATTATTACTAAAATTTCTTGGGAGTTTTAGCTGAATAACAGAATGAATTCTGTTCTTTCCCCATGTTTACGTCTTCACCTACGGGTGGTTAGGCGTTGTGTTCTGCATCTACCATCTGATGTTCTGCAGTTTCTTCCCTGAAAGTCTCTGTTTTGCATCAGATAGTGTATTTTTGGTAACTGATTTCGGGCCTGGGTGCCTGGAGTCTTATTTTAGTGTTTTTACACTCATTGTTTACATTTACAACAGCCCTCTGTGTGAGGGGGGGATTTCTAAAAAATAATATCTTGATGTTATTTTAATCATAACTAGATACATTATTATTGTTCGTAAGTGTTGAATAAATTGTTTAAAATATTTTTAAAATTTTTGTCCACACTTAGGCTTGGGATCCATTGGGGCTCAACGTTACTTTTCAGAAACTTGGGCTGTTCTGAAAAAATATTTTTTCAATATATTTTGATTTCAATTATTTTTTCTATATTAATGGATCATATTATTATTATGTATTTTGATTGCCAGGGGTTAGTGCGAGTACCAGGACTTGTTTTCTTTTCACATTGAAAGGATATTGATCAATTGTTTTCAGAGGAAGTCTTCCTCTGACTTTATTATCATTCTATATGTGGTCAGTGTACTCGCATTATCTCCTGTTCTGTATCGTATGATTTCGATGACAATATGGGAAGCGTATGTCACGGTATGTTGTTGGGGATTTGGACACTCCGGTCCTTTCCCCGCAGGGTCACTCTACTTTATCAATTTCTATTTCAGACGATCAAGATTAGGGTGATGTATCTGTGATGTCTTCCAACAGTGTGCCTCCGTCGTCACAATTAATGAAGGGCTAGCGGAAAAGTGCTCATGTAATACGCCAATTGCCTAAGAGGACCCTAGTAGGTTCGACGGCCTTTAACGTCCGCTAGCTCGCCCGGTGTAGCGTCCATTCACCGAATGGTTCGGCAGCCGGGTTCGTCCGTTGCGGTCTAGAAGGAATTTTGGGGTGATGCGAGCACTATAAATTAACTTAATGCACACCCAGTGACGGCGGATCGGAGGGAGAACGGAGGAAGCCTTTTAGTCCGGTTCATAGCTCGTTCCGGTCCATCCGGACGGCAAGCGAGAGAGGCCCCTCTCTCGTTCAACAACATCTGGCCCCAGATGTTGTGGTACAAAATGTGTCGCTAGCGGAGCATACGTCCGTCGCTCGGGACGCTCCGTTGTATAGGCAGTCCGCTGAGACTGCTAAGGCTTCCTCTTCTCGTCAGCGCACACGACCGCACCTTGGCTGCGTGACCGCCGATATATTACCAGCTTCGCCGATCAAGGATTCTTCGGCGACCAGGTAACACCATCCGGCAGCCAGGGATTCGAGACCGATGGACTCCGGACGTTCGCATAGGAAAAGTATGCGGGAGCCATCTGATGCGGAGCTGCCCTCGGCGAAGCAGCGATAGACTGCGCCTCCGCAGGTCTCGACGTCGGACATTCTTGTGCACATAGCACAGCTTATCGCAGCATCCCAGCAGCCGACAGATACGGTGTCGGATCGAGAATTATCCGACAGCGCTGGGTCGGTAGCCGGGGACTCGAGGCCTGCAGACTCCGGACGTTCGCATAGGAAGTGTGCGGGAGTCAACGTACACGGAGCTTCCGGCGGCAATGCATCGTAAGTCTGCTACTGCACAGGCCTCGGGAACGGACGTGCTTTCTTTAATAGCACAGTTTATCGCAGCATCCCAGCATCAACTGAATCTGTCGCATATATTTTATCCGACGATGCTGGGTCGGGACGCTCCGCGGAAGCGGGTACGGACGTCCGAAAGTTTCATCCGGTCCGACGGGATACCGAAAGGGATTCGGAGGATTTCAAGCTTTCCCTTTCGGAACAACATATGCTGCGATGCCGGATAAGAAACTGATAGTGTCGGTGGACTTAGAAATTTTTGGTTCGGTTCAGGGACATCGTCCCTCAGTTCCGACATAGTCCAATAATGTCACACAAACTTTCGAATTATTGAACGACGCTATATATATTATTATTTTATGCTTGCTATCCAAGCATTTCTGGTTTCTTGTTCGAAGAGTTATGGAGATGTCTTTCAAAAGTGTGCCTCTGTCGTCATAGTTAATGAAGAGTTAGCGGCAATAAGTGCTCATGGAATATGTCTATCGCTTACGGAGTGACATTCGCTAGCTCACCCGGTGTAGCGTACATTCATCGAATGGTTCGGCTGCCGGGTTCGTCCGTTGCGGTCTAGGAAGGAGATTTGGGTGATGCGAGCACTTTAATTACTTTAGTACTCACCCAGTGACGGCAGATTGAGGACAGATCGGAGGAAGCCTGTTAGTCCGGTTCCTGGCTTGTCCAGGTCCGTCTGGGCTGTGAGCGAGAGAGGTTCCTCTCTCGCCCAACAACATAGGGGACCGCATGTTGTGGTTCAGATATTTTACATTCGGAGCATATGTCCGTTGCTCGGGACGCTCCGTTATATTGACAGTCCGAGAGACTGTCTTTAATGCTTCCTCATCCTCACAGCAGGGCACACGACCGCACATTGGCTACGTGACCTCGAGTATCCGATCAGTTTCGGCATTCAGTGATTCCACGGCGAATAGGTCGCGCCATCCGGTAGCCAAGGGACACGAGGCCTATACACTCCGTTCGCTCGCATATTGGAAGTATGCACGGGGTAACGATCACGGAGCTTCCAGCGGCAATGCATCGTAAGACCACTTCTCCTCAGGCCTCAGTGACGGACGTGCTATCCGAGTTAGCACAGTTGTTTCGCAGCATCCCAGCAATTGACAGTTTCTTGGTCGAATCAGGAATTATCCGACGGCGCTGGGTCGGTGCGGTCCGCGGTTGCATCAGCTACGGACGACCGAACGCTTTATAGGGTCCGACAGGATGGCGAAAGGGATTCGAAAGATTTCGAGTTTTCCCTTTAGTAGTATCGGAAGATGCCTTTCATATCTTCTGGCATTTCTTCCAGTGATTATTATTTCGGACTTCATTGCTGTGATCTTGGATAAGAGACTTATAGCGTCATTGGACTCGGATTTTTCGATCGGTACAGGGACATTGTCCCTGACTTACCGACGCAGTCCAATATTGTCATTACAACATGTGTTTTATTTTTCGACGCTATATATATTTATATATACAAGCCTGCTACTAAGCATGATAGTTTAGTTTCTTGTCCGCGTTGCTCATTTCTGCCATTTTATCATTTTTACAAATAGTTTATTTTGGCAGAGCAGGGCATACCGAGAGTTCATATGCGTCTAGACGGTGTGATTAAAGACTGCATATATTCTTTTTCGCCGTTTATGTCTTTTCCAATTTCAATGTTGGAAACGACATTATGTATAGTAGACTTAACTTAGACGCTTTATTATACGTAATCCGCCTTACTGAGGCGTTATCATTACGTTTTCAAGAAAAGATTTACGGGATATTATTCTCAATGTATTTTCTTTTGAGGGCAGTAGTTTGTTCACGTATAACTCCGCCCTTCAGTGGCTGATTGGAGTTGGTTAGACGTGACGCAGCCCTAGCTACATCCACACGCGTGGATAGTAAGGTTAAGAACTCTCTCAGAGTCGCTTCGTTCTCGGAGGAGCTTCTCTTCGACGGCAACTTTCCGGCAATCCATGAATTGCTCGATTTATACGTTCTCTTGTCTATCTAGTGTTACAAGAGATTCAGACTGGGGCAAACATTCGGTGGTTGACTCAGAGAGTGCCGCCGCAGTTGCCGGACCCGAGTGTGGCTGTTATGACGGTTGCCAGTCAAACAGATTGGGATATATACTGATCCCTACGGATTCGAAGTGCCAGGGTCTTTGAGTTCCGCAGTCTTTTAGCTATCAGTTTAACTTCCGCGGAATAATGTTTTTTAGGCTTGCTTTATGTCATTGCATGAACATTATTCAGAAACGCATGCCCAAATTCCTGTCCTTTAATTCGACAGTAGTGGCGTATCTCCGGAACCAGGGAGGCACTCTTTCGTTTCCGTTATTCAATTTAATGGAAAGAATCCGTCTGTTGGTTATAGTACACTAAGTTCAGTTTTGGTCCGTCATATTCCGGGTCGTCTGATTGTTTTATCGGACTCCTGTTCTCTTACGGGTCGCTTGTTGCTGTCAGAATGGACTCTCAACAAACAAGTATTCAATCAGATTTGCTATCTATGGGAGCGCCCAATGATGATTTATTTATGACACAGCTTGCTAATCAATTGCAGACGTATGTGTTGGCTTGTCCAGATCTCTGAGCTAATAGTGTTAACGCTCTATTGATCTATAGGACGGAATGATAGGATACGCGTATCCTCCGGCGCTGTTGTTTTAGCAGGTATTGCTAAGATAAACAACCACAATACATTTCTGTTGATAGCATCTCTATCTTCACAGAGATTATGAGTAATTTACTCTCTTGTCTACTGTGGGTCTTAACGTGAAATCTTCCTCTATGTGAGGATCTTTTTCACTGGGTAAATCGTGTCATCTTTATCACAACCAGCAAGGTCGCAACCTTCATGTATTCCGTTGTGTGGTCCGTATTGCATTGTAAGCACTGTACTGGACGAGCTTTGGATGCGATTTCTTACTATAGGAGATCCTCTTCTTCGCTATTTTATGCGGCTAAAGTGGAGGCTCTTCCGTCGTGGTGTAGGGATCATTATGTTCATATTGTTGATCCCTCCATACTACTCATTGCTATTTTTTAGTATACTTGTTTCACAAGATCTACTGCAGCCTGTTATTATTTAGGTTATAGGTTTATGTTACCTCATACCTATGCACTCTACGATAGTTTACAATTGAGTCTTTTGTCTCTTTATCTAAGTCAGTTAGTAACTTTTTGATAAATAGACTTAGAATCTTTAGATTAAATTCCTATACGGATTTTAACTTCGGTTCTTATTTAGCTAAGTAATCATTTGAGCCTCTGGAAACAGTAGTTTTCAAATTCTGACCTTTTAGACAGTAATTCTGTTGGTTTCTCTTTTACTGTAGAGTCAGTGAGTTTCATGCACTATCGATGGATGATTTTCACTTTCATAGTTTCGGAATCAATACTTCCGTTACTATTTAGGTTGGATTGTTGCATAAGAGTTAGGCTCCTATTATCCGGAACCTATTATTTTAAGGTCCTTCCGTCTTCGTATGGGCATAGGCCTTTACTCTTTCCGGGTACAGTTTATGTATTTATAAACAGATATCTGTTTATTACTATGGGCGTAAGCTTCTTCTGTCTTTGATGTCTAGTAGAAGGACGTTACGCTCCATTTTATTGTTAATGGATTCTATTAACTATCGGTACTGCTTATGGTATATCATTGACTTAGCAGTTGTGCTTAAGATTTCGGCTCATGAAGTAAGAGTTCTTCTACTTCTTGGGCTTACATTAATAGTGTCGATATTATAGATTTTTGAAGGCCGCTCATTGCGCTCAGCCATCCACATTCATGAATTTTATCTCAGAAATATCGAGTCCATTTCTGGAGGCCTCTATTGTTAGGTCTATTATCTACTGCTCAGAATGTCATTCACTTAACAGTTGCTACTATAGCTAGGTAGGCTGTCTGTTTCGGCAGTGTCTCCGTTCGGCTGCCCTCTTCGCTCTGGGCTATTTGACCCAGGGCAAGAAAAAGGGGGGGGGGGGGAGGGTGTTCCCTTGGGTCACCTGTTTTACTATGAAAACAAGGGGATACCTCCTCCGGAGTTAGTAATTCTGAGCTGTTATTGGGATGGTTGTTTAGTGAGAAGTTTAAGTTTATAAAATTCATTCAAGTCTTAGTTTTTAAAGTATAGCTTTTGAATATTGCATATGTCAACGGACATGATTATGCAATTCTCAGACACTTTTAGGAGTATAAGAGTCTCTATTCTCTAGACTTACTTTATTATTGGCTTACTTTAAAAATTATTAGTATAAGGATTATATTGGATATTAATAGAGTACATGGATGTATGAAGCTCAATTTTGGAAGGTGTTGTATCTTTCTAATTTATCATAAATAAGAAAGATACATGTAAGGCCTATTACTTCTTTTCCCTACAGGGGATGACTCTATTTTATTTTATTGAGCGTATTCCATTTTGCTCTATGTCCTTGGCCCTCCAGCCTTTTTACTATTCAGCTATGTCTGGGTCATTGGTACAGTATAAAAATGTTAAAAAATTTATAGTAATTTATATATTTTTTATACTTACCAATGACCCAGACGGGGATGGCCCTCCCAGGAGTTGGGAACTCTTGCCTCCCCGCTGAGTACATAGCGCTTACCAGGCACTGGTTATTAGAATGATAAATGGCGCCAATTTCGGAACGTCCTTGACACTGCGCATGCGCAGTAGGGGCGAAGTGTGGAGGGCCTTTCAGGACATGTTTTCTTTAGTTTTAGATGCAAATTTTGGGGATTGGGGGGCAAAATTTGTGTTTGGCCCTATATTTTAAGAGTTAGCACCA
Organism: Pictodentalium vernedei; assembly: GCA_031216915.1. Taxonomy (NCBI): domain Eukaryota; kingdom Metazoa; phylum Mollusca; class Scaphopoda; order Dentaliida; family Dentaliidae; genus Pictodentalium; species Pictodentalium vernedei. Next base: position 313,160,096 of record CM062296.1, on the reverse strand, counting down.
GCTATGTCTGGGTCATTGGTAAGTATAAAAAATATATAAATTACTATAAATTTTTTAACTTTGTTGTGTTTTTTAAGCTTTTTTTCTCTATTTTCATAATACCTCCCCTCCCACCAACATGGTTCAAGCTACAATTTGCATATTTGGCACATGGATAGAGGGTTGGGAGGGGATGATGAACAGTCAATATTTATTTTTCAAAATCCAACATGGCGGCATGGCGGCCATTTTTGTTGTGTTTTTTAAGCTTTTTTCTCTATTTTATGTTACCACCCCTCCCTCCAACATGGTTCATGCTATGCCTTTCATATATGGTACATGGATAAAGGGTTGTGAGGGGATTATGCACGCTCAATATTTTTTTTTCAAAATCCAACATGCTTATATACTCTAGTGTCATCTGTGACAAAAACACCTTATGTCACAAAAGTGCCGTAGGGGACTAATACCACCTCGGTGGTCAAACACTTGTTTACCTATAAAACAGCATTTCTCTTAGCCTTTGCTTCTGCTAGAAGAGTTAGTAAACTCCATGCATTATCAGTTGACGAATCTCACTACCATAGTGTTGGAAATACCATCACTTTAACTACACAGGTGGGATTTTTGGCTACGAATCAAGTTCCTAATGTGCAGCCTGAGCCTATTATCATAAAGGCTCTGCTGTCTGTGGACAACCGTAGACCTTTGCTGTGTCCAGTCAGGGCTATGCGCATATATAAATGCCGATCAGAATTTATTAGGAAAGGAAGGGAACGCTTCTTTTTATCATTAATTCCTAACAGAAAAGATATTTCTGTTCAGTCTATTGCTAGATGGATTCAAATGGCAAAACGTATTGCCTATAAAAATCTCCAGATCAGCGTTCTGTAAATAAGATATCAGCGCATGAAATTAGAGCGCTGTCCACTTCTTGGGCCTATTCTAACAGTATAGCCATTACTGATCTCATGAAAGCTGCGTACTGGACACTGCCTTCTACATTCACTAAGTTTTACCTTAGAAATATAGAGTCCATCTCTGGTGACCTTAGGTGTTTAGGTCCTTTATCTGTGGCTCAGAATGTCGTCCACTAAAGGATTACAGCTGTAGTTATTTAGGCTTTCCGTTCCAGCAGTGACGCTGTTCTGCTGCCCTCTTCGTTCTGCGGTTATGTGACCCAGAACAAGGGGAAAGGGTTAGGGGATGGTTTTCCCTTAATATCATCTGACTTTATAGTGAAAAGAAAGGGAAGACCTCCTCCGATGTCAGTAGTTCCGAGTCGGTACTGGGATGGTTTTAATGTGTAGCTCAGTGGAAGTAATTATGATGTCATTTATGTAATATTTTTAAAGTGTAGCTCGGTGTGAAGCATTTGTATATGTCACGTGTCAAACTAGCATTAATATACAATCCTCAGACACTTTTAAATGTGTATAAAGAGTCTCATTCTCTGGACTATCTTTATATATCGGCTTCCCTTCATGGAATTAGCATAATGGGTTATGCTGGCATTAAAATAGAGAATTATATATTGAGTAATGCTCAATTACATTGTTGGTGTTATGTTTTTCTTTTTAAAATAAATATGAAAGACATATGTAATTCCGTTCTCTCCTATTCTCCTGTAGGAGATATTCTTTAAGAAGTGATTGAGTAATTGGATTTTCCTTTATGTCCTAGGCCCTCCAACCTATTTACCATTCAGCTATGTCTTGGCCATTGGTTATTGTGTACAAATATTATAAATTCATAGTAATTTGTATATTTTTATACTTACCAATGGCCCAGACATAGCTGGAATTTATAATTTTCGCAGATTGTATGACATGTTGTATTGTTGATACTTGTAACTTACGTGACAATTTTGTATACTGATTTTAACATACAGAGAAATGATAAGGCCTCTTATAAAATGGATATAATTTCATCTTTTTGTTCTTGTTGAGTACACATTTTGGCACAAAATTTATTCACTGGCTCTATTTGAATGTCATATATGATCAGATGAAATGTGTAACTTACGTGATGTCACGTAAGTTACCATTAATTCTAGAAATTAGCATATTGAGTCATAGTCTCATTATGTGAGCTGAGTTTTTGTTTTATATTACCTAGAAAATAAACATTTCAAAGAAAAGAAAAAGAATTTTACACATTGATGGATATTAAAATAAGCTAGTTTTATTAATTTATAATGAACTTGCAGGGAATATTCATTTTTCATCTATTTAATCCGAGATATATTGCAAGATATATATATTCTGAGATATCACCAGTATTTCTAGCGATAGTCAATTTTAAAGTGATGACAAAGACACTGTCATTCATGACAATATTTAACTAATTTTAACAGATAAATGCAGACTTTAGCTATAAGATAACACAAAACTTTGTACTTCACATGATACTTAAGTATTACAAATTGTCCTTAAATTCAGGAAAATGTATGTTACCAAATTTGACATCGAATGACCTAGTGGAGAACTAGTAGTGCTGATAAATTGTGAGCAGACTGAATACATTACATGTAGATGTTGGTCAAAGTAATTTAACTAGTCACTTTTGTTTTAGGAACATTCATTTGACAGATGACCAGTTAGTTTGAAGATTATAATATTGTACTAAAATATAAATAATTATATGTGAATTCATAACTTCATGTCAACAAACACTCCAAAAATCATGGGAATATACCTCGACAGACAGAGTAATTTGCTATTTTTTCTATCTGTCTTCACAATATCACAACTTTAGTTTGGTATGTCAGATCTAGACATTTATTTCAACTGTATATTTCTTATTGACACAGCTGGATAACAAAAACATGAGGCCCTGAAAGTGATGACTTAAAAATAACAATATAACTTGCTAATTGGCCGTGAACAAAATTAAATTTTCACGTGTAACTTACGTGACATTTTTCGGTAACTTACGTGACGGTGTTTGATGGGTCAGTACATGAACAACTTTGATTTATTCATTTTGAATAAACTTTCATTATAAAGAAAAATATCTCTGGTTTCTCTTAGAAAGCTTCATGTTTCAGCTGACCATGTAACTTGACAGAATTATCTCTCCAAATTTGAAAATGTAAATACCATAATTCCTCTGAGTAACTTATGTGACAGGGTGTTCCAAGTGATGTATCTATTGAGCAAACAGTTATGGATAAAATGTGCTAGTTGCATTTTGAAGTTTACGATAGGTGCTTTTAATATCAGTATTGGTGAATGTCTCCTGACTCAACATGAAGAAGTTTTTACACAATATGTGACTCCAAATTCCTCTGAATTGTAACTTACCTGACATGGAATGGCCCAAATTCATCCTGTTAATTGCATATAGTTTAAAGAGTAAACTCCTGTTAACTTGTCTAAAAATCTTGTGATATGTCAGGTAATTACCCTGACAATTTCCAAGTTCCCCTTGTATATACAGGTACTTTGTGTCAGTACATTTAATACAGGCATTCAGTGTATTATAAATTTGCACAACTCCATAAGCTCATGGAAACAAGATATAATAGAATAAATGCTCAGATTATCTCTAGAATACAGTTTAGTGACTAAATCCCTGTTAATTGAATAATTTGCTTTATTAAAGTGGCTATTCAGTTAACAGAGTTTCACCTTTCCATATACGTTTTTTCAATTATTCGGTTAGACACTTATTTGTGTGGCATTTCTTTTTCAGTTATTCCAAGAGGGTAAACTGACAGGGACAAAGGTTGCAATGCTGAAGGCAAAGTACACAGAGTTGCATGAAGCACTTAAAAAGTTTGTATGCTCACAACAATGTTATTTTCATTCCTCCGTAGTCAGTCATATTTACACTTTTGTTTAACCCTATACCCAACGCGCATAATATCAAAATTTGTTATTTTATTTCTCTTTTTTTCAAAATTAAAAAAAAGAAAATTCATGAAAAATATATCATTTGACCCCCTGAATTGTACATACTCAACAAGCTAGTTCCAATGAGCTTTCACATGACATGGGATATGGTTAGGTTGAAATTTTCCGATTTTTTTTTTTTAACTTTTCAAATTGTAAATTATGCGGCCAGATGTCCCTAATTCGTTAGGTAAAGGGTTGGAGTGTAGAATTTGTTGCAACAAAATTCTAATAAATGATCACGCATTTTATTTCAAGCATTGGAAGCATGAAGTCTTAGAATTTTTAATTCCCTTGGGAGGGAGCAAAATTTTCTGGGCTAACCTCTCTCTCCTCTAAAATCACCTGGATCAAATTACAGTTTCATACAAATTTATCATAAACGATTTCCAACTGTCGATTGTTCTCTTTCTGTTTTTTGTTGTTGTATTTTTTCTTTTTTCATTGTTTAATATTTATTGCTTGTTAGCAATTGGGGATTATTCTGAATTTAAGGGATTATGCATTCACTTGCCTTACAGGTGGTGTACTTTGAAGTCCCAATTTAAACATCTGTCCAGTTATACTCTTGACCAATGAAGGATGAAGGGGTAGGTGGTGGAGACACAGAGTACTCATAGAAGGAAGATTAACTCAATATTGCTAAAAGTAGACATTTTATTTTTGTGTTAAACACTGACAAAAGTTGGAGCAGTGGGATTGGGTTTATCTTGGTTCTAAAGGGTTATGATATTTTTGGGGGGCATAATCTTTGTGAGGTTATATTAAATTTTCAGTTTGTGCAACCTTCCTTAAAACCGTTGAAAAGTGATATACCAGGCAATCAGAAAAGGTCCATTCCAGCAACTTTCAGCTCACTTCACTTGATTTTAATATTTTCACTACCCAAAAGAATGTCTGCCAAATAAAATGTGAATCTTGCATTAATTGTGAATATGATTATCGTAGGCCATTAAAATTGGCCGTTTTGAAAACATACTCCATTAGTTTAACACTCGTGTAGATGATATCAAAATTTATTATTTTAAATATTAGTTCTTCAAATGTTTTCAAAAAATTCCTCAAAACCATTTCATGTGGCCCCCTCATTAAAACAAGCTCAGCGAGCTTGTTCCAGTATGAGGAGGTCACATAAGATGGTTTGGGTGAATTTTTTTTTAAAAATAATTATTTTCTACCATTGCATTTATATATTATGCTGGCAGTGAGGTCGATTTGTAAGGTAAGGGTTAATTGTGTAACTCTTCAAGTGGATCTCCACTGTTTTTGCTTCGGAACATCCTTTAATTTTTAATTTCTAGCTCCTGAAAAAGCCTTGAAATTAAGTTGAAAATATACCAGGAATGTTGTGGAAATGCTTTGATTTGACTACTCATTCAAGTACAGAAACCATGAATCTTTAATGCTGTATAAATCATCTTTAAATTTGTATTGTAAGTAAAGAAGTAGATGGTGCTGTGTGGTATACCAATTTCTCAGATTGATTTTGGTATTGTTTGGATATTGAATACCATACCAAGAATAAATCATGCTTTTGAATATTTTGGTATTTAAATTTTCATGAAATGGCTTTTAACACTTTGATACCTTTGTACGTCTTATGACGAACGAAATCAAACAGCGCCTTGATACTTTTGTACGTCTTATGACGTACGAAATCAAACAGCGCCTTGATACTTTGCGGTCATTTCTTTTGTTATTATTTTTCGATTTTTTTAAGTTTTAGCCTCAATTCCTATTGTCTCCCGAATGGTGCTCAGTGACAACCGTTGAGCCAAATGTTATCGCAGCTTAAAATACAAATTTAATCCTGCTGTCAAGACTTCTTAACTGGTTGAGTGCTAGAACCACTATCAGGGCTTTCAAACAATGAGGATACCAGAGCAAAAGCCAACACTTCCCTTGCTTATATTTCATATTCAGTGAAGCACAAATAATATTTTGTTTATATAAGTTTGTTGTATTACAAATTATTGGAGAGTGCCTGTGGGCACTCTCCAATAATTTATAATAAAACAAGTTTTGAATAACAAATTCAGACCACCAAAAATAATATAGTCCTCAATCAGATAATCACTATTATTATCAATTCTTTGTACGTTACCAACACCTTAACAGTAATTTACATAGACGGTAAGAAAGCCCAACAGACTTATAAATAGACGTGCATATTTTCCAGCTGGTCGATATTGGCTATTTATAGCCATTACCGACCGGGGACCGGAGTCAAATATGACGTCATTACCTATTTCCGGAAGCGTTGTTTATGTTTACAGTTTGCAGATGACAAACATCAATATAAGTAAAATAACTGCACGATAAACTATAACATAAACAAGAACAACTGAATAGCTGACGACAGTGGTCAAGGAGTTTTTGTAAATTTATCTTTAATAAATGTTGTTACTGTTAATTTTCTTGTGAATATTTAACGGGTAACCCAGCAATCCTACTGATACTACTGTGTCTGAATGCAAAGTACCACAGAGCGGTATTGATCATAATAATAACAAGATTTTCTTGGGCATTTGGCTCCATTATCTGACTGCTATCAGTGATTTGCAGCCCAGCGGTCATTAGTGGGCTGTGGCTATCGCCTCAGGCTGCTAATGACCGCTGGGCTGCTAATCACTGATAGCGGTCCGATAATGGAGCCCAATGCCCTCGAAAATCTTGTTATTGTATAAATGTTAAAAATATCTTGTTATTTGTACTTTCCGACATTTGACGTCGCATTTTGAAAAATGTTGAAGAAACTGAATTTCCAGTGACATTTGAACATAGGATAATTAAAGTCTCAAAGGGTTAATCTATTCGTAACAATGGCAGAATGCAAATCCAGGAGTCCATGCCTGCAGAGATGGCACCAGGAATTCCTGATAAGAGGGCTTGTGCTCATTGATAAGGGGGTGGATTAGAGTATTCCCCTACAAGCCCACAGTAAAGGCTACAGTTTCATCCATTGGGGAGGAGGGAATTAGATCTCCCAGACAGGGCAGATCTTGTGTCCCTACCACCACCTTTGGAGGAGCCAAATGCTCTTGAGGTGCCATTTTTATGTGTACCCATACTATGTGTGGTACACATAATGCCGGCATCCGGGGTGACCATCCATCGTTCGTCCGTCCATCTGTCCATCCGGTGTCTGTATCCATTTCTTTGGCATTCGATAACTTGAAAAATATTGCTTGGATTGTCAAGTTACTTTATATTTGTGTTCAGGTTACTGATGTGCCGAGCTGTATAGTTTTTGGTGTAAATCTGATAATTTAATCCTGAGATATTAACCCTTTATCCTTCAAATTGAAAATTCCTCCAATCCCTTTGGCATTCGATAACTTGAAAAATATTGCTTGGATTGTCAAGTTACTTTATATTTGTGTTCAGGTTACTGATGTACCGAGTTGTATAGTTTTTGGTGTAAATCTGTTATTTTGATCCTGAGATATTAACCCTTTATCCTTCAAATTGAAAATTCCTCCAATCCCTTTGGCATTTGAAAACTTGAAAAATATTGCTTGGATTGTCAAGTTTCTTTATATTTGTGTTCAGGTTACTGATGTGCCGAGCTGTATAGTTCTTGGTGTAAATCTGATAATTTAATCCTGAGATATTAACCCTTTATCCTTCAAATTGAAAATTCCTCCAATCCCTTTGGCATTCGTTAACTTGAAAAATATTGCTTGGATTGTCAAGTTACTTTATATTTGTGTTCAGGTTACTGATGTGCCAAGCTGTATAGTTTTTGGTGTAACTCTGTTATTTTGATCCTGAGATGTTAACCCTTTATCCTTCAAATTGAAAATTCCTCCAATTCCTTTGGCATTCGGTAACTTGAAAAATATTGCTTGGATTGTCAAGTTACTTAATTAGCTCCGCTGACAAAGTCAGCAGAGCTTTTCTTATACTGATTCGTCCGTCGTCCGTCGTCTGTCGTCCGTCTGTCCATCCGTCCGTCCGTCGTCAACATTTTATTTGTCCGAGCCATAATTTCTAAACCGCTGAATATTTTTCCACCAAACTTCATAACAATATGTATTATCAATAGACGGTGTGTCATCAGTTATTCTGCGGTCTGTAAATCCACAGGGTCAAGGTCACAAGTCACAGGATCAAGAAAATCTTAAGATATTTTTGATATTTGTTTGTCCAAGCCATAATTTCTGAACCGCTGAATATTTTTCGGCTAAAGTTTGTAACAATATTAGTATTAGAAAACATGCCCATGCGATCAGTGGCCCTCAGCGGAGCTCTCTAGGTGTGACAGGCCTCTTGTATTTGTGTTCAGGCTACTGATGTGCCGAGCTGTATAGTTTTTGGTGTAAATCTGATTTGATCCCGAGATATTAACCCTTAATCCTTCAAATTGAAAATTCCTCCAATCCCTTTGGCATTCGATAACTTGAAAAATATTGCTTGGATTGTCAAGTTACTTTATATTTGTGTTCAGGTTACTGATGTGCCGAGCTGTATAGTTTTTGGTGTAAATCTGTTATTTTGAACCTGAGATGTTAACCTTTTATCCTTCAAATTGAAAATTCCTCCAATCCCTTTGGCATTCGATAACTTGAAAAATATTGCTTGGATTGTCAAGTTACTTTATATTTGTGTTCAGGTTACTGATGTGCTGAGCTGTATAGTTTTTGGTGTAAATCTGATAATTTAATCCTGAGATGTTAACCCTTTATCCTTCAAATTGAAAATTCCTCCAATCCCTTTGGCATTCGATAACTTGAAAAATATTGCTTGGATTGTCAAGTTACTTTATATTTGTGATTAGGTTACTGATGTGCCGAGCTGTATAGTTTTTGGTGTAAATCTAATTTGATCCCGAGATATTAACCCTTAATCCTTCAAATTTGAAAATTCCTGCAATCCCTTTGGCATTCGATAACTTGAAAAATATTGCTTGGATTGTCAAGTTACTTTATATTTGTGTTCAGGTTACTGATGTGCCGAGCTGTATAGTTTTTGGTGTAAATCTGATAATTTAATCCTGAGATATTAACCCTTTATCCTTCAAATTGAAAATTCCTCCAATCCCTTTGGCATTCAATAACTTGAAAAATATTGCTTGGATTGTCAAGTTACTTTATATTTGTGTTCAGGTTATTGATGATAACTTGAAAAATATTGCTTGGATTGTCAAGTTACTTTATATTTGTGTTCAGGTTACTGATGTGCCTGTATAGTTTTTGGTGTAAATCAGATAATTTGATCCTGAGATATTAACCTTTATCCTTCAAATTGAAAATTCTGCCAATCTCTGGCATGAGATAACTCAAAAAATATCAATCCAATTGTCATGTTACCATACTTTATATATTTATTCAGGTTACTGATGTGCTGTGCTGTATAGTTTTTTATGTAAATCTGAAAATTTGATCTGGAGATATTAACCCTTTATCCATCAAATTAGACACTCCTCCAATCCATTTCTATATGTACCCATACCATGTATGGTGTACATAATGTCGGCATTCGTGGTGGCCCTCTGTCATACAGCTTTCTACTACAGGTAGTTGCGCGTATGGGTACACATCTGATGATTTCATCGGCCTATTATTCTTTCTTTTCTTCCAAGTGGATATTTTTCAGGTAGAGTTTCACCTTACTGGCATATTGCCATGGTGGTTACTGTGACATTATCAAGGTATTTTTCTCAATTTTAACATATTGAAACAAATGTTTTTTTTACTTTTATATGCATGTTTTGAGGTTTGTCTTTCTTTTCTTTAAAGTGGAGACTTATCTTGTAGCATACTGTCATGGTTCCTATTTTATGTTAGCATGCTTCTTGGGGCAACTATTATATTATTTAACCCTTTAGCTGCTTATTTACTTTAATTTTGGACTTTTGTGTGCAGGTTTTGGACTTATTTTTTTTTTACTCCAGCTACTCCTTTACATTGGTCACCTGTTGGTGAGCCATGGGGTACTGACATTCCTTCTAGTTTTATGGTTGATTAGTCATAACTAGAGGATGGCAGCCATCTTGGATTTTCAGGGACTTTTGATTGTCCACACAATACCTTGAAAACTATAGATCCAACAGATTCTGCCTTTTTATGGTTGATTAATCATGACAAGAGGATGGTCCTTTCAATAACCAGAATTCTGGCTATCCAATATGGCTGCCATGACAGCCATTTTGGATTTTCAGGGACTTTTGATTGTCCATGTGATAATCAAACAGGTACTGTTTTTTATGGTTGATTAGTCATGACTAGAGGATGGTTCCTTTTGATAACCAGCATCAGTGTCCATCTGTCTGTCTGTCCGTCCATTAACTTTTGTTTGTCCACGCGAAAACTTGAAAACAATACCTCCAACAGATACTGTATTTTTATACAACAACCAATGGCCCAGACTAGCTGGTACTAACTCAAAAAAAAATCCAGGGCCAGACACAAATTGTGCCCCCCAATCCCCAAAATTTGCATGCAAAACCGAAAAAATAATGTCCTATCTGGTCCTCCATACTTTTCAGATCTGCGCATGCGCAGTATCCAGAAAGACACCGAAATTGGTGCAAACCATCATTCTTTGTTTGGCCCTGAAGTCAGCAACAATGAACTGACATCTGTGCTTTTAAATCTCATTTTTGAGGATGCCAGACACAAATCACTGGTAAAATTGGTGAATCCAAGGACATAAATGGATGATGGAAGTGAACAACGGTGGTTTGGAATGTTCAGGGCTGTAACTTTATAATTTTTATCAAAATTATTTCATGTTTTCCAATTTCGGGACATGGGCCTGACGTCATCATTCTTCCTATTGATTTATCCACTGTTTGTTAAGTGTTCCTTCACTATCCTTCCTTGAAGCCCTCCTGTTAAACTCCCAAACTTTTTGGCTTATTTTTATTGAAATTTTTTTTATTAAGTTTCTTGGGAGTTTAACGTGTATTACAGAATGTTTATTCTGTATATCTCCATTGTTACGTCCTCACCCTAGGGGTGTTGGGGCATTTGGGTCATGCATCTTCTATCTGATGTATCGTTTTTAGCTCACCAACTTTAGTTGTGTGAGCTTATGGCATGGCTCGATCGGTCGGCGTCGGCGTCAGCGTCAGCGTACGTGTCCAATAATGTTAAAGTTTCTGTTTAGGTCACTTATTCGCCCTATTTCCATATCATGGCTTTTATAATGCTGCTATATGATGATTATTATCATTTTACCATGATTTAACCCCTCATACCCAACATTTTAGCCATTTTTCTTGACATTTTTAGTTGCGTTTAGTTTTCTGTTTAGCTCGGAATTTCATGTTTAACTTAGTGTTTAGGTCAGCTGCTGTGCTCCTTCTCTTCCCATGGCACTTATATTCATTATACATGTTCCTCAGTATCATTGTTCCATGATTAACCCCTCATACCCTGCATTTTAAATGTTTTTCTTCACATTTTTAGTTGCATTTAGTTTTCTGTTTAGCTCAGAATTTCATGTTTAACTAAGTGTTTAGGTCAGCTGCTGTGCTCCTTCTCTTCCCATGGCACTTATATTCATCATACATGTTCCTCAGTATCATTGTTCCATGATTAACCCCTCATACCCTGCATTTTAAACATTTTTCTTGACATTTTTAGTTGCGTTTAGTTTTTGTTTAGCTCAGAATTTCATGTTTAACTTAGTGTTTAGGTCAGCTGCTGTGTTCCTTCTCTTCCCATGGCACTTATATTCATCATACATGTTCCTCAGTATCATTGTTCCATGATTAACCCCTCATACCCTGCATTTTAAACATTTTTCTTGACATTTTTAGTTGCGTTTAGTTTTCTGTTTAGCTCCGAATTTCATGTTTAACTTAGTGTTTAGGTCAGCTGCTGTGCTCCTTCTCTTCCCATTGCTCTTATATTCATTATACATGTTCCTCAGTATCATTGTTCCATGATTAACCCCTCATACCCTGCATTTTAAACGTTTTTCTTCACATTTTTAGTTGCGTTTAGTTTTCTGTTTAGCTCAGAATTTCATGTTTAACTAAGTGTTTAGGTCAGTTGCTGTGCTCCTTCTCTTCCCATGGCACTTATATTCATCATACATGTTCCTCAGTATCATTGTTCCATGATTAACCCCTCATACCCTGCATTTTAAACATTTTTCTTGACATTTTTAGTTGCGTTTAGTTTTCTGTTTAGCTCGGAATTTCATGTTTAACTTAGTGTTTAGGTCAGCTGCTGTGTTCCTTCTCTTCCCATGGCACTTATATTCATCATACATGTTCCTCAGTATCATTGTTCCATGATTAACCCCTCATACCCTGCATTTTAAACATTTTTCTTGACATTTTTATTTGCGTTTAGTTTTCTGTTTCGCTCAGAATTTCATGTTTCACTTAGTGTTTATGTCAGTTTCTGTGTTTTACTTTTACGAGGTTGTGTTTAGGTAAGCTTTGTCGCATGTTATGACCCTGTTTGATACAGTTCTTGTGTTTGCCAAAGTTACTATCAAAGAGGAATGTTGGTGAGCTATAGGGCGTTGGCGTCCTTCTTGTTTCTTCATCTGAAGATCTTGATTTACATCGGGTAGCTTTAAAATCTGTTACTGACTTCGGGCCTTTTTTATTCAGTACCTGAGGTCTTGTTTCCATTTTTTTCTTTGAGGTTGTTTCCATTGGAAACGTCCTATAAATATATGTAGTTTCAACTTGTTATTACTGTAGGATTGTTGTAAGATACATGTTATAATATTCCGGTTGTGTAGCAATAATTTTTGGAATTTTGTCCACACTTAGGCTCTATCAGGATACCCTTGGGCTCTTCACGTTCCCTTTGGGAACTTGGGCTTTTGTCAAAATTTTTTCGAAAAAAATTTTGAAATTAATTTTTTTATTTGTATTTTGAATGGATTATTATGTATCTTTATAATATATTTATTGTGGAGTTGGTGGGAGTTCTATCGACTTTATTTGATCATGAAAGCATATTGCTCAAAATGCAAGTCGAGGAAGTCTTCCTCAGATTTACTTGCTTGTTGCCTTGCTTGTAGTCGATGTATTCTAGCGTATTCTTGTCCCACATGTGTTGATTGGGATGACAAATGTTGGACACGGGTGTCACGGTATGTTGTAAGCAGTGAGAGGCCAATGCCGGTCCTCTCGCTTCAAAGTCATTCAAGTTTCTCAGTTTCTTTTTCAGAGAAACAAGAACATGATGATAGTTATGTGACTCCTACCAAAAGTGTGCTAACGTCGTCGTGCTCTGATGAGCAAACAGAGCTAGCTGCCAAGGTGCTCCTGAATATTAGGCAAGGGATAAAGCCACAAGCCGGTGGTTTTAATCCCTTGTCAGCAGCTAGCTCGACCGGTGAAGCAGTCACTCCATCCCGTGGGTACCGGGTATGTCCGTTGCAGTCGAAGAAGTGTAGTGTGTAGAACGAGCACCTTAAAATCTAAACATGCTCACCCAGCGACGACGGAACTAGGGAAGAAGCCAGCAAGTGTTTTGGGAAGCTCGGTGAGGTCTGAAAGGACCGCGAGTGGGAGAGGTCCCTCTCTATCCAAACAACATCTGGGGCCAGATGTTGTGGTGAAGAACTTGCGCGGGCCGGAGCATACGTCCACACCTGCCATTCGGGACACTCTGTATAGATTACAGCCGGCCTCGGCTACAGTCACGGCTTCTTCCGCTTCGAATACAAAGCACAAAGCACACATGACCGCATCCCAGCTACCTGACTTCGGATATCCAGCCTGCTGCACGAAGAAGGGACCACTCTTTGCCCGTGAAGTTGGACCATCCGGTATCTAGGGAGACGAGGCCTCGATCATCGGGATGTTCAGAGAAGAGAGCCATCTCCAACATACCATCCCAGGAGCAGCAAGTGGCTAAGAAATAGAAGACCGCTGCTCCTCAGGCCTTGGTGACAGACTTGCTGTCGCAGATTGCACAGCTGATTGCAGCATCCCAGCAAGTGCAGGTGCAGCCTCCCTTAGACTCAGAGTCTGAGCTGTTGGACGGTGCTGAGTCGTTCCAGTTGTCTGATCACGCAGATGCAATTGACTGAGATTCCCAACTGATTCTCTTGGATGGTGAAAGGGATAAGGAAGAGGATTACCCTTCCCTTTCGGGGATTACCCTTCCCTTTCGGAACAGCACATGGTTGCGGTGGATTTTATCCATCAATAATACCCTGAATCTGTTCCACCGAATCAGAATGCTACGATGACAAGAGAGAAACCGCTGGTTCGTTGGACACAGACTTTATCCGGACAAAGGAGGAAGTCCTTTCTTTTCCAGTTCAGTCTAGGCAGGTGTTGCAGGCCTTCAGCCATATAGACGCCACCGTATTTAACCCCTCGAGCGCGAGGAAAAAAGGCGTTTTCTTAACTTCATCTTCCATAAACATACCGTTTCTTGGACCACGTTCATTTAAAACGGTTGGGGAAGATATTCAGAGAGTTCCTCTGCATTTGGATGAGCAGGCCAGGGATCTAGAGGTATCCTTACCTGCATCATTCACTATTCACTCAGACACAATTGAGACGGCAATTTCTTCAAATAGAGCAAATTTGGACGCTATGTCTTACACAGATCATCTTACAAGAGCTATGGTGCAACATCACAAGGGAAAGGAATTTGAGGACGTTCGTACCTCTCTCAGAGTTCTTTCCAGGGCAGTTATGTATACCACGTATAACTCTGCCCTAATAGTGGCTAATCTGGAGTTAATCAGACGTTATGCTGCCCTTGCGTCATCAAGGTGAAAAGCTCTCTCCGAGTGGCTCCGGTCTCCGGACATACTATTTTCGATGACAAGCTTTCGTTAATCTATGAACAGGCTACTAAGAAAGTGTCTAATGCTGTGCTTTTGAAGTCGGTGTCTCAACGTCCCGCTTCAGCAGACAAGAGTAAAGAAGGGCATTCCAGACCAAAATCATCAAAAGGAAACACCTCTCGAGGGTACAAGAAACCCTCTTATAATTACACAGGAGGTCGTCAGTATAGCAACTCAGGAAAGGGGCGTAGGTCTGATCGGGACTATCAGTCAGACGCCCCTAGACTGATGGGACGAGGTTCTTTGCGGGGAGGATATAGTTTCTCCTCCCGTAAGCCTTGCAGGTCATACAGATGATGGTCAAGACCTCTGTTGTTTGCCAGTTGGTGGAAGGTTATCAAACTTCGCGAAAAACTGGATAACAGTCACAGAAGATCAGTGGGTGAGAAGTGTAGTCTCGGACTGCCTATGGTTATCATTCTGAGCAAAACCCCCACTAACCAGATGTTCGCATTGGACAATTCTTCTATTGGATCCTTGCAAAAGAGAGTCTCTCCTAGCGGAGGTACCGGCTCTCTTATTAAAGGAAGCAATAGAGGTCATCAAGAATCAGGATTCTCAGGGTTTTTACAGTCACCTGTTCCTCACACCAAAGCCAGACGGCTCGTTCCGACCGATGAAGGCTTGAGCTGGATAAACTAGCTTATCATGGCGCCAAAGTTCTATATGGAGACCATTTGGTCGGTAAGAGCGAGCACTCGAGTGAACGACTGTGCAGCAAGCACAGATCGAAAGGCTGCATACTTTCATGTCCTGGTACATCTGGCATTCAGAAAGTACCTGCGGTCCGCCATACAAAGGAAGGGCATTCACTCGAATAATGAACTCAGTAAGGTCATACTTAAGAGTTCATTTGTCTGCGGCAACATCGGCTTACTTGAACGACATTCTACAGAGATATGGCAACAGAATTATTCTTCAGAATGATGTTCAGAGTCTGCTTCTATTACTCCAACTTCTCGGTTTCATCATAAAGGAGAAAAAGTCTGATCTAGCTCCATCCAAGTCATTCATTCACTTGGGAATGAGTTTCGAGACTCACAACAATCTGGTTCATCTGCCGTTACCCAGAGCGAAATTAGTGAGTTGTTATGCTCACTTTTGTCTTCACTCAGAATCATTAACAGCATGGGAATTCATGTGACTGATGAGGTAGTGCAGACCTAATTCCGATGGGACGCCTGTGCATGCATCCCCTCCAGATATTCTTTACTCAGAACTGGAGTGTGAAGACGTATTTGCTCGAAACCAGTAGTGTTTTAACGGACCTAGTAAAACAAAGGGTTCAGATTTGGGAAGATATTCAGTGGTTAACTCGGAGAGTTCCACTGCAACTGCCGGATCCGGCTTTCACGATGATGACGGATATGAGTTGGGGCACGACCCTAATTCCCACAGACTTGAAGTGTCAGGGTCTTTGGGACCCTTGGTTCCTAGAGAAGCACATAAACATCAAAGAGATGATGTCAATATGGCTAGCACTACAATATTGGATTCACATAATAGCGGACGTCCATGTCAAGATTTTGTCAGACAACTTCACAGTAGTAGCGTACATCAGGAACCAGGGCTGCACTCATTCATTTTCATTATGCAAACTAACGGAGAAGATTCTCCTATACGTCATGAATCATCATGTTCATCTTTCTGTCCGTCATATACCGGGTCGTCTGAATGTACTAGCAGACTCGCTCTCTCAGAAAGGTCGCCTGTTGCCATCGGAGTGGACGGTCAACAAGTGAGTATTCAGGCAGATTTGCTACCAGTGGGGTCGCCCATGATAGATCTGTTTGCGACACACCTGAACAATCAGTTACCCACTTTCGTGTCGCCATGTCCAGACCATCAACCGTACGCAGAAGACGCTCTGTCGATCTCATGGGATGAAATGATAGGATATGCGTATCCTCCAACTCCATTGATTCAGCAGATTCTGTTAAAGATCAAACAGTCTCATTGCAAAATTCTACTAGTAGCACCTCTGTCGTCACAGAAACCTTGGATCAATCTTCTCAGGTGTCTGTTATGGGGCTTTCCCCAGATTCTTCCTCCATGAGAGGACCTTCTTTATCAGGGGAAGTCACGTGCACTGCTGCATCACAAACTGGAAGGTCTCAACCATCGCGTATTTCCCTTGTGCGGTCCTTCTTCACGGAAAACAGTTTACAGGACGAGCAATGGACGCAATTTCTAACTACAGTAGGTCCTCCTCTTCGTTGAATTATGCATTATGCATTATGTATGAAGAATTATATATTATGTAATACACAATTACATTGTTGGTGTTATGTCTTTCTCGTTTCTCATAAAGGAGAAAGACATATATAATTCCTATCTTTTCCTATTTTGTAGGAGATATCTTTTACTGAAGTGATTGAGAGATTGGATTTTCCTTTATGTCCAAGGCCCTGCAGCCTTTTTACGATTCAGCTAGTTTGGGCCATTAGTTGTTGTATAAAAATATTATAAATTTTAAGTAGTTTGTATATTTTTTATACTTACCAATGGCCCAGACGGGTATGGCCCTCCCATGAGTGGACACTCATACCTCCCTGCTGTTTACAACATTTAACAGGCAATTATAGAAAGAATGATGGTTGGCGCCAATTTCGATGTCTTCCTGGATACGGTGCATGCGCAGATCTGAAGAATATGGAGGACCAGATAGGACATTATTTTTTCAGTTTTGCATGCAAATTTTGGGGATTAGGGGGCAAAATTTGTGTTTGACCCTGGATTATTTTTGGAGTTAGCACCAGCTAGTCTGGGCCATTGGTAAGTATAAAAAATATACAAATTACTGAAAATTTATAATTTTTTTTTATGGTTGATTAGTCATGACTAGAGGATGGTTTCTTTCGATAACCAGCATCAACGTTCGTCCATCCATCCGTCTGTCCGTCCATTCATCCATCCATCTGCCCATTAACTTTTATTTGTCCAATCGATAACTTGAAAACAATACATCCAACAGACACTGGGGTTTTTTTTGGTTGATTAGTCATGACTAGAGGAGGGTTCCGTTTGATAACCAGCATTCTGGCATGTCCAACATGGCCACCATGCCAAGCATCTGGGAGTTTTGTTGACTTTTGTTGCAGGAATTATTGACCTTTTGTTCAACTGAAAATTTATTCACAAGCGCAATTTCTTCATAGGCAGCCGTATATTGATCCACCACCTGGCGGTGCACTTGTTGGACTTTGGTTGCCTTTTCACTTCACTCTTTCACTGCCGTCACATGGCCACTAACGTATTGTCACTTTACCAGATGCCTTTGCTGTAACATGTGACAGAATGTCTCTCTACCACTGCCACCACACGGCCACTAACATATTGTTACTTTACTTTATCATCTTTCCTCTAACAAATGACAGAATGTCACTGTACATACCACTTCTGTTGCACGGCCACTAGCTTCTTGTCACTTCACTGGGCGCTTTTCACTCAAGAGAGTTGCCATCAATAGGGTTAAACACTCCCCTACATTGATCTCAGAATAATGTTCAAACAGGCAAAGCCTGCTCTGTCTACATGTGGCTTGCCTCCTACAGCCGGTAATATCGTCTACCTCAAAGCCAATTTTCGTGAACTCCCTGAGCTTGTTCTTGCTATTTCTTCTCCTACATTCGTATATGGCCACCAACTTGACATGTGACTGTTCCTACTCTAAATTGAGCTCTGTAGCACCCATACACTACAAAGTGCCAGTACTTTCACACCGATAGTGCACCTCCTCTAACCTATAGCATGGAACATCCCCAGCTGCTCGCCTACAACCCACTTTCTTACATGCATTCAGACTGGAATGAAATTTTCGAGAAACCTTCCAATTTTTGTTTCGACAACCAGAACATCACTTCTAATTTTAATTGCTTCTCTTGAACTTGGTTGCTTAGATTTATCTTAATTTAATATTCGCTTTTAAGTTCCTTTGAAAGTCTCGCAATTCTGGTATATCCTGACATTCAGCAACATGGCCAGACATGTAAAATGGGAGTGTGTGTTCAGAATCTGTAGGATGTTCTGTTTTTACAACAATTACCTATTAACTGGACATAATTACATAGATAATCACTGCAGAAGAACGCTGCTTTCTCTTACTCCTTTAATCTATTATCAGACAGGTCCAGGTTTTGCCAGACACACGATAAAGGTCAGAAAGTTTTATGCTTAATTAGCAGTGCATGAAATACTTTACTGATATGTTTAAGTGACAAATTGGTTCTTCAGGGTCCCTCATATACCCATCTTTTTGCTTTTAGCCAGAGTGAAAAAAAATTATCACAAATATATACACTTTTAAACAACAAAATCGTGAATTCAAGCTATCACCTTGACAATCTTTTAAATTGAATAACCCTCTTAATTGTATATAATTTACAAACACCAAACCATTTGCTTTTGCTATACCTTCAATACAAATTTCACCTTTTAATTGCATATAGGTTGTACAATAAACTCCTGTTAATTGAATAAAAATTCTTGTAATCTCTCGAAGAATTACTCCCAACATACACTGAATTCTACACATTTACAGACATTTTTGGCTTCAGTACATCCAATATAAACATTTAATCCATTAATCCATCAAAGAGCTCTGTCAAACAAGATATAATAGATTTAAATGCTCTGTTTATAACTATAAGATAGGAAAATGGCCCCATTTCTGTTAACTATATACTCCTGTTAATCAAGCCAGAAAATAAGCAGACTATCATCTGCAAAATGAGGTCCTCAGAGGGTGAATTTAGTGATGCTACACTGCACAGCAGGGTAGCATCACTAAATTTACCATCTGTGAACCTCAGTCTGAATTGAGGTCTCTAGCCTAAACAGAAGGAGGTACCCAGAGGATAAATTGGCCCGCTGTATGGGATAGCATCATCAAATTCACTCTCTGGGGACCTCATTCGGCAAATGTCAGACTGCTTATTTTCATGCCTGCTGTTAATTGAATATTTTTCTCTGGCAAAGTGGCTATTCAATTAACAGGGTTCCACTGTATTGACAAATTATAAATAAACAAGCATCCACATGCTTTGGTCAATTCTATGATTTGCATGTTTCTATATTTTACTTTATATATAATTCATTTGGTGAATGTAATTTGATCAACACTTCTTGGCTACATTATAAAAAATGATCTTATATATCTCTACACTTGTCAGTTGTGCCGATATGGTAGGTAAAGAGATACTAAGTCTAGAAGTAGTTGATGATTGAGGAACCTTTTTTTCATTTTAGTACTAGAGACAGTGAAACAAGTTTGATGCTACAGGCCAAGGAGTTTAGTACAGACATGGATCGACAGAGAACAGAATTGGAGAAAGCTGATAATTTTCCAGAGGCTTCCAACACAGAAGTTTCGAAATTAAGAGAACAACTATTGAAGTACCATAATGAGCTGGCCGAGACTGAAGAAAGACAGTATCAGATGGAATATAAAATAGAATGGTAAAAATCATTTTGAAAAGGCCCAACTAACAGCTCTTATAGCCAAGGCAATCATTAATGCTATAAAAAATGCTGCAGCAAAATAGACTTGTCTCCACCAGTTGATGCTATAACCATATCTATCTTTGCCCTTTATCCTAATGTACAGGCCACATCCTCCCAAGAATTCACAACAAAATACCATTCAGATTTTATTATGTTTTTCAGCTTTTACCTCCAAAACGTAGCTCACGATTCTTCATTGGTACAAGAAAATGAAAATTTTAATTATTAGTCCGCTCTGGCAATTTTAGTCCCCTACCGGCATCGCCGCAGGGGACTACAGGTTTGCACTCTGTCCATCCGTCAGTCTGTCAGTCCATTAGTCACACTTTAGTTTTCCTGACTTTTTTTGGAAATGCTTCAACCGAATGATTTCATTTTTGGTAACCTACTATGAAACGATGACTTACAGATCAAGTTTGGGTTTCATGCTGATTGCGTCATTCTTTTGTGAGTTATGGCCCTTGGAAATATGGAAAAGCGCCAAAATGTCAGTTTTCCAGACTTTTTTTGGAAACACTTCAACGGAATGATTTCATTTTTTGTAAACTACTATAGAACGATGACTTACAGATCAAGTTTGAGTTTCATGCTGATTGCATTATTCTTGTGTGAGTTATGGCCCTTGGAAATATGGAAAAGCGCCAGAATATCAGTTTTCCAGACTTTTTTCGGAAACGCTTCAATGGAATGATTTCAATTGTGGTAACCTACTATAGAATGATGTCTTACAGATCAGGTTTGAGTTTCATGCTGATTGCATTATTCTTGTGTGAGTTATGGCCCTTGGAAATATGGAAAAGCACCAAAATATCAGTATTTTTATACTGTACCAATGACCCAGACATAGCTGGTGCTAACTCTTAAAATATAGGGCCAAACACAAATTTTGCTCCCCAATCCCCAAAATTTGCATCTAAAACTAAAGAAAACATGTCCTGAAAGGCCCTCCACACTTCGCCCCTACTGCGCATGCGCAGTGTCAAGGACATTCCGAAATTGGCGCCATTAATCATTCTAAGTTTGGCCCTTCATCAGTTAACATCTGACTGATCTTTGTGCTTATAAATCTCAGTTTAAATGATGCCAGACACATAAATATTAGTGAAATGGTGATTCTAAGGAGGATAGAGAAGGAGGAGAGGAAAAGAATGTGTGACAGAATATTATCAGGGCTGTAACTTAAAAATTTTTAATGAAATTATGTTAAGTTACCTATTTTCAAGGCAGCAGCCATTTTGTTGTCATTCTGATTATTTAGTTACACTGTTTTTTTAAGTGTTTTCCTCTCTCCCTGTCCTTTAAGTTCCCCCTTGCTATTCTCCCATGCTTTTGGCATAGTTTTTGTAATTATTATTACTAAATTTTCTTGGGAGTTTTAGCTGAATAACAGAATGAATTCTGTTCTTTCCCCATGTTTACGTCTTCACCTAGGGGTGGTTAGGCATTGTGTTCTGCATCTACCATCTGATGTTCTGCAGTTTCTTCCCTGGAAGTCTCTGTTTTGCATCAGATAGTGTATTTTTGGTAACTGATTTCGGGCCTGGGTGCCTGGAGTCTTATTTTAGTGTTTTTACACTCATTGTTTACATTTTCAACAGCCCTCTGTGTGAGGGGGGGATTTCTAAAAAATAATATCTTGATGTTATTTTAATCATAACTAGATACATTATTATTGTTCGTAAGTGTTGAATAAATTGTTTAAAATATTTTTAAAATTTTTGTCCACACTTAGGCTTGGGATCCATTGGGGCTCAACGTTACTTTTCAGAAACTTGGGCTGTTCTGAAAAAATATTTTTTCAAAATATTTTGATTTCAATTATTTTTTCTATATCAATGGATCATATTATTATTATGTATTTTGATTGCCAGGGGTTAGTGCGAGTACCAGGACTTGTTTTCTTTTCACATTGAAAGGATATTGATCAATTGTTTTAAGAGGAAGTCTTCCTCTGACTTTATTATCATTCTATATGTGGTCAGTGTACTCGCATTAACTCCTGTTCTGTATCGTATGATTTCGATGACAATATGGGAAGCGTATGTCACGGTATGTTGTTGGGGATTTGGACACTCCGGTCCTTTCCCCGCAGGGTCACTCTACTTTATCAATTTCTATTTCAGACGATCAAGATTAGGGTGATGTATCTGTGATGTCTTCCAACAGTGTGCCTCCGTCGTCACAATTAATGAAGGGCTAGCGGAAAAGTGCTCATGTAAATACGCCAATTGCCTAAGAGGACCCTAGTAGGTTCGACGGCCTTTGACGTCCGCTAGCTCGCCCGGTGTAGCGTCCATTCACCGAATGGTTCGGCAGCCGGGTTCGTCCGTTGCGGTCTAGAAGGAATTTTGGGGTGATGCGAGCACTATAAACTAACCTAATGCACACCCAGTGACGGCGGATCGGAGGGAGAACGCAGGAAGCCTTTTAGTCCGGTTCATAGCTCGTTCCGGTCCATCCGGACGGCAAGCGAGAGAGGCCCCTCTCTCGTTCAACAACATCTGGCCCCAGATGTTGTGGTACAAAATGTGTCGTAAGCGGAGCATACGTCCGGCGCTCGGGACGCTCCGTTGTATAGGCAGTCCGCTGAGACTGCTAAGGCTTCCTGTTCTCGTCAGCGCACACGACCGCACCTTGGCTGCGTGACCGCCGATATATTGCCAGCTTCGCCGATCAAGGATTCTTCGGCGACCAGGTCACACCATCCGGTAGCCAGGGACACGAGGCCTGCAGACTCCGGACGTTCGCATAGGAAGTGTGCGGGAGTCAACATACATGGAGCTTCCGGCGGCAATGCATCGTAAGACCGCTACTGCACAGGCCTCGGGAACGGACGTGCTTTCCTTAATAGCACAGTTTATCGCAGCATCCCAGCATCAACTGAATCTGTCGCATATATTTTATCCGACGATGCTGCGTCGGGACGCTCCGCGGAAGCGGGTACGGACGTCCGAAAGTTTCATCCGGTCCGACGGGATACCGAAAGGGATTCGGAGGATTTCGAGCTTTCCCTTTCGGAACAACATATGCTGTTGTGTATGTCATCTGACTTGGTCTTCTCCAGCTTCTTTCGTCGGACCAGAATGCTGCGATGCCGGATAAGAAACTGATAGCGTCGGTGGACTTAGAAATTTTTGGTTCGGTTCAGGGACATCGTCCCTCAGTTCCGACATAGTCCAATAATGTCACACAAACTTTTGAATTATTGAACGACGCTATATATATTATTATTTTATGCTTGCTAACCAAGCATTTCTGGTTTCTTGTTCGAAGAGTTATGGAGATGTCTTTCAAAAGTGTGCCTCTGTCGTCATAGTTAATGAAGAGTTAGCGGCAATAAGTGCTCATGGAATATGTCTATCGCTTACGGAGTGACATTCGCTAGCTCACCCGGTGTAGCGTACATTCATCGAATGGTTCGGCTGCCGGGTTCGTCCGTTGCGGTCTAGGAAGGAGATTTGGGTGATGCGAGCACTTTAATTACTTTAGTACTCACCCAGTGATGGCAGATTGAGGACAGATCGGAGGAAGCCTGTTAGTCCGGTTCCTGGCTGGTCCAGGTCCGTCCGGGCTGTGAGCGAGAGAGGTCCCTCTCTCGCCCAACAACATAGGGGACCGCATGTTGTGGTTCAGATATTTTACATTCGGAGCATATGTCCGTTGGTCGGGACGCTCCGTTATATTGACAGTCCGAGAGACTGTCTTTAATGCTTCCTCATCCTCACAGCAGGGCACACGACCGCACATTGGCTACGTGACCTCGAGTATCCGATCAGTTTCGGCATTCAGTGATTCCACGGCGAATAGGTCGCGCCATCCGGTAGCCAAGGGACACGAGGCCTATACACTTCGTTCGCTCGCATATTGGTAGTATGCACGGGGTAACGATCACGGAGCTTCCAGCGGCAATGCATCGTAAGACCGCTTCTCCTCAGGCCTCAGTGACGGACGTGCTATCCGAGTTAGCACAGTTGTTTCGCAGCATCCCAGCAATTGACAGTTTCTCGGTCGAATCAGGAATTATCCGACGGCGCTGGGTCGGTGCGGTCCGCGGTTGCATCAGGTACGGACGACCGAACGCTTTATAGGGTCCGACAGGATGGCGAAAGGGATTCGAAAGATTTCGAGTTTTCCCTTTAGTAGTATCGGAAGATGCCTTTCATATCTTTTGGCATTATCTTCCAGTGATTATTATTTCGGACTTCATTGCTGCGATCTTGGATAAGAGACTTATAGCGTCATTGGACTCGGATTTTTCGATCGGTTCGGGGACATTGTCCCTGACTTACCGACGTAGTCCAATATTGTCATTACAACATGTGTTTTATTTTTCGACGCTATATATATATATACAAGTCTGCTACTAAGCATGATAGTTTAGTTTCTTGTCCGCGTTGCTCATTTCTGCCATTTTATCATTTATACAAATAGTTTATTTTGGCAGAGCAGGGCATACCGAGAGTTCATATGCGTCTAGACGGTGTGATTAAAAACTGCATATATTCTTTTTCGCCGTTTATGTCTTTTCCAATTTCAATGTTGGGAACGACATTATGTATAGTAGACTTAACTTAGACGCTTTATTATACGTAATCCGCCTTACTGAGGCGTTATCATTACGTCTTCAAGAAAAGATTTACGGGATATTATTCTCAATGTAATTTCTTTTGAGGGAAGTAGTTTGTTCACGTATAACTCCGCCCTTCAGTGGCTGATTGGAGTTAGTTAGACGTGACGCAGCCCTAGCTACATCCACTCGCGTGGATAGTAAGGTTAAGAACTCTCTCAGAGTCGCTTCGTTCTCGGAGGAGCTTCTCTTCGACGGCAACTTTTCGGCAATCCATGAATTGCTCGATTTACACGTTCTCTTGTCTATCTAGTGTTACAAGAGATTCAGACTGGGGCAAACATTCGGTGGTTGACTCAGAGAGTGCCGCCGCAGTTGCCGGACCCGAGTGTGGCTGTTATGACGGTTGCCAGTCATACAGATTGGGATATTATACTGATCCCTACGGATTCGAAGTGCCTGGGTCTTTGGGTTCCGCAGTCTTTTAGCAATCAGTTTTCTTCCGCGGAATAATGTTTTTTAGGCTTGCTTTATGTCATTGCATGAACATTATTCAGAAACGCATGCCCAAATTCCTGTCCTTTAATTCGACAGTAGTGGCGTATCTCCGGAACCAGGGAGGCACTCTTTCGTTTCCGTTATTCAATTTAATGGAAAGAATCCGTCTGTTGGTTATAGTACACCAAGTTCAGTTTTGGTCCGTCATATTCCGGGTCGTCTGATTGTTTTATCGGACTCCCGTTCTCTTACGGGTCGCTTGTTGCTGTCAGAATGGACTCTCAACAAACAAGTATTCAATCAGATTTGCTATCATGGGAGCGCCCAATGATGATTTATTTATGACACAGCTTGCTAATCAATTGCAGACGTATGTGTTGGCTTGTCCAGATCTCTGAGCTAATATTCTTAACGCTCTATTGATCTATAGGACGGAATGATAGGATACGCGTATCCTCCGGCGCTGTTGTTTTAGCAGGTATTGCTAAGATAAACAACCACAATACATTTCTGTTGATAGCATCTCTATCTTCACAGAGATCATGAGTAATTTTCTCTCTTGTCTACTGTGGGTTTTAACGTGAAATCTTCCTCTATGTGAGGATCTTTTTCACTGGGTAAATCGTGTCATCTTTATCACAACCTGCAAGGTTGCAACCTTCATGTATTCCGTTGTGTGGTCCGTATTGCATTGTAAGCACTGTACTGGACGAGCTTTGGACGCGATTTCTTACTATAGGAGATCCTCTTCTTCGCTATTCTATGCGGCTAAAGTGGAGGCTCTTCCGTCGTGGTGTAGGGATCATTATGTTCATATTGTTGATCCCTCCATACTACTCATTGCTATTTTTTAGTATACTTGTTTCACAAGATCTACTGCAGCCTGTTATTATTTAGGTTATAGGTTTATATTACCTCATACCTATGCACTCTACGATAGTTTACAATTGAGTCTTTTGTCTCTTTATCTAAAGTCAGTTAGTAACTTTTTGATAAATAGACTTAGAATCTTTAGATTAAATTCCTATACGGATTTTAACTTCGGTTCTTATTTAGCTAAGTAATCATTTGAGCCTCTGGAAACAGTAGTTTTCAAATTCTGACCTTTTAGACAGTAATTCTGTTGGTTTCTCTTTTACTGTAGAGTCAGTGAGTTTCATGCACTATCGATGGATGATTTTCACTTTCATAGTTTCGGAATCAATACTTCCGTTAGTATTTAGGTTGGATTGTTGCATAAGAGTTAGGCTCCTATTATCCGGAACCTATTATTTTAAGGTCCTTCCGTCTTCGTATGGGCATAGGCCTTTACTCTTTCCGGGTACAGTTTATGTATTTATAAACAGATTTCTGTTTATTACTATGGGCGTAAGCTTCTTCTGTCTTTGATGTCTAGTAGAAGGACGTTACGCTCCATTTTATTGTTAATGGATTCTATTAACTATCGGTACTGCTTATAGTATATCATTGACTTAGCAGTTGTGCTTAAGATTTCGGCTCATGAAGTAAGAGTTCTTCTACTTCTTGGGCTTACATTAATAGTGTCGCTATTATAGATTTTTGAAGGCCGCTCATTGCGCTCAGCCATCCACATTCATGAATTTTATCTCAGAAATATCGAGTCCATTTCTGGAGGCCTCTATTGTTAGGTCTATTATCTACTGCTCAGAATGTCATTCACTTAACAGTTGCTACTATAGCTAGGTAGGCTGTCTGTTTCGGCAGTGTCTCCGTTCGGCTGCCCTCTTCGCTCTGGGCTATTTGACCCAGGGCAAGAAAAAGGGGGGGGGGGGGAGGGTGTTCCCTTGGGTCACCTGTTTTACTATGAAAACAAGGGGATACCTCCTCCGGAGTTAGTAATTCTGAGCTGTTATTGGGATGGTTGTTTAGTGAGAAGTTTAGGTTTTTAAAATTCATTCAAGTCTTAGTTTTTAAAGTATAGCTTTTGAATATTGCATATGTCAACGGACATGATTATGCAATCCTCAGACACTTTTAGGAGTATAAGAGTCTCTATTCTCTAGACTTACTTTATTTATCGGCTTACTTTAAAAATTATTAGTATAAGGATTATATTGGATATTAATAGAGTACATGGATGTATGAAGCTCAATTTTAGAAGGTGTTGTATCTTTCTAATTTATCATAAATAAGAAAGATACATGTAAGGCCTATTACTTCTTTTTCCCTACAGGGGATGACTCTATTTTATTTTATTGAGCGTATTCCATTTTGCTCTATGT
Source organism: Pictodentalium vernedei (assembly GCA_031216915.1). Taxonomy (NCBI): domain Eukaryota; kingdom Metazoa; phylum Mollusca; class Scaphopoda; order Dentaliida; family Dentaliidae; genus Pictodentalium; species Pictodentalium vernedei. The sequence continues at coordinate 313,132,629 of CM062296.1, read as the reverse complement.
CCTTGGCCCTCCAGCCTTTTTACTATTCAGCTATGTCTGGGTCATTGGTACAGTATAAAAATGTTAAAAAATTTATAGTAATTTATATATTTTTTATACTTACCAATGACCCAGACGGGGATGGCCCTCCCAGGAGTTGGGAACTCTTGCCTCCCCGCTGAGTACATAGCGCTTACCAGGCACTGGTTATTAGAATGATTAATGGCGCCAATTTCGGAATGTCCTTGACACTGCGCATGCGCAGTAGGGGCGAAGTGTGGAGGGCCTTTCAGGACATGTTTTCTTTAGTTTTAGATGCAAATTTTGGGGATTGGGGGGCAAAATTTGTGTTTGGCCCTATATTTTAAGAGTTAGCACCAGCTATGTCTGGGTCATTGGTAAGAATAAAAAATATATAAATTACTATAAATTTTTTAACTTTCCAGACCTTTTTTTAAAATGCTTCAGCGGATTGATTTCATTTTTGGTAACCTACTACAGAACGATGACTTACAGATCAAGTTTCATTTGCACTCTGTCCATCCGTCAGTCAGACAGTCAGTCTGTCAGTCACACTTTAGTTTTCCGGACTTTTTTTAGTTCACCTGACTTTCAGTCAGGAGAGCTATAGTGATCACTCACCGTCCATCGTCCGTCGTCGCCCGGTGTCGTTCGTCGCCGTCCGTGAACATGGTGTTTGCGTCTTCTCCCCCCAAACCGCTGAACCAATTTAATTGATATTTGAGATACTAGTTTGTTATGACATTGCAATTTGATTTTGTTCAAATCAAGTTGCCTCGCCCATTGGTAGGGCCACAACCAAAAAGTGTGCTGAAATCTTAAAAACTCTTCTTCTCATGAACCAGCAGTAGCAGAGACTTGATATTTGGTGTGCAGCTTCCTTTTGAGGTGTAGACTCAGATTTGTTCAAGTGAAGTTTGTGGGCCTATACTTGGCGTCGTAATGGGAGGGGCAAGAATATTTGCACCCCCCCCCCCCCCCCCCAAATTTCTATTTTCCAAACCGAGAGGCAAATTTGGACCAAATTTGATATGAGGGCTTATTGGGTCATAAGTACTTAATTATGTAAAAAAAAATGTTCTCGTCGCCCCATGGGAACCGCAGGAGCTAAAAATAGAAACAAATTAAAACGCCCATATCTCCAAAACTACACGGCACTGAGAATTCTTATTTGTTGTGAAGCTTCCTTAGGATCAACAGAATGGAATGGTAAAAAGAAATTGCCATCGGTTTTATCATGGGGTACTTTTTGGGGACTTTGAAAAAGTGCTGAGTCAGCATTTTTTAACACTGTAGGTAATGGGAAAAACATATAAGTCTACTTTTCTCCCAAACCACTGCTCCAAAGGCTTTCAAATTTCACATATAACATCTTTGGAAGATTGTTTCACACGTTTATTGAAATCAATTCCCTGGGTCCATATTTGGGCTCTCTATGGGAGCCCAAATGTTTAAATTAGTGCAGTATGAGGAGTATTTTTTAAAAATCTTCTTCTTCAGATCTACCAATAAGAATCTTTTGATATTTGGTATGCAGCATCCTTAGGGGGGTGAGATTCAAATTTGTTTAAGCCAAGTCCCTGGGTTCATATTTAGGCTGAAAATTTTGGGTCCCGTTGTGGTCTTAGAAATTTTGGACCAAAATCCGTAAATTTTTTTGTTTTGTTTTTTATGCGTTTCAGTCCATTTTTAGACAAAAAAAAAAAAAATTTTTTTACACTGAAAATTTGGGGTCCAGGTGGAACTTAAAATTTTGGACCAAAATGCGGAAATATTTTTTTGTTTTTGATGCATTTCGGTCAATTTTAAGACAAAAAAAATTTTTTTTTTACACCAAAAATTTTGGACCAAAATCCGGAAATTAGTTTTTTGTTTTTTTATTCATTTTAAGAAGAAAAAAAAAATTTAGGCTGAAAATATTTTGTTTGGGAAAAAAATCTGTTTTTTAATGCGTTTATCTCAATTTTGGGACGTAAAAGTGCAGGAACTGAAAATAGAAGGAAAATCTTGTGTATTGTGTGGGCACAATCGCTTCATCTAGTTGGTATATGCTTTTCTTAGGAGGGGCGTATGCAACTTATTCAAGTCCCTGGTTTGATATTTAGACTACCATGTCAGGTGAGCGCCTGCAGTCTCCCTGGGGCCTCTTGTTTTAAAATGCTTCAACCGAATGATTTCATTCTTGGTAACCTACTATAGAACGATGACTTACAGATCAAGTTTGAGTTTCATGCTGATTGCATTATTCTTGTGTGAGTTATGACCCTTCAAAATATGGAAAAGCGCCAAAATATCAGTTTTCCAGACTTTTTTTTGGAAACGCTTCAACAGAATTCATGCTGATCACATCTAGGTTTTTACATTTGTATAATTATTAATGCTCATTAGTCTGGTAGGGGACATTCTATTGCTTCAGCGATATGTGAGCTCTTGTTCAATAATTTTTTTGCAGGTGTCATCTTTTTCATATTGTTTGATAAAGCATTCACTTTCCCATAACCCTTACCTGTCACATTAGTGGAAGATAGGCCTTGCCAAAAGTTTTTTGGAAGAATAACTAAAATCACAACTTATAACCCCCCATTGGTATGACCTCATTGAGATCCTTCAGTGAAAGATCATAAACTATGTTTTGAAGGCAAAAATTTAGAAAATATTTTAAAATTAATTTGCAAGGTGATTTTTTTTAACCTTCACCTAACATGAAAGATTAACTCTTTTCCTAACATGAAAGACAGACTTGCAAACAAAATTCTCAACTAATTTTTTTTTATTTTTTGCATCAAAAGCATGGTTTATGACCCATCATTGGAAAGAGCAACAAACTCATTCCAATGAGAGGTGATAAGCTATGTTTTTGAGACAAATAATGAAAATTGAATGGTATTTTTTGTGAATAGTGCTGGTCGTTACAGTGGGTAAATGGTTAATAATGCTAGTCAATTAGGGTTAAGAAAAAAGTTTTACATGCTTAGTGACAGATTTCTAACTTGAAACAGTATTTGTGCAAAGTCTTATTCTTCAAGATCCACTGTCAGCATTGAGGAATAAAACACAATTAGGGCTAAAAAATACAATTGATTCTTAAGCATTGCTCATTGAAAAAAAATGACCCACGTTCGATGTTTTTGTTGACATTTTGAAGTTGGTACCTGCAGTAATTTAGAAGGTGATGAATGCCTCATGCATTTCCCATCACACGAAATTAGAGGCAACCAAAAATGGTTGATTCGATATTGAAAAATCATTCCACTGATGACTGTAGGCTATAACTATTGCTATAAGCCCACAGTGTGCTTTAAATAAAGGGTCTCTTGAATAACAATGTATCTTTATGAAAAAAACATTCAAATGACCACTTCCTTTTGCAAATTTATTTTCACCAGAAAAAGAATCAATAATAAAATAATCCAGTCATTTCAAAAGTTGGAACAGACACTAAAACAAAACATAAACTAAAAACTAAAGCAGTTCTAACTGCTGCTTATGTGACCTTGGATATATCACAATTCTGCTAAACATACTATATGTTTTCAGAAAAGCTGATAGATGATTGGAAGATGATAAATTCAAGATTTGTTGGAAAACCTTAAAAGTTATTTTGTTACATTTAAGATGTTTTTCATGCATTCTCGGTACTCACAGATATTAAATCTTCATAGGAAGCAGTGGGTAAAGATTGAATAAAAAAAAATGAAATCCTCCCTCCCTCCCTCCCTCCCTCCCTCATTCGTTTGAAAAAAAAAATGCCTGGAAATCAATTTTTTTTTCTTTTTGTCTGGCCTTAGTAGTAGTAGGGAACATGGTGGCTCAATGGTAGACTGTTGGACTTCTATGCTAGAGGTCCCAAGTTCAATCCCTGCCCGGGACGACCCACATTGAATCCCTTCCCGGGACGACCCGAGTTGTGTCCTTGGACAAGGCACTTTATCCCGGTTGCCTACATGGGGGCACGATGACGTCGTATACTAAGGCAAACTGCACGTCGATGTGCACATGTCTTCAACCACTGTAACCCTGCTTGAGCGGAGCTTGAACAGAGTTAGAATGTTGAGGAGCTGACAGTTGCTTGTCGATGCTCGGTGGTTCTCTCCAGGTACTCCGGCTTCCTCCACCTGTAAAACTGTCATGGTCACAATTAGCCATTGTGCATAAGTATATGACCTTAAACACCAATAAATAAATAAATAAATAAATAAATAAATAAATAAATGGCCTTCATAATATTTTTAGGATTAATAGTAGTACTTGAATTTGTTTCATTTCATCAAACATCTGTAACAAAAAGTTACAATAAACATTTGTGTGAATTTGGTTGTAAGAAAAACTGACCTGGGCAACACTAGCCTAAACCCCTTTGGGAACCCTGAGAAGTGGAACAGCACTTGTTTACTGTGGTATACAAGTTCTTCTTTACCGGAAAAATAAGACCCGGAAACATACTTGCAGTGAAAGTCTTCTAAATTGGACAGTATAGTTATAAACAATTGACTAAACTTGACTTCATATTAATTCAGTCATGATATAGCCAAAGATGATGAAAAAGATCATAACTCTTTACTAACACAAATTAAAGACAGCAATTGCTAACAAAATTTTGAATAACTAATTTTTTTTCTTTTTTGTATCAAAAACATAGGTCATGATCCCTCTTTGGAATGAGCTCAGTGAACTCATTCCAATGAGGAGTCATGAACAATGTTTTGGAGTAGAAAAGTGAAAAAAATAATGAAAATTGAATAGTGAATTTTTGTGAAGTGTACTGACTGGATTTGGTAGTTACGTTTTGTCCAAAAAACAGCTTATGACCCCTCTTTGGAATAAGCTCATTCCAATGAGGAGTCATGACCTATACTTTGGGGACAAAAAAATGAAAAAAAATAATGAAAATTGAATGGTGATTTTTGTCAAGAGTTCTGGCCGGTTTTGGCCATTACATTGGGTAAAACATTAAACACCAAAAAATAAGAAACAGTAGTAAACATATAGTTCTTTCAGACAAGAGTATCAAAGTTAGTTCTGTCACTACAATTGTGTTTGTCTTTGTCACTGATTTGTGGAGAAAAGTTCATGTATATATGAGTAGTTATTGTCGAGCTCATTCTTTAACCCTTGACCCAACGAATGGTCAAAGCCTGCCAGTACTATTCACAAAAATCACCATTCAGTTTTCATTTTCTGTCTTGGAAACATAGCTTATGAGCCCATTTCAATGAGGGGGTCATAAGCTATGCTTTTGATGCAAAAAACGAAAAAAAATTAGTGATTGAAGAATTTTGTTTACAAGTGTTGTCTGCCTTTCATGTTAGGTAAAGGGTTAAAATATAGTTGGATCCCCTTGAATGGATTTTTGTGAATAGAATAACCCCTCTTAATTACAAATAACCTTCAAACATCAAGTCATTGCCATACTTTTAGTACAAATTTTATCTGTTAATTATAAAAAGGTTTTTTAGTACAATCCTCTTAATTGAATAAAAATATTGTGATCTGCCAAAGTGTGTAATTGGGACACAGCTGATTAATCTTGTCTTTGATTGCAGCCTCACAGAAGAGAAGAATATTGTAGATAGGGAGTTTTCCAGATTACCAAAGCAAGGTGTAAGTAGCCTACATATGAAAAAGAATGAATGGAGCAATAAAACCAAAATATGTGATACCAGCTTTTTTTTCATCAAAATATATGGTTTCAGTATTTTTCACCAAATACCATATAGGCTTCATGTACTAAACTACTTTATCAAAGATTCTGTCAATTTAAACAGAATATTTTACAGAATGGAAATGATCATTCCATTTCATGGTTGCCAGATATCAAACAATGTGCACCAAATACCTTTTAGACATTAGGCCCCACAAAGTAGATCTTATGTTTCTCGGGCTATTTCTTGTAAAATTGCATGTGGGCAGGCAGGTTTTTATTTTATTTTTTTATTTTTGTAATTATTTCTCTGCCATCAAAAGTTCATGTTCTTGGTTTGTTTTATGTTTTAGGCCTCAGAAATCTACAGAATAGCATGGGTGGTAGTGTATTTCGTCCCTTGAATGCAAGAAGGCTTTGCAATGCTAAACCATAGAAAAACCTTGTTGCAATCAAGGGACAAATTTATCAATTTTATTAACTTGGGTAAAATATCAGACATAAACCATTTAATTTTTAGCTCTCCTACTTCTAATAGAAGTGGTGAGCTTATATGATGACCTCGGGCGTCGGCGTCCGGCGTGTCCAATATTGTAAGATTTAATGTTAAGGTTAATTTCTCAAAGATCGGTGGGCTCAGGCCTTTGATATTGCATATGTAGGTTGTAGGGGACTATCAGAACAGGATTTAACCCTGATACTATGACTTTTTTCCAAATTTCACTTAAAATTTTCTGCCAAAACTTGTTGTAAGAAGTTGCGTTTAGGTGTTGTAAGAATTTGCGTTAAAGTCAGATTTTGTGCAGATTGTGCTGCTTTAACTTCTCATTACTGTTGATTTTCATATTTCAATAACAACTGTACGTATTAACCTGACTGTTTGCAGAAATTTAACTGCAATTTCTTCTTCTTTCAGTAAAAATTTCCATGCTTTTCTCGAAGTTAGTCAATTTTAAGTTCTTAAAGTTTAAAGTTTCTGTTTAGGTGACTTGTGTTTCTATGTGTCTTTCCAGCTGATTGATATTCTACACTTGGTTTACTGAACTCCAATGCAGTAATACTTAACCCTCATTACATGCATATTTGAGGAATTTGAGCCTGATTTTCTGCCAAAACTTGTAAAGAATTTGTGTTTAGGTATAAGATTTTGCGTTAAAGTCATCTTTTGTGCACATTGTGGTGCCTTCACTTATCATTACTCTTTATTTTTGTCTTTTCAAAAACTTCTTTAGGTATTAACCCTACTGTAAGCAGAAATATAACTGATTTTTTTTTTTTTATATCCAATGATTCTATGTTGAATTGATTTATAATAAATGCAGAAATATAGACTTTCCAAAGCCATCACATAAACCACATTAATCATTTGATGCCTAGTTAATGATTTATATTAACTAAATATTAGGCATGTTACATTGGAACGACATTATCAAGTGCAAATGTAGGTGAGCGTTGGGATGTAACATCCCTCTTGTTATTTTTTAGCTTAACTTTACAAAGTCAAGATAAGCTATTGCCATCACATCTGCGGAAGTCTCAGTCTGTTCACATTTTCATGAGCACAGGCTATACCGTAACCCCGTAGTTCTTATCTGATCATCACAAAATTTAATAAGATGATTCAAGGTTATGTCCAAATGAGAACATCCCCTTTTGGTCAATAGTGAAGGCTACGTGGACCCAAAACCCTCAAACCTTTAGCACAGTCTACAGGTCGTATTTATGAAGGGATTTCATTGTAACTTGGTAGGATGACTCCGTATAATGTCTAGATGAGAATGTCCTATTTTGATCAGGTTCAGTCAACCATATGGCTTCAGGGACATGTTACCTAGATTCCTTTAGAACAGTCTACAGGTTGCATTTATGAAGGGATTTCATTGTAAATTGGTCAGATGACTCAGTATAATGGCTAGATGAGAATGTCCTATATTGGATGTGATCGGTCAACCGTGATGGCTGCACAAGCACATGACCTAGATTTGTTTAGCACAGTCTACAATTCATGTTTTTGAAGAGATTTCATTGTGACTTGGAAGGATAACTCGGTATGATGTCTAGATGAGACTATTCTATTTAGGTCACAATCGGTCAGCCATTACCACTGCCTGGTCACATTATCTAGATTCCTGTAGCACTGTCTACAGGTTGTTTTTATGCAGGGATTTCATTGGAACTTGTTAGGATAACTCAGTATGATGTTTAGATGAGACTGTCGTATTTTGGTCATGATTGGTCATCCATTACTGCCGAACCGGCATGTGACCTAGCTTCCTTTAGCAAAGTCTATGAGTCATATTTATGAAGAGAATTCATTGTAACTTGGTAGGGTGACTCATTTTGCAATGATTTTTACTGTAACTTGGTAACTTTGGCTGACATACGTTAACTGTGAAGGCCACATCCACCCAGGCCTCAATTCTTTAGTACAGTCTACACCGTAAAATATACTTATGGAAAACATAGCATGTAGGGAACAGAAATTAACTTATTCTCAATTTTTCAATTCTTGTCTTGTTTCATAATCCTTTCATAAACATTGAACATTATCCTTTTCATCAAACACTACACACAGTCAAGATAAGCTACAAAGTCATTGACACTTTCATTTAAGTTTGCATTGGTTATAAATAGAGAGCATGTGGCAGCCAAAAGGAATGGAGGGGGGGGGGGGGGGGGGGCTGAGAAATAGATTTTTTAACTTTTCAGGCCTTAAGCATAAATTTTGCAAAGTTTTCAGGTTCTTCTTATCATTTTCTAAATACTTCTAGCAGTCGACACTTTCAAGAACGATATTTCAATATGTGAAAATGTTAATTTTTTGCCACCCAAACATAGCTTTCGACCCCTCTCTGGAACAAGCTCATTCTAATGAAGGGGTTATAAGCTATGTTCAGAAGCAAACATTGAAAACATAATAAAATTGGAATGGCAATTTTTTTTTTAATAGATCACGAGGGATATTACATTAGGTAAAGTTTAAATCTGATAATGCCATCATAAGAAATGTATTGAAAGCATTGAAACTAAAGAAGATTCTCTAGGAATTTGTCAACATCATGTTCTGATAATGCCTGTTGAGATAGCACACTTACCTCAAAAACAGTAATTGAACAATAGAGACTTCCTAAAAGTTTTAACAATATCACAGTAAAGTAATATAATAACAACTAGAAGCTGTCAAATAATGATGATCTATGTATTGCATGGAAGTATTTATAGAAAACCTAAACATTAGTGAGCAAGTTCTATAAGTGCCGCTAATATATTAAACCTTTACCGCAACCAGCCGCATCTTCACACGTAATTTTCAAATTTAGTATTTGAGAAAAAAAAACAATTTTCAAAAAGTTTCAACAAAACCATTTCATATGACCCCTCATTGGAATGAGCTCTTCGAGGGGTCACTTGATATGGTTTTGTTGAAATGTTTTGACATTTTTTTTAAAAACAATAATTAAGGCCATAAAAAAGAACCTCTGTTTCTCAGGTCCATGTGCATGGTCATTTTTGCTGCGCATGCAACCTTTTTATGACACCAAAAAATCTTTTAAAAAAATTTGAGATATTGTGCTCATTTCGGTAAATCAGTATCGATGCGTTGGTGAATTTTAAATTAACACACTTCAAGCTTTTTCTACATCATACTTTAATAAAGTGGGTGGGTTTTAGCAATATTCACGACAGAAAGTGTTTTATTCTGTAAAAGGTAAGTCATAATGACAGCAAGAAGGAAGGTGTCTTTCAGTCTGACAACAAACAGTCACAAAGGGGAATGGTCGATTCGCACCACGTTTGATTCACACCAACCCTCAGAAAGTCTGCAAAGTCAGGTGCAATGTTGAATGGAACACAGTCTCCTGGAATTTGTTTTTAGTAACATTTGTATTGTAAATGGCCATCATTGGGAATTTGTGTACTGTTATTTGAAACCGTTACGAGTTTCCCAGTTAATTTAAATAAATGCATTTGAGATGCAGGATAATTGGATAACTAATAGTAACTGCTGCTTGATATAAAAGGAACAGTCGTAGTTGAAAATAAATCGCATATAGGCAGGTATGTGCAGTCGATTTGGTTAATAAAAACACGCAAACATTCATTTTGTATTTCATTTTCAGGTTTCCGAAAAATATGATTTATGGATGAACTGCCTGTTCAAATGGGTTGTGATAATTTTGAATATAATGTCGGAAAATTGCGATTCATGATTTTATTAGGCAGGTTGTGAAAGGATTTTTTTTTTTTTGGATAAAATAAATCTGTGAAAGTTGGCACTTTGACATTTGATTTGTCCCAGAGACGTTTCAACCCGAGACGTTTCACCCACGAGGTGTTTTATCCTGTGTCATAATTTTCACATTTCACTGAAAAAACAAACTTTCAAACCCCACTTCATTTATGACCCAACATCCCTACGGTGAATAACCAATATATTTGCAAAATTTTGCATTGTCCACCAGGCATTTGGGTGGGGGTCGAATTACCACAAACAACCTCTCGGGGAGAAAAGATAAAGAAAAAAAAAAGACTGCCCGCCCGCATGCTTTTTTGGAAAAAATGGCCTGAGAAACAGACAATCAGCTTTGTATGGCCTAAAAGAATAAAGTTTGATATCCTGTGCATGGGTAAGGAATTAAATGGTTGAGTGTCAAATTATTTTTCAAAAGTGATTTGTAACATGAGTATTTTGTTCAGTGATACTATGCTACAAACAAGGGTAAATAGAGATTGAGTGAGAAGTGCGGCCTGTAGGGTGTGCTAATGGAATTGTTGACACTTTATATGCCAAATCCAAGATGGCTACTCCCAACCATATTTTACGACAAAATTTAGAAATATTCTATAGCTCCCATCTAGACATCACTCCAAAGTTACATACGAAGTTTGAAAAAGATAAGATGAGAGGTGCAGTCTAGTGTGTGCTAATAGTATTGTTGACAATTTATTTGTCAAATTCAAGATGGCCACTGGCAGTCGCATTTTTCAATGACATTCAGAAAAATTTGAAAGCTCCCATTGTCCAAAACGGGGCATAGTCATTGCTGGGAGAAATAGATTCATGCCACGTATTCAGCCTAGACTCATGTCTATGTCTCACCATGTCGAACCTGCCCATTTTGTTTTTGTTGGGGTGGTTCTTATCCTGAAGGTGTCAGTGACTTTTCCTCAAATCAACAGGGTTTCACTGAAAATAACTTATTTTAATACATGTAGAAATATGTAGTAACTTGTAAGTTACATGAAATCCAATGAATAAAACACAAACGTCAATCACATCCCACCCACACAGTTTTTGAGTCACCTTGCGGACCTGCATTCTCTGTAGTTGCTGGTTGCTTCTTCTTTGTCGATGGTGTTTGATTTTTTAATTGCTTCTCTTGAACTTGGCTGCTATAGGTCTGTCTTAATTTAAAATTCTCTTTCAAATTGTTTTAAGGTATCGTAGCTTCACTATACATTGACATGTATGGCAGTTGACTGTCAGTAAGTGATGATGTCCATACAACACAGATACTACATGTGCACTACTTGTGATTAGGAGATTACTGACACTAATAACCATATAAATTAGGTGACTGATAACCTTGGATGGCTAAACGATTGTCTTTTGTTTGAAGCTTATCAGGCAAGATCATTGTTTTACACAAGATAAGTGCTAATTTGTGTTACTGGCTCCTATTGAGAATCCATTCCATTAAAGTTATCACTTCTATTCTGCCTTCACTGATTTATTTCTAAATAAATACACAAATGGCTTTCTTGACAAATCAGTATTTTTACACTGTAAACCAATGGCCCAGACTAGCTTGTGCTTAACTCAAAGTTATTAAGGGCCAAACACAAATTTTGAACCCCCCCCCCCCCCCCCCCAATCCCCAAAATTTGCTTGCAAGACCGAAAATTAAAAAACCTTTCTGGCCCTCCATACATTTACTCTCGTGCATGCACAGACATCAGGAAGTGACCGAAATTGGCACCAACATCATTCTTTGTTTGGCCTAAAAGTCATCAACAATGAAATGACATCTGTGCTTTAAAATCTCCTTTTTTGAGGATGTCAGACACAAATCAATGCAAGAATTGGTGGATACAAGGCTGTTATTGGATGAAGGAAGTGTTCAATGGTGGTTTTGGATGTTCAGGGCTGTAATTTTATAATATTTATAAAATTATTTTATGTTTCCCAATTTTGGGACATATGCCTGACATCATCATTTTTAAAAATGATTATTGCACTGTTTGTTAAGTATTCCTTCCCTATCCTTCCATGAACCCTTCCTGTTGAACTCAAGCTTTTTGGCTATTTTTTATTGTAATTTTTTATTAAATTTCTTGGGAGTTTAACATTTATTACAGAATATTATTCTGTTTCTTCCCCAGGGTTACGTCCTCACCCTAGGGGTGTTAGGCCATTTAGTCTTGCATCTTCTATCCGATGTATCGTTTTTTCTTCGTATGAAGATCTAGCTTTGCATCTGATAGCATTTCAATTGGTTCTGACTTTGGGCTTTTTTGTGTGCCTGATGTCTTGTTTACTTTGACGTTGTTTTCATTGTCTATGTCCCCATATATAGGTAGTTTTTTATATTCTATTACTGTATTATACTATAGGATACATGGATTATTATTCCAGTAGTGTAGCTCAAAAAATTTTGGATTTTGTCCACACTTAGGCTCTAACAGGATGCCCTTAGGCTCTTAATGTTCCCTTTGGGCATTTTTTCACACAATTTTGTTTACAAAAAATATTTTGAATTTAATTATGATTGCTATTATTCATGTATCTCAGTTATATATATATATATATTGTTGTGGAGTTTAGAGGACTGATATCGACTAAAGTTGATACACTCATGCGGACTCTTGTCAATCTTGTGTTGCACTGCGATGACTGATGTTGGAGTCGGGAGTCGTGGTACATTGTTGGCAGTGAAGTTCTGAGGATCAGAGCCCCTCATCGAGTTTTAATTCTTTCTGTCAGTTTCTATTTCAGAGGAACATGAACTTGGTGATGATATTCTGACAACCATCCAAGTGTGCTACCATCGTTGCGCTCCATGGAGCATATAGAGCTAGCTGCAGTGCTCATTATTGCAAGAGTTAGGGCCTTTGGTTAAAGGTTTTAATCTCTTGCAAGCAGCTAGCTCAACCGGTGAAGTGGTACTCCACATGTGGGGGCCGTGACACCGGGTAAGTCAGTTGCAGTCTAAGTGGTGGATTGGGTAGAGCGAGCACTATAATATAATTAGCTCACCCAGCGACGACGGAAATAGGGAGGAAATAGGAGGAAGTCAGCAAGTTCTTGTACTCAGCGAGGTCTAATAGACCGTGACTGGGAGAGGCCCCCCCTCTCTAATCTAGCAACGTCTGTTGTTTTGAGAAACTTGCACAAGCTGGAGCTTATGTCCACCCTACACTTGGGATGCTCTGTTTAGTCTGCAGCCGGGGTCAGCTTCAGTCAAAGCTTCAGTCAAGGCTTCCGCCGCTATATTTCACAAGGCCGAAATGAAGTTTTCTGGTTAGAAACTTGCACGAGATGGAGCATATGTCTGCCCGCCACTCGGGATGCTCCGTCTAGTCTGCAGCAGGGGTTGGCTTCAGTCACGGCTTCCTCTGCTACGTTATTAAAGCACACACGACCGCATACTAGCTACCCAACTTTGGATATCCAGCCTGCTGCATGAAGAAGGAACCACTCTTCACCCGTGAAGTCGGACCATCCAGTAGCTAGGGAGACGAGGCCTTGATCATTGGGACGTTTGGAGAAGGGATCTGTTTCCGACACACCGTCCCAGAGCAGCATGCGGCTAAGGAATGGAAAACTGCTGCTCCTCAGGCCTCGATGACAGACTTGCTGTCGCAGATTGCACAGCTAAGCACAGCATCCTAGCAAGTGCAGATGCAGCCTCCCTCAGACTCAAAATCTGAGCTGTTGGACGGTGCTGGGTCGGTCCAGTCGTCTGTTTGCGCAGATGCAATGGACCGAGATTCGCAACTGATTTTCTTGGATGGTGAAAGGGATAAGGAAGAGGATTACCCTTACCTTTCCGAACAGTATATGGTTGTGATGGCTTTCATCCATCAATACTACCCTGATTTTGTTCCGCCAAATCAGAATGCTGCAACGACAAGAGAGAAACTGCTGGCGTCGTTAGGCACAGACTTTATCCGGACAAAGGAGGAAGTCCTTTCTTTTTCAGTTCAGTTTATGCAGGTGTCGCAGGCCTTTGGCCATATAGACGACGCTGTATTTATCCTCTTGAGTGCAAGGAAGAAGGCGGTTTCTTATCTTCATCTTCCGTATACATACCGTTTTTTGGACCACGTTCATTTAAAAATGGTCAGGGAAGATGTTCAGAGAGTTCCTCTGCGTTTGGATGAGAAGGCCGGGGATCTAGAGGTATCCTTCCTTGTATCATTCACTATTCGTTCAGACACAATTGAGACGGCAATTTCTTCAAATAGAGCAAAGTTGGACGTTATGTCTTAAGCAGATCACCTTACAAGAGCTATGGTGCAACGTCTTAAGGGAAAGGAATTTGAGAACGTTCGTACCTCTCTTAGTTTATTCCAGGGCAATTATGTATACCACGTGTAACTCCGCCCTAACAGTGGCTAATCTGCAGTTAATCAGACGTGATGCTGCCCTTGCATCATCATCATTGATAAGGTGACAAGGTGAAAAGCTCTCCGAGTTGCTCCGGTTTCCGGACATTTTATTTTTAACGACTAGCTTTTGTTAGTCTATGAACAGGCCACTAAGAAAGCATCTAGTTCTCTGCTTTTGAAGTCAGCGTATCAATGATCTGCTTCAGCAGACAAGAGTAAAGGAGGGCGTTAGACAAAAATTGTGAAAAGGAAACTCCTCACGAGTATAACAACTCGGAAAAGGGGCATAGGTCTCATTGGGACTATCGGTTAGACGCTCCAAGGCCGATGGGCGAGGTTCTTCGTGGGGACGACGTAGTTCCTCCTTCCGTAAACCTTGCAGGTCATACAGGTGATGGTTTAGACCTCTATTGCTGCCCAGTTTTCGGAAGGTTATCAAGCTCCGCAAAAAACTGGATAACAATCACGGAAGATCAGTGGGTGAGAAGTGTAGTCTCGGACGGCTTACGGCTATCATTCCGAGTAAAACCCCACTAACAAGTTGTCCGCGTTGGACAAATCTTCAATCAAATTCTTGCATAAGAGAGTTTCTCCTACCGAAGGTATAAGCTCTCTTATCAAAGGAAGCAATACAGGTCATCAAGAATCAGGATTCTCAAGATTTTTACGGAAATTGACAATATGCCTATATAAGACAAGTAAGTTTCCACTAGGTATGTTACGTTTCTTTGGAAACTGCCCATCATTAGAATTTGCTTTAAAAATTCTCATAATTATCTTGTACATACGTTTCATTTTCAGATTTCGGGTTTTAATCCTCAATTTAATGAATAAAACAAACAGAAAACTATGCAGTATTGTTTTCATTTTTTTTTGTACAGGTTACTCTCGAAGCCAGAAATGGACGTAAGTATGTCAATCAACACTGCAAACCACCCCCTTGAAAACAGACAAACATAGTCTGTTTAAAAATAGATGTTTTTTTTTAAATATGTATATTTATTACAAATAAAACAAAATGTAGCTTCACACAAAATCAATAAAAAAATCATAATATGAAGACCAGAAAAATTTACACAGCGGAATATGAATAACAAAATAGTTGCCTCCCTTGTCAACAAAAAATTGATTTTACACTGAAAGTCAAAACTTCACATGTTGAAGAGCATGATGAAATGATAAATGAGCATGTTTTATTGAACCAGTAAGTCATAAATGATATTCCTGGTTATATTACTATATAATTCTCAAATACCAGAGTTGTAATTATTTGTTATGTTTAATTACCACTTTCTCATTAATTTCTGAACACCCGTTTTCACAGTGAGTAGTGCACGCTCGAAAGTGGCAGTGTTCTTTCACAATGAGTTGTGCACCGCTCGAAAGTGGCAGTGTTCAATCAGTATCTTTCTGATGATGTTCAACCACTGTGAAAACTATATGTTGTGGGCGTGTTTCAGACAACTATTGACAGCAGCGTGCACACTCATTTGAAACAAGTCACAGCTTCCAAAAACGAGATCGACAAAAAAATAAACATGTCAATTTTGCTTGGGATATATAATTTTTTAATAAAGACTTATTACACTGAACACAGACATAATGACGAATTTAACAACACAAAAACCTCAACTCCAGAAAATATACATAATACAGTATTACAGTTCTATTTGGTAAGTACAGTGTTGCAACAAGTCACCTGTTTTTCCATTTGATGCCTGTAAATTTGACGTCTTGTCTCAAACAACTTTCGTCCAATTTGAAACTTGGGGGATGGGCTTTGACTCGAGTTGGGCACCCTCGTTAACAAATCTGAAAAAGCAGGGGGGGGGGTTAATCATGATTATGGGCTTCGACACGGGTCAGTACGGTACTAGCAGACTTGCTCTCTCGGAAAGGTCGCCTGTTGCAATTGGTGGCCACTCAACAATCGAGTATTTGGACAGATTTGCTACCAGAGAGACTGCCCCATGATAGATTCGTTTACGATGCACCGGAATAATCAGTTACCGTTGTTTGTGTCGCCATGCCCAGACCATTGAGCATATGCAGTAGACGCTCTGCCGATGTCACGGGGATGGATGATAGGATATGCGTATCTTCCAATTCATTTGATTCAGTAGATTATGTTTAAGATCAAACAGTCTTGTGGGGGGGGGGGGCTTAATCACGAATATGGGCTTCGACACGGGTCAGTACGGTACTAGCAGACTCGCTCTCTCGGAAAGGTCGCCTGTTGCAATTGGAGAGGCCGCTCAACAAGCGAGTATTTGGACAGATTTGCTACGAGAGGGAGCGCCCCATGATAGATTCATTTGTGATGCACCGGAATAATCAGTTACCGTTGTTTGTGTCGCCATGCCCAGACCATTGAGCATATGCAGTAGACGCTCTGCCGATGTCACAGGGATGGATGATAGGATATGCGTATCTTCCATTTCATTTGATTCAGTAGATTATGTTTAAGATCAAACAGTCTGGGGGGGGGGGGGGGGGCTTGATCACGAATATGGGCTTCGACACAGGTCAGTACAGTACTAGCAGACACGCTCTCTCGGAAAGGTCGCCTGTTGCAATTGGAGTGGCCGCTCAACAAGCGAGTATTTGGACAGATGCCCAGACCATTGAGCATATGCAGTAGACGCTCTGCCGATGTCACGGGGATGGATGATAGAATATGCGTATCTTCCAATTCATTTGATTCAGTAGATTGTGTTTAAGATCAAACAGTCTTGTTGTGAATCCTACTAGTAGCACCTCTGTTGTCACAGAAACCTTGGATCAGTCTTCTCAAGTGTCTGTTATGGGATGTTTCCCGGAAGCTTCCTCCACATGAGGACATTCTTTATCAGGGGAAGTTTTTGTTCTTCACGTCCTCCACCCATAGTGGCATAATGGAGTCGGTTAGATGTGAGGGAACCATTGCGGTTTCTATATTATTTTATGACTAACACAAGAACTATTAAGTAATGTGGGTGAGGAGGGTTTGATATGACTTTGAATCCCCCCCCCCCTTCCGCCCAGTTTTTGAGAGGTGATTACTGGGCAAGACGTAGTTCTTTTTTTTCCCGTAAGCCTTGTATGTGTTTAAATACATACATGCATTTCTTCACTTCTCGATTGGTGGCTGGGTCGTGTTCTATGGTGACCTCATGGGCACATCCTCTTTTTAGTTGGTTGGTTTCCTGTGATTATACGCCTATATGTCATATACGAGCGCATATTTCATCATAAATAATTGCTAGTCTTTGGGTACCTCGGAGGCTGCACAACCAGTTAACTGGTATTCAGATGATTACATGCAGGATTTTAATGCTCACGCGCATAATAATTGTTAGGCTGACGCTTTATTGTAGGTTATGGACCTTAGAAATTATGAATTATTTCGGGGGCGGTCCGTGTCGGAGCATGTTAATCATACCTACTTCCATTTCTAGATCCAGGTTTCTATTGATGTCGGTACTCAACTTGTATATTCGCACGTTTATAGTGTCATAGATATCGGATAGAACACGTCGGGGAGTGTTGTTACTGGAATTTATTGTACACCTCAATGGGGTCACCTGTGGGTTACCTCAGAAGTGTGTTTACTCTCCAGAGATCATTCATTGTGGTTCGATTGGACATGTATATGTTATATATTATATCACCGGTTTTCGACCTATCTGCGTATGCTGTCTCAGGTGTACGTTATATAGCGGGCAATATTAATTACCGGGATCGTCGCTATAGCCTTAACTTTTGAAGTGGCGTTAAGCACCTATTTATTAATAATAAATTAATACCTGAGTGTCTGTTCGACGAATATTTATATTGTTTTTTGGTACCGCTTTTACTGATTCCAGAGTGCTCCCCTCTTTCTTTTTGAAGATTCCTTCAAAAGAAAAGGTGGGGGGGGATTTTTTACCTCTCCTCCGGCTTGATAGGTATGTAACTATGAGGGAAGCTGTTTTGTCCATAATTATATCCTGCATACAGCTGGAGTTTTATTGTATATGGCGTATGTTTGTGTGGGGATATTCTCTCATTCTCAAATACGCCATTCTAATTTTTGGGGCTCAGTCTGGGCTAACCTTAAAAATTGGGAACTCGTTACATCCAATTAGCATAGTCTTCATGCTAAGTTTACGGAATTACTTGAACTGGGCTCTTTTTGTATGATATGTCTTCTCTATTACTGTATAGAGAGACATACATGTAATTCCTAATAATTTTAATTTCCTTTCACCTTGGATTACAGGATTGGAACTAAGTTGATCTACTAATTCTGAAGTCCTAGGCCCTCCACCTTTTTACGATTCAGCTAGTCTGGGCCTTTGGTTTAAAGTGTAAAAATATTATAAATTTAAAGTAATTTGTATATGTTTTATATTTACCAATGGCCCAGACGGAGATGGCCCTCCCATGAGTGGGCACTCATACCTCCACACTGAATTTTATGTAGTACTCTCTTCTACAAAGAATGATGTTGGCGCCAATTCTGGTCACTTCCTGACGTCTGTGCATGCACGGAGAGTAAATGTATGGAGGGCGAGATAGGATTTTTAATTTTCTGTTTTGCGAGCAAATTTTGGGGATTGGGGGGTTCAAAATTTATGTTTGGCCCTTAATAACTTTGAGTTAAGCATCAGCTAGTCTGGGCCATTGGTAAGTATAAAAATATACAAATTACTTTAAATTTATAATTTTTCGGGGTCTGTCACATACCTATTCTTATGCTTTTAGCCAGAGTGAGAAAGATTATCAAAAAAATATACACTTTTAAACAACTGAATCATAAATTTAAGCTATCACCTTGACACCCATCTAGACATCACACCAAAGAAACCTATAAAATTTGAAAAAGATCAGGTGAGCGGTGGGGCCTGTAGGGTGTGCTAATGGAATTGTTGGCAATGCCAAATCCATGATGTCCATCGCAGCCATGTTTTTCAATGAAATTAAAAAAATTTGACAGCTCCCATCTAGACATTACACCAAACCCACGTATGAAATTTGAAACTGATCAGGTGAGAAATATGGTCTGTAAGTTGTGCTAATGAATTGTTGACAGTTTATATGCCACATTCCAGATGCCCACTGGCCGCCATGTTTTTCAACAAAATTCATAAAAATTTGATAACTCCCATTTAGACATCACATCAAAGCTACATATGAAACTTAAAAAAGTTTGGGTGAGAGATTTGGCCTGTAGGGTGTGCAAATGAAATTGTTGACAATTTATATGCCAAATCCTTGATGGTTGTCAGTCGCCATATTTTTTAATAAAATTCGGAAAAATTGGATTGCTTCCATCTATATATGACCCCAAAGCCACAGGAAATTTGAAAATGTGTGGTGAGAGATGCGGCCTGTAGGGTGTGCTAAAGGAATTGTGAATGGATAGAGGGATGTACAGATGGACATACATATTGACATGCTGACAGATTGGATTGCATCCATTGTCAATTTGAGCTAAAAACCTTCTGTTTTACTGATATAAAGGCTCTGGTAACCAATGCTTTTTTGATGAGAGCTCTCTGAAGTGGGAAGTGTGAATATAAGTGATTCATTCAACTCGACTTTATACATATTTTACTGTTATAATCATAAAATGGTTGTTGATGCAGAAAGTGACCTTAACCCTTTTCGGACTAATTCTGATTTTGATTGCATTTTACTGAAACAGAACAGGTGTCCCAACATGCAGTTTACTGCTAAACTTTCACATTACATTCCAAGTGCCTTGGCAGTTGTTTCTAGGCAAGTTTTGTCTGTGTATATAGGGAGCCATGACTTGCCTAGAAAGTAGAAACAACTGCAAAGTTACAAGATGAAGACTGAAGTGTGTCAAAAAATCTCCAGGCCCCTCGGGGTTAAACACAAATAAATTAATTAAATAAATAAATATATAATATCCTTTTGAACATTGCTGGAAGTTGGTAATTTTGACCTGTTTTACTTTGTCATTATTTGTTTTCTGGAACACTTTTAGTACAAGTGATGAGATATAAAAGAAACTCATTTAGATATTTTTCTTTTATATTGTAGGAAGTAGACAAGAAGATTAAAGAATTACAAGCTTCTGGTGATGAAATGAAAAAAGAAATACATCAGCGTCAGCTGGAAGCTAAAACATTACGGGAAGATCTGGAATCTTTGCAGAGGCAGTTTGTGATGGACAAGAAAGATCATGAAAAATTAGTTGAACAGTTAGAAACACAAAAGGTAATATTTAACCCGGATTGCAGCTACACTTAACTTGCAAAAGAAGATTGTGAATAACAAAAAATTCCTGGTTTGCCCCGAAACATAGCTTAGGACACCTCAATTGAATAAGGTCACCAAGCTTGTTGCAATGAGGGGGTCACAAGATATGTTTTGTAGGGAAAAATAATAAAATTTGAAAGGAATTTTTATGCCCCCTGACTTAAGTCGAGTGGCATACAGTGATTGAAGTGTGTGTGTGTGTATGTGTGTGTCCGAGCCAATAACTCGAAAATGGTTAGGGCCACAGTCATCAGACTTCACACAATTATAAAGGACCATGGGAGGATGTGTCACACACAATAGCTGGGTTCGTACCTTCAAGGTCAAGGTCACATTTCAAGGTCACACTGAAAATCATCAATATTCGTATCTCAGCCATAACTCAGAAACGAATCATATTACAATTGTTAAACGTTTTACAAATGTTAAGGACAGTCAGAAGGTGTGTTGCGTATAATAGTTTCTGCCACATCTGCAAGGTGAAGGTCACAAGGGGGGGGGGGGGGGCATGAGTTACCTTAGTAACATTTTTCTTGTTTGTGGCTAGTTATTGCCATTACATTAGGTAAATGGTTAACTTTTAGAGATATAGGCACCAGAAACAATTAATATGAAAGAAAAGATGTGGTCAAAATATAAGGAAATACAGCATTAACTCTTAATCCGCTGAGTGTTTTTTAAATATTTTTCATTAAATCTAGTCATGGCTGCTATGAAGCAGCCATGTCTAGATTTGCTGAAAAATTCATGTAAACTTATCTAGAGAAATTATTGGTTGAACAGTTTATTAAATTTACAGAGGATAAATTCGGTTAAATGTGCCCAAATTTTACTTACTTCAGTGGCAAGGAATATCAAGGAGTTAAACAAACATTACAGCATCAAAATTCTCATCATTCTAACAGAGCCATAGTCTGGTAAAATTCCCAGAGGCAGCAAGGTCTGATGAACATGATACCAAAACACTACATGCAAAGTGATTATGATGTTAAACATGTTTTCACCCTCCCATTTCATACAAAAGTATGTAGATTGTTTGTCAGTCAGTGACTTAGATTGTTTACTCTGTGGAAGTGAAACCAAAATATTCCCAACAGAGATGAATGATGCTGAGCCTGATTCTATGGTCATAATTTCACATATAATTATTCCTCAAAGTTAGTTTGTCCACTCAGAACACTGGAATACCATCTAAGGGTTCCACTGTATCAGGTAACTCACCTGATATTATTTGTTGTCAGGTGAGTAGCAGCTATTACTATTTTGATCAAATTGATGCATTTCCACTCACTTCGAATTTTCAAAATTTGAATAAAAACAAAATAAGATAAGTTAAGTACCAAAAATATTTTCAAGATATTATATTTATTGATTTAAAACATTAAATATTTGAAAAGTGAACAGAAAATATTATTTGGAGTTCCAAAAGTTCTTTGTTGTTTTTACGACTCTATACTGACCATAGTCTATCAATTTTGTTATGCTGAATCAAATATTTTCTTTACAGTTTACTCAATAGAATAAAAGTGATTTTTTAACATCAATAAGTGCTTTTTGAACACTTTTCAGGTGATAATGACAGTATATGCATGTAAGGGTATTTCAGTTATGCTTGTAGTGATACGTTTTTATTTTGTAAACAAATATCGCAACTTGGAGCAGCAAAGATTGTTTACTGTCTCCATGGATACATGCTTGTGCCAGTTACTGTTATGATTCTATGCGGTGCTGTCAGTAGCAGTTTCTAAAAAAATAAATGTCCAGTCATTCTTTGTTTCTTGTGAAAATTTATTAATCCATTGATACATGGACTTTCGACATAATAAATATGTTATGTGGCGTGTAGCTGGCTGATACATTTCCATTCAAGGCGATGAAAGTTCATAACAGGTGAGGCTTCAGATTTGCCTCACCTGATATGAACCCTGATCGCCTTGTATGGGAATGTATCAGCCAGCTACACATCATGTAACTCATATTACAACAACATTGTCCTCCCAAACCCTTTATCCAGAATAACCATCACATCAGGCGAGTGCTTTTCACCAAAAAATACCTTTCAATAAAGAGTTAACATTTAAAGTTTGTTAAGATTTGATGCACAAATGGATGATTCTGTGTGAAAAAAAAAAATGACAAACTTCTAGATTTCTGATGGGATGCCATAGATATACCTTTCAATAGCCTGCCCTTAATTTTTTTATTCAAATGATCAAGTTAGTGGCTCATTCAATACATATACTTCCAAATTTAATCACAAATTAAAGGCTCAAAAACAAGAAAATTAACCTGCCATGGACCAAGATATTTTTCAAGACCACCATCACACACAACCAATTTATCCAACAGCTTGCCAGAGATTCATAGTCTTGGCTGCCAAGATTATGGTAGTATGATTTTACAGTGGTTTGGAAAACTACCTTTTGACTTCAGCCTGTGACATGTGTTCCGAGAATACAAAATTTGTCAATCAGAATTTGGCTTTTAACTGTAAAGGCCCTATGTCTGACTTTGGTCAGTTTTTACAATCTCAGCTTAAGTACCTGAACATGCAATCTTTGGTTAAATTTATAATTTCAGTTGCATTATAAGGACATTGGCATTTTTTCTAGACATTTTCTAGACTT
>CM062296.1:312374352-312509399 GCA_031216915.1 Pictodentalium vernedei | reverse complement strand
CAGGGTAAAAAAAAAATAGTTTTTTTGTCTTAAAATTGACAGAAATGCATAAAAAACAAAAAAATTTTTTTTCGGTATTTGGTCCAAAATTTTCTAAGTCCCACCCGCACCACAAATTTTCCGGGGAAAAAAAAAAAAAACATTTTTGTCTTAAAACTGACAGAAATGCATAAAAAAACAAAAAAAAAAAATTTTCGGATTTTGGTCCAAAATTTTCTAAGTCCCACCCGCACCCCAAATTTTCAGGGAAAAAAAAAAAAAAAAAAATTTTTTTGTCTTAAAATTGACAGAAATGCATAAAAAACCAAAAAAAAATTTTTTTCGGATTTTAGTCCAAAATTTTCTAAGTCCCACCCACACCCCAAATTTTCAGGGGAAAAAAAAAAAAAAAATTTTTGTCTTAAAACTGACAGAAATGCATAAAAAAACAAAAACAAAAATTTTCGGATTTTGGTCCAAAATTTTCTAAGTCCCACCCGCACCCCAAATTTTCAGGGTAAAAAAAAAAGTAGTTTTTTTGTCTTAAAATTGACAGAAATGCATAAAAAACAAAAAAATTTTTTTTGGGGATTTTGGTCCCAAAATTTTCTAAGTCCACCCGCACCCCAAATTTTCCGGGGAAAAAAAGAACAAAAATTTTTTTGTCTTAAAATTGACAGAAATGCATAAAAAACCAAAAAAAAAATTTTTTCGGATTTTAGTCCAAAATTTTCTAAGTCCCACCCGCACCCCAAATTTTCATTAAAAAAAAAAAAAAAAATTTTTGTTTTAAAACTGACAGAAATGCATAAAAAAACAAAAACAAAAATTTTCGGATTTTGGTCCAAAATTTTCTAAGTCCCACCCGCACCCCAAATTTTCAGGGTAAAAAAAAAAAATAGTTTTTTTGTCTTAAAATTGACA
Organism: Pictodentalium vernedei; assembly: GCA_031216915.1. Lineage (NCBI taxonomy): Eukaryota > Metazoa > Mollusca > Scaphopoda > Dentaliida > Dentaliidae > Pictodentalium > Pictodentalium vernedei. The sequence continues at coordinate 312,508,496 of CM062296.1, read as the reverse complement.
GAAATGCATAAAAAACAAAAAAAATTTTTTTTCGGATTTTGGTCCAAAATTTCGAGTCCACAACGGGTCCCCAAATTTTCAGCCTAAATATGAACCCAGGGATTTGGCTTCAACAAACTTGAATCTCACCCCCCAAAGGATGCTGCATACCAAATATCAAACATTCTTATTGCTAGATCTGAAGAAGAAGATTTTTCAAAAATACTCCTATACTGCACTAATTTAAATATTTGGGCTCCCATAGAGAGCCCAAATATCCACCCAGGCAATTCATTTCAATAAACATGTGAAACAATCTTCCAAAGATGTTATATGTGAAATTTTAAAGCTTTTGGAGCAGTGCTTTCGGAGAAAAGTAGTCTTATGTTTTTCCCATTACCCACAGTGTTAAAAAATGCTGACTCAGCACTTTTCAAACTCCCCAAAAAGTACCCCATGATAAAACCGATGGCAATTTTTTTTGATCATTCCATTCTGTTGGTCCTAAGGAAGCTTCACAACAAATAAGAATTCTCAGTGCCGTGTAGTTTTGGAGATATGAGCGTTTTCATTTTTTTTCTATTTTTAGCTCCTGTGGTTCCCACGGGGCTATGGGGAAAAAAATTTCGGCATAAATTATGTACTTATGACCCAATAAGCACTCATGAAAATTTGGTTCAAATCGGCCTCGCGGTTTGGAAAATAGAAATTTGGGGCGGGGCCAAAATTTTTGGCCCTCCTTTAACATCGTCAAATATAGCCCCTCCAACTTCTCTTGAACAAACTTGAGTCTACACCTCAAAAGGAAGCTGCATACCAAATATCAAATCTCTGCTATTGCTGGTTCTTGAGAAGAAGATTTTTTAAGTATTGGAGCATTTTTGCCCCATCCCTCTGCTCAATGTGAGCCGAAACCTAATTTGACAAAAAATCGGTGTCCGCAGACACAACCCCTTCTCACATGAAATTTCATTAATATGCGGCCAGTGGTTTGGGAGAAAAAGCCCAAACACCACCTTCACGATGGATGCCGGACGGCGGATGACGGACGACGGACGAAAAGTGATCAGAATAGCTCACCCTGACTTTCAGTCAGGTGAGCTAACAAGCGCCTGTGTTCAATATATGTTGAAAACTGAAAAGCAGTTTTTTGAACAAAGGTATCATGCACAGGTTTACTGGCGTTATAATATCTAAAACAATAAATATATATTAAAAAATCAACATCCCACTAACCTCTGTTTGGTATCTATTGTGCCGGGGGTAATTCCCTTCACTCCGGACTGTTAATACAGGAGGCCAAAACGTCTCAGGGCCGAAACGTCCCAATATCATTTCACATATAACTTACAAGTATATCAATGTATGCAGGCAGTTTTATCTAGGAGGGAACGTGTCTGAAATCTAAAATGCTACGAATGATATAAAATTCCCTCGGTTCGGAAAAAACTTCAAAAAGGTTCCCATAACTGCTCAAAGACGGTACCTAAATTTCGTTACCGACGGGTTCCGTGTCCCTTAAACCACGGAAATGATTTTTCGGTTCCGTTGACGTCTGAAATCCTGATGCTTGGGCTTCCACTGAGTTAAAAACCTGGGAAATTTGTTCCTTTAAAGGAAACTGTCCAAACTGTGGTCAAATGGCTTAAAAAACTGCTGTTGCCTCCAATACATTTTTCTACTCTGTTACCTAATGAGTAAGCTGAGAGGTAAGGAATTCATGTAGCTTTTTCTGAAAACTAACCTAATCCCCAAAATAAAACTAAAATCTGCATCAATACTTTGAGGAAAAATTTGTCTCATTTAACCATGCAGCAAGACAAAAAGTGGTGTTCCAACCCCACAAAACAATATGAATGTCAATTTTGATTCAAAAATTGGTGTTGCAACTATATAATTCAGTAATATCAATAAGACAGTACCATTTTATCCTAACAACTGATGTCAAATTTTCTTCTACATACTGATGTGGGCAAAATATAGCCCTGAAGGTGTCCCCCTAGTATGCCCCTTTTTTATAAAAAACTATGATTAAAATTCATAAATTAATTGATGTTGACACAAATCTCTGTGAAATTAAATTTCCCATTTGTGATAGTTTTTAAATCACATTCTGGCTTCTGAAGACATTTCACTTTGCGTTTGATGAATATTTTGCCAAAAAAGTTTTCACTTTCTCAATTAAGGCACCTAGATGGTATGATGGACAAACAGACATGCAATCACATATTTTGAAAGTGACAGTCTCTACATGTACATGGGAATACTGACTGACAAACAATGAAAAATATAGTGAGAAGAGACAGGACAGGATTGTCAAACAGGGAAAAAAAAACCTCAATGGACCCTGAGTGCTGCAGTGCTAAAGCAAATCATAGAAAACTGAGAGTGTATGGTGTTAACTTTCTCATCAGCTGAGGGGTTCAGTATGGGTGGTAGAGGGACAATTGTTAATGTAGTTTTGTGCTATAACATGGGGACCCTGACAACACTAGACTACTATATTGGTAGCTGTGCACAAAAGCCATTCATTCACATTTGCAACTTTGTTACTTTTCTCACTGTACCCCCACCCCCTTTCCGCAAATTTATGTTCCAAAATACTCTGGATAAAGAAATTGTTTTTTACCATTTTTAATCACTCACTCATTGTAATGGCCAAAACAGGCTAGCACCATTCACCAAAACTGCCATTCAATGTTCATTATTTTTGCATCAAAAACAAAGCTTATGACCCCTCATTGGAATGAGATCGTTCAGCTCATTCCAGGGGGAGGGTCATAGCTATGTTTTTAACGCAAAAAAATGAAAAGAAATTAGTTATTCACAAGTGCCCATCTTCTTTTCATGTAAGGTAAAGGGTTAACATCATAATATGAAGAAAGCTTCTATCAGCACCATTCACCAAAATTGCCATTCAATGTTAATTATATTTGCATTTTCTGGCATCAAAAACATAGCTTATAACACCCTCATTGGAATGAGCTCGTTCAGCTCATTCCAGTGAGGGGGGGGGGGGGGGGGGGTCATAGCTATGTTTTTGACGCAAAAAATGAAAAGAAATTAGTTATTCAAAAGTGGTAACTTCTATCATACCAGTGAATACAAGTGAAATGTGGGTTTTCTGACTAAGTGTTTTGGATGGTGATTTGGGAGAGGATTGGAATATAATTGGAATCCCCTCTATCACAAGTACTGTGAGGGGAAAAAATGGTTTAATTAAATGTGTTAATGGGGTAAAATAGGTGGTTACATGTGTATCTGGCATTTGCCAGAGGTTATAGAGTGCTTCTCAGATCTGGATGCCACACTTGCTCAAGATGCATTAAACTGCATTATTTTTGGCAATGTCCTTTATTGCTGCTGAGTGTGACAAAAATATAACTTTTCCAAAAAATAAAACAGTATTATTCGGTCTGTGGTTCTTGAATGAACATTTCAGGGTTGGAAGCCAAAATACATGTGCATTTACATGTATGTATTTCCTATAATCAACCCCAAACCTTCCAAAGGGTAATCTACAAAACTTTTCCCTGACAAAAATAACCCCCCTCCCCCCACCCAATCATTTTCACACAATGCACAAAAATCCCCCCCCCCATCTTTTTGTTCAGGTGAACAGAAATTCCTCCCTCCATAATTTCTGGTAAACAAAACAAGAGGCCCCAGGGGGCCTGAGGGTGCTCACCTGACATGGTAGCGTAAATATCAACCCAGAGAATTGATTTCAACAAGTTGCATCTGCTCCTCCTAAGAAAAGCTTATACCAAATATCCAAATATTCTGACCAGTGGATCTAAAAAAAGATTTTTAAAGAATATTCCTCATATTGAACTAAGTCATAATTCGGGCTCCCACAGAGAGCCCATATATGAACCCAGGGACTTGGCTTTAACAAATCTGAATCTCACACCCCTAAGATTCTGCACACCAAATATCAAAACATTCCGACTGCTGGATCTGAAGAAGAAGATTTTTAAAGAAAATTCCTCATTTTGAACCAAGTTACAATTCGAGCTCCACAATCAGCCCAAATATGGACCTAAGGACATGGCTTGAACAAACTTGAATCTTACCCCCTAAGGATGCTGCATAAAAAATATCAAAAGCATTCATCTGTTGGATTTGAAGAAGATTTTTAAAGAAAATTCCTCATTTTGAACTAAGTTGTCATTCAGGCTCCCATAGTGAGCCCAAATATGAACCAAGGGACTTGGCTCGAACAAACTTGAATCTCAGCCCCCTAAGGTTGCTCCATGCCAAATATCAAACATTCCAACTGCTGAATCTGAATAAGAAGATTTTTAAAGAAAAATTCCTCATATTGACTAAGTTATAATTTGGGCTCCCACGACCATGGACTTGGCTTTAACACACTTGAATCCCCCCCCCCCCCCCCCCCCCCCCCCCCCCGCCCCCCACTCCTCACAAGGATGCTACTCACCACATATCAAACCATTCCAACTGCTGGATCTGAAGAAGAAGATTTTTTAAGAAAATTCCTCATTTCGAACAAAGTTACAATTCAAGCTCCCACAGTGAGCCCAAATATGGACCTAGGGACATGGCTTGAACAACTTGAATCTCACCCCCCTAAGGATGCTGCATACCAAATATCAAAACATTCCGACTGCTGGATCTAAAGAAGATTTTTAAAGAAAGTTCCTCATTTTGAACTAAGTTATAATTTAGGCTCCCACAGTGAGCCCAAATATGAACCCAGGGACTTGGCTTGAACAAAATTGAATCTCACCCCCCTAAGCATGGTGTATACCCAATATCAAAAGATTCTGCCTGCTGGATCTGGAGAAGAAGACTTTTGAAGAAATTTGCCTGAAATGCACTAAGTTCGAATTCAAGCTTCTATAGTGAGTCCAAATATGAATCTAGGGATCCGATTTGAACAAAACTGAATCAGATCCACCCCACAATGTTGCATACCAAATATCAAAAGATACTGCCTGCTGGATCTGGAGAAGAAGATTTTTTTAAGAAATTTGCCTGAAATACACTAAGTTCAAATTTGGGCTCCTATACTGAGCCCAAATATAAACCCAGGGAGCCGATTTGAACAAACTTGAATCAGATCTACCCCACAATGTTGCATACCCAATATCAAAAGATTCTGCCTGCTGGATCTTGAGAAGAAGATTTTCAAAGAAATTTGCCTGAAAAGCAGTAAGTTCAAATTTGGGCTCCTATACTGAGCCCAAATATAAACCCAGGGGGCCGATTTGAACTATCTTGAATCAGATCCACCCCACAATGTTGCATACCAAATATCAAAAGATTCTGCTGCTGGATCTGGAGAAGAAGATTTTTTAAGAAATTTGCCTGAAATGCGAATTTCCTGAAATGCACCAAGTTCGAAATCGGGCTTCTATACTGAGCCCAAATATGAACCCAGGGGGCCAATTTGAACAAACTTGAATCAGATCCACCCTACAATGTTGCATACCAAATATCAAAGATTCTGCCTGCTGGATCTGGAGAAGAAGATTTTTTAATGTTTTTCCCATTGCCTACGGTGTTAAAAAGTGCTGACTCAGCACTTTTCAAAAGTCCCGAAACTGTACCCTATGATAAAACCGATGGCAATTTTTTTTACCAATTCTTTCTGTTGGTCCTAGGGAGGCTTCACACCAAATAAAAATTCTCGTGGTCGTGCAGTTTTGGAGATATGGGCGTTTTAATTTTTTTCTATTTTTACCTCCTGCGGTTCCCATGGGGCTACGGGAAAAAAAAAATCAGCCTAAATTAGGTACTTATGACCCAATAAGCCCTCACACAATAAAATTTGGTTCAAATCAACCTCTCGGTTCGGAAAATAGAAATTTTGGGCGGGGCCAAAAATTTTGCCCCTCCCATAACGACGCCAAGTATAACCCCACAAACTTCTCTTGAACAAACTGAGTCTACACCTCAAAAGGAAGCTGCACACCATATATCAAGTCTCTGCTACTGCTGGTTCATGAGAAGAAGAGTTTTAAGATTTCAGCACACTTTTTGGGTGTGGCCCTACCCACAGGCGAGGCAACTTGATTGAACAAAATCAAATTGCGATGTCATAACAAACTATTATCTCAAATATCAATTAAATTGGTTCAGCGGTTTGGGAGGAGAAGATGCAAACACCATGTTCACGGACGACGACGGGCAACGGACAGTGAGTGATCACTATAGCTCTCCTGACTGAAAGTCAGGTGAGCTAAAAATCCCCCCCCCACTAATTTGTTTGAAGTATATTTAAAGCCATACATAAATGTCCAAAGCTTTTTACCACTCGAGGCCAAGCACTTGTCACTTCATCAATGCTAACCTTGCTTGTGTGGAGTTAGCACATTGGACAGTTACTCACTGTTGCTCAGTGGTTCTCTCAGTGCAGTTTAGCTTCCTCCACCCATAAAACTGTCCGACATGAGGTGACACTGGCTGTTGAAAATGTCCTTAAACTCCAATAAATAAATAATTAACTGTCTTGATAAATAGTTATTGAGGCATGTTTTCTTGTAAATAGTGAGGAGTGCTTATGTAATTTACAAATTAAATACATAAGTTTTTAAATCCTCTTGGACTGCCTTTTAACCTTTTAGTGTAAAAGGCCGGGGGGGGGGGGGGGGGGAGGGGGGGGAGAGAAATTATGCAGCTCTTAAAATAATGTGGGAGATTGTGGTACTACCCTCAAAAACTGTGGGGAGTGGGGGAGGAGGGCTGATTTTTGCTAAGTGTGTAAAAATGAATGGGGGGGGGGGGGGGGGGGGGGTGGGGGGAATTTTTGTAGGGGGATTTTAACCTTCATTCTAATCCTTCCAAAGATACATTTTACCTCTTTCATTGATAAAAAAAGAGTCATTTATGCATGAGAATTCACTGCTTTCTTTGAAAACTACCCCAATCTCAAAATAAAACTAGAAACTGTTTAGCACACTAAAACTTATGTCTCCCCTTCCTTTCTATTTAATACACTGCAAATTATATATACATGAATAATATTGACAATCATGCCAAATATCTAAGGTCTAGGTCAAAAGACAAAAAGTTCTGGTCCGGACGAAGTTTCCCTTAAAAAAGCAGATAAATCTGACCTCAGGTCAAAGGTCAAGGTCACATGAAGGTCACTATGGTACACGACAACGGCTCATGGTGATACATCCACATGCCAAATATCTAAGGTCTAGGTCAAAAGACAAATTGAAGTACATAAATTTGACCTTGAGGTCAAGGTCACATGAAGGTCATGATGACCTTGAGGTCAGAGGTCAAGGTCACATGCAGTCGATCAAGGTATCTGACATGCGGTTTCATGGTGACACATCCACATGTCAAAAAAAAAAGAATTCTGGTCTGGACAATTACTCCCTATTTAAAGTACATAAATCTGACCTTGAGGTCAAGGTCACATGAAGGTCATGATGACATGTGGTCTCATTGTGGTACATCCACATGTCAATCATCTAAGTCCTTGGTCAAAAAACAAAAAAAGTTCTGATCTGGACAATTATTCCCTATTTGAAGTACATACATTTGACCTTGAGGTCAGAGGTCAAGGTCACATGCAGTTCATCAAGGTAGCGACATGCGGTTTCAAAAAAAAAAAAAACTGGTCTGGACAATTACTCCCTATTTAAAGAACATAAATTTGACCTTGAGGACAAGGTCACATGAAGGTCATGATTACATGTGACATGCGGTCTAATTTCGATACACCCACATGTCAAATATCTAAGTCCTAGGTAAAAAAAACAAAAAAGTTCTGGTCTGGATAATTATTCCCGATTTGAAGTACATAAATTTGACCTTAAGGTCAGAGGTCAAGGTCACATGAAGGTCATCGAGGTAGACGACATGCGGTCTCATGGTGACACATCCACATGTCAAATAACCAAGTCCTAGGTCAAAAACAAAAAAATTCTGGTCTGGACAATTACTCTCTATTTAAAGTACATAAATTTGACCTTGAGGTTAAGGTCACATTGAAAGGTCACAATGGTATGCGACACACCGGCTCATGGTGATACATCCACGTGCCAAATATCTAAGGCCTGGCTCAAAAGACAAACAAGTTTTTGGTCCGGACTAAGTTTCCTTGAAAAAAGCACAAATTCTGACCTTCAGATCAAAGGTCAAGGTCACATGAAGGTCACAATGGTACGCTACAACACTGGCTCATGGTGATATATCCACATGCCATATATCTAAAGCCTGACTCGAAATACAAAAAAAGTTTCTGGTCCAGACAGTTTCCCTAAAAAAAGCGCATAAATCTGACCTTCAGGTCAAAGGTCAAGGTCACATGAAGGTCACTATGGTACACTGCACAGCGGTTCCTGGTGATACATCCACATGCCAAGTATCTAAGGTGTAGGTCAAAAGACAAAAATGTTATGGCCTGGACAAAGTTTGTGTGATGTTTCCCTAAAAAAACATGAATCTGACCTTCAGGTCAAAGGTCAAGGTCACTATGGTACACTGCACACACCGGCTCATGGTGATACATCCACATGCCAAGTATCTAAGATGTAGGTCAAAAGACAAAAACGTTATGGCCCGGACAAAGTTTGTATGAGAAGAAGAAAAAGAAGAAGAAGAAGATGAAGACGGAGAAAAAGAATATGCACTAAAACAATATGTCTCCCTTCTGGGAAGGGGAGACATAACTAAAATCTGCATCAGCAGACAATAGTTTGGGGAAAAATCTGTCTCATTTAACCATACTGCAAGAGAAAGGAGTGGTGTTCACCCCCCCCCCCCCCTCCCCCCCCCCCCCCCCCCCCACTCCACTCCACACAAAAACAAAATGAATGGTCAATTTTGTTTTAAAAAACTGGGGTTTCAGCTATATAAATCACCAATATCAATAGACAGTGCCATTTTATCCCAACAAATGATGTCAAATTTTCTTCTCCATATTGATGTGGTAACATATTGTCCTGAATGTGTCCCCTAGAGACCCCCAGCATACCCACTTTCATCCAAAACTATGATATAATTCATAAATTAATTGATGTTGACACATGATGTTGACACAAAACAAACCTGTTGTGATATTAAATTTCCCATTTGTGATAGTTTTTAGATCACATTCTGGCTTCTTAAGATATTTCACATTGTGATTGATGAATATTTTGCAATTTTTGTGAAAATTTTTTTATTAAAAATCCCTCAGATTTCTTAATTAAGGCACCTAGAGTCATTGGTATGTCTCTGACAAAAATTTACACATTGATTTTTCCAACAGCATGACAGTGCAGCTCATGTGGTATCTCATAGCACCATTAAAATGCCTAAAACCATCAAATATTGATTCTGTAGAGCGGTGCTTATTCTGCAAATACCCATAAAGGCACTTTCTAACCTTGTATTTAATCCCTACAGACACTCATGACCCATTTTGATAAAAAGAGTAAAATTATGGTAAATACAATGTACATGTATGTTTTCCAGAGAGGATGAATCAGATATTTGCTTCAAACAGATAGTGCTCTTTAATGTTTAATATATTTGTGTATGTGTGTGTGTGCGTAAGGTGGAGGGGGTTTACAATGTGAAAAATAGTCAGAAGCCAGTTACTGAAAATTTACATGTACAACTGGGCATATGAAAAGCAAAGAATCACTCTGTCAGTGATGGACGGTTCTTGGACAACTTGCACCCTGGACGATTCATACCACAATTAGGGGGTACGAATTGCCTTGACAATAAGGTACAAATTGTCTTGACAAAAGGTACGAATTGTCTCAGTAAAAGGTACCATATGAATTGTCTCCTTTTTGGTACAAGTTGTCTCAAGTAAGTGTGCTAAACAGTCTCATGTATTAACTATTTAAATGTTTTTTTTTTGGCTGAGTGAAATGAAAATGAAAGGTCGATGGGGGGGGGGGGTGATAGTAATACAAACATAAACATATGCATGAAACAACCAAGCAAAACAAGATTTATGCATAGAAATGAAAACTTCAATGGGTGAACCATCACCTAACAGCATAAGTGAAAAAGCGTTCTCCAGTATTATCAACTTCAGGTCCAAACGTGGTAAAAGAAAATTTATTGTAGATAGTAATGGATGTAGTTTTACAGTTAAAACACTATTTTTTTTAATAAAGCCACAATAATTCTTTAAATTGAAGAAGATCTGACAATAAATAATTTTATGACGTCCCAAATAATAAGTTAAAGAGCGTGCTGCCTTAATAATTTAATTCTGAGCTCCCTCAATGGAGCATTTTCTTTTTGGCGTTTTTAATTCTGAGCTCCCTCAATAGAGCATTTTCTTTTTGCCGTCGTGACGTTGAATCTTTTAAGTGTCTACTTGCTTTTTACTTTAAGTCATGAAATTTGATATTCTGTGTCTTTTTAAAATAATAGAAATGACACTGCCTTTGTTTATCCTTTCTCCAAGTTTATAATCCTCTCCCAAACCCATCTCCATGTATATTTTTTCAGAGGGGGTTAATTAAGCAGGGTATGAATTTGCAGAAGAGGGTACAAATTGTCAAGAGGTGGTATGAACTGTCGGATACTGCCCAGAGGAGGGGTATGAATTGTCCAGACAGAAGGTACAAATTGTCCTGGGAAAAGGTAAGAATTGTCCAGACATCAGGGTACAAATTGTCCAGCAAAAAGTATCAATTGCCAGAGATACGAATCGTCCAGGCTATGAGTTGTCCTACTCACTGATGGATGGATGGACAGACAGAAAAGCAGTCACACATTTTGTAATAAATTCAATTTCAGTTTCCTTTTGAATGCTAACACAAACTAGAATAAGTAGAAATGAAATATTTTCTCTGGAATCAGTGTCAGACATGTTAACCTCCAGAATAATTTTTCAGGGAACCTGAGGGTGATTTTCATGGAAATGGGATGGATTTCAGGGAAAAGTTCGCGCGGGGGAAAAAAAAAAGAAAAAACTTGTGAATTTTCAGCTCATGCACCACTATTAAGACCAGGTTATATCTAGAACTAGTTGTCAACTATGCTGATGCATTTATGCTATGTTAGCATTATGTTAAAAAATCATAAAATAACTGTTGATTTGACCCTCCTCCCTCCCAGGATCCTCTTCTTCATGAGAACCCCCCCTCCCCACCACCACCCACCCACACTGTCCCACAGATCACCTCCACCTGTTGTTTGCTCTTATCAAAGTCTACTTAGCTAATAATTCCCCAAGTATTGAAATGTTAACAGGAAAAGATGTCCTAATGTTCAGTTACTACAAGAACATAAGCACTCAGAAAGTATCTTTATCCAATTTCATTCATGTGGGATGTTTGTGCCCTACACAAAACTTTTCTTTTCATCACTGAAGCATTTTTTTTCAATTCCATTCAAAATTTTCTGGGTACAGATGGCCAACAGTTAACAGTTCTGTAGTCAGCACAAGAGAATAAATGTAGTGTTAGAAAATAAGTCCATTGTGTTTAAATATGCAGTCATAATTTTTCGGCATCCTAAGCGACTTTAACCTACTTTTAAACTGTGCTAAATAGTTGTTGTTTACGTTTTGATTTTGGAAAAGGGATGAGAATTAAAGCTATTCTATGAAGGAATAAATAAATATATATTATTTAATTCCTTTTCATATATTTTAATTTCCAAAAACTGCATTTAAATGAAGGTGGAGTTTTCAATTTTTTGAAAGTAAGTCACCTATTTTGGGAACGGGACAACCCGCCCCAAACCAGGTGGGACAACCCGTCCCGGGACAACCCGCCCCAATTTTTCTTGACTATGATATTGGACTAGGATAGGTTTATGAGTGCTAATAACCTGCCATTTTACTTAATTATGATTGTGTAAAAGGTAATAACCTGTCATTTTACTTAATTATGATTGTATTACAGGTAATAACACGTGAATAATTCAGAATGAATTATTCATCTGTTATTACTTGTAATACGATCACAATAATAAATACGCGCCGGGATATAAGGGACAACCTGACTGTCATTTGAATTACGATTGGAAGGTTGAATTCAACATTTAATTCTGATGTCAGTGTGGTATCTGTGGGTGTCTTATCTGTGGTAGTGGTATCTGTGGGTGTCTCATCTGTGGTAGTCTTCACTACTGCCATCTTGTATTATTCAAAGAGAAGCAGTATGGTGATTGTTAACAGCTAAAAAAACACATTTATTGTCTTAGTCTTAGATAAAAGAAAAGAGATCAACGCTCTGATGAATCCATATCAAGCTAAAACAATATGTCCTATCGTTTGATTTTTGCGCATCAAACAAATATCATTCCTCTTAGGGGGTACTCGACTGAAACAACATGTCTAAAACAACACGCCAATTCTGACTGGTGTCTACATGCTACCAATTCAGTTTAGAAGTATTATTAGTTTGATTCAGTTATTATGGGATGTGTTAAGAGGATTGTGGATTATTTTCATTAAAATTGGATAATTTTCGATAAAAAAGTGACTAAAAATCTTTTTCATATATTACCATCTCCACAAATTTTTTTTAAAAATAGCAGAAAAAAATTGGATCAACGTGGATTGTGGATAATTTTCGATTAAATTTGGTAATTTTCAATAACAAAGTGAGTAGAAATCTTTTTTATATATTATTATCACCCAAATTTTTTTGTCAAATATCAAAAAAAAAAAATCTGGACAACCCGCCCCAAAATGTGGGACAACCCGCCCCAAAAATAGGCCTGGGGCGGGTTGTTCCTGGGGCGGGTTGTCCCTGATCCACCTATTTTCACTTCGACACTCGCACATTGATCACGAATCTCTGAAGAAAAACCCCAGAAATAAACATGAACACAGTTGAAATATATATCATAAAATATCCTTTTCTTAAATAAATTTAACTTAAATCCATATTTTACTGCTTCGTGAATTTTTTCCAGAGTTTGAAATGCAAGTGATTTGACTCCGAATGTTTTTCATAAGTTACAACGGGAATGAAATACTTGACTGTTGTTTTCCAGGATTTTGGGTCCAAAGCTGATTCCTGTCCAGGAGGCCGGGAACTACACTGAAATTCATGAATTTTCCCAGGCATTCTGGGAGAGTTAACATGTCTGATCAGTGTGCAAATGTTATTTAGAGGTCGGTTCTGGGAAGGTTGGTATTTAGGCTTTTTAAAAGTTTTTTGCCATTTTTGGTGAAACATACTAGGCCTAAATATCAGAATCCCCACCTCCAGATGTTGGTCAGATGAGGAGGGCGGCATTGACTAGTCTGAAGATGAATTCAGTTGTGTTTTGGTTGCAAAGCCTAAAAGCATCCAGGAATTAAAACATTGTTTACCAAAACATAGAGGAAGTGTAATTTAAATGGGTTCGCGACGTTTCGGCCTCGAGACATTTCGGCCTAGGACGTTTCGGCCTCCTAGAAGGCCGAAACGTCCCACTTTAGGAGGCCAAAATGTCCCACTTTTTTAACCTTTTCCTCGATGAATATGCACTTAAATAATCAAAGTGTTCAATATTTTTCATCATAATGTTTGTCTGTTGTGACAATCGGCTAATCGTCAGATGTAGATCACAACTTGGTGAGTATTTTGAGAACTAATCTGCTTTGATTTATGTGAGTTACAAACTGCATAATGTTTACATGTATCCACGTAGCTAACAATTATTTTCACCTGGGTTAATTTTTGTCATTTTTTGCATTTTAGTTTGGCATCGTGGGCTGAACATCAGGGCTGGTGCTGGGTTGGGCTTTTACAAATTGGTCCCAGTTTTGATGAAAGAAACAGAAATTGTCAGAATTAAAGTTACATCGAATGACTTGGAGAAAAACAGCAAATTAAAATATGTTAAACTGGAAAACCGACTGAAAGAAGCTTGGAGTAAATACACTCAGGGAGAAATATCTATGACAAAGTTTTTGAGGCACTGTGGTGAACTTTACACCCCCCAATGCAGACACCAGTTAATGTTTTATTATTAATAAATAAATGTATGTTATGTTGTTATAATCAGTTTGTTCTAAAAACGTTTAAAGCAAAGAAAATAAATAAATGTATGTTTTGTTGTTCATAAAGGCGGCTTTCAAAGCTTCAGTTCAAATTTTCACTGGATATAATCAATTTGTTCTAAAAACGTTTTAATGGAAAGAAAATAAAGTGTTTTTTGAATGGATGCCGAAAATTACCTCTGATTTTCGGCATCCATTCAAAATACACACTATATTTTCGTTGCATTAAACGTTTTTAGAACAAATTGATTTTATCAAGTGAAAATTTGAAGTGAAGCTTTGAGAGCCGCCATTTTGATTGATGTGGTAAAGTTATTATCACGGGCCGAAACGTCTCTAGACGGGACACACTAAGAAGTGTAGCCTGAGCCCAAGCTGAGAATATGGTGTAGCTGAGAAATAAAGTTTCGTTTTCTTTCTTATTTATCGTTACATTTCAGTTATTTTTGGTATATAAATCACTAGTAGCCAAATGAATCTAGACAAAGTGAAATGGGTATTTTTAAACGTATATTTCGTGAAATATACGAAAACATTACTCCGAGAGACACTAAAAAGTGTAGCCGAGAATCTGGTGTAGCCAAGTAATAAAGTGTCGTTTTCTCGTTTGTTTATCAATTAATTTCAATAATTTTTGGTATATGTATTAGTGATAGACAAGCGAATCCAGACAAAGTGAAATGGATATTTTAAACAGTATATTTTGAGAGAAATACGAAAAAATAATTCCGAGAGACACTGACAAGTGTAGCTGAATTTCCGAGCCAGTTAATTAACTGGCCCGGCTCCGATATACACTTGAAAGTGGATCTGTATTGCCGAGCTAGTTAATTAATGGAGGCGAGTATGGATTGTGTCAGAACAAGAAGTTCAACGGGCGATTGAACTGACTTGCTGGGTTATGAGTTAAGAAACAACAGCGACCGGTTAAAGCCATCTTTTATTCTAGATAATAACTTAAAAATGAATAAAACGAGGTTACAGAAAAGTCTTCAAAGTGAAGTAGACAGACATGACATAAAACAAGCGATAAACAGCATAGCACTCGACAACAGTTAAAAATAAAATAGCGTGAAAAAAGTTTATAACACATAACATAAACTAAAAACAAACAAGAGGCCCCAAGGAGCCTGAGGGCGCTCACCTGACATGGTAGCCTAAATATCAACCCAGAGAATTGATTTCAACAAGTTGCATTTGCTCCTCCTAAGAAAAGCTTATACCAAATATCCAAAGATTCTGACCAGTGGATCTAAAAAAAAAAAGAAGATTTTAAAAGAATATTCCTCATATTGAACTAAGTTATAATTCGGGCTCCCACAGGGAGCCCATATATGAACCCAGGGACTTGGCTTTAACAAACTTGAATCTCGCCCCCCTAAGGATGCTGCACACCAAATATCAAAACATTCCGACTGCTGGATCTGAAGAAGAAGATTTTTAAAGAAAATTCCTCATTTTGAACTAAGTTACAATTCAAGCTCCCACACAGTGAGTCCAAATATGGACCTAGGGATATGGCTTGAACAAACTTGAATCTCACCCCCCCTAAGGATGCTGCATATCAAATATCAAAACATTCCAACTGCTGGATCTGAAGAAGATTTTTAAAGAAAATTCCTCATTTTGAACTAAGTTATACTTCGGGCTACCACAGTGAGCCCAAATATGAACCCAGGGACTTGGCTTGAACAAACTTGAATCTCACCCCCCTAAGCATGGCGCATACCCAATATCAAAAGATTCTGCCTGCTGGATCTTGAGAAGAAGATTTTCAAAGAAATTTGCCTGAAATGCACTAAGTTCGAATTCGGGCTTCTATAGTGAGCCCAAATATGAATCGAGGGGGCCGATTTGAACAAACTTGAATCAGATCCGCCCCACAATGTTGCATCCCAAATATCAAAAGATTCTGCCTGCTGGATCTGGAGAAGAAGATTTTTTAAGAAATTCGCCTGAAATGCACTAAGTTCGAATTCAAGCTTCTATAGTGAGCCCAAATATAAACCCAGGGGGCCGATTTGAACAAACTTGAATCAGATCTACCCCACAATGTTGCATGCCAAATATCAAAAGATTCTGCCTGCTCGATCTGGAGAAGAAGATTTTTGAAGAAATTTACCTGAAATGCACTAAGTTCGAATTCGGGCTTCTATAGTGAGCCCAAATATGAATCCAGGGGGCCGATTTGAACAAACTTGAATCAGATCCACCCCACAATGTTGCATACCAAATATCAAAAGATTCTGCGTGCTGGATCTGGAGAAGAAGATTTTTGAAGAAATTTGCCTGAAATGCTCTAAGTTCGAATTCGGGCTTCTATAGTGAGCCCAAATATGAATCCAGGGAGCCTATTTGAACAAACTTCAATCAGAACCACCCCACAATGTTGCATACCAAATATCAAAAGATTCTGTCTGCTGGATCTGGAGAAGAAGATTTTTTAAGAAATTTGCCTGAAATGCACTAAGTTCGAAATCGGGCTCCTATACTGAGCCCAAATATGAACCCAGGGGGCAGATTTGAACAAACTTGAATCAAATCCACACTACAATGTTGCATACCAAATATCAAAATATTCTGCCTGCTGGATCTGGAGAAGAAGATTTTTTAATGTTTTTCCCATTGCCTACAGTGTTAAAAAGTGCTGACTCAGAACTTTTTCAAAGTCCCGAAACTGTACCCTATGATAAAACTGATGGCAATTTTTTTTTACCAATCCTTTCTGTTGGTCCTAAGGAAGCTGCACACCAAATAAAAATTCTCAGTGCCGTGCAGTTTTGGAGATATGGGCGTTTTAAATTTTTTCTATTTTTAGCTCCTGCGGTTCCCACGGGGCTGCGGGAAATTTTTTTTTGCATAAATCAAGTACTCATGACTCAATAAGCCCTCACATAAAATTTGGTTCAAATCAGCCTCTCGGTTTGGAAAATAGAAATTTTGGGCGGGGCAAAAAATTTTGCCCCTCCCATAACGACGCCAAGTATAGCCCCACAAACTTCTCTTGAACAAATCTGAGTCTACACCTCAAAAGGAAGCTGCACACCAAATATCAAGTCTCTGCTACTGCTGGTTCATGAGAAGAAGATTTACAAAGATTTTGGTGCCCCTTGGGGGCATGGCACCACCCAGGAGGAGGGGCAACTTCATTTGAACAAATCTGAATTGGCATTAGGTAATAAACATTTAGCCAACATTTGAATAAAATTGGGCTAGTGGTTTAGGAGGAGAAGTCGATAATGTAAAGTTAACGCCGGACGGACGACTACGGACAGAAAGTGATTGGTAAAGCTCCCCTTGAGCTTCGCTCAGGTGAGCTAAAAATAGAATAGCCATGAAGAATAATCACCAAGACTATTGTTATGATGCTGTTGTTAGGATTACTGTTAATTGCCTTTGTTGTGAAAATAATGGCAACATAATTAGTTAATTAACCGGCTCGGCAATTCAGCTACACTTGTTAGTGTTTCTCGGAATTATTTTTTTCGTATTTCTCATAAAATATACTGTTTAAAATATCGGTTTCTTTTTATCTGGATTCGGCTGGCCGTCACTAATATATATACCACAAATTATTGAAATTGAGCGATAAACAAACGAGAAAACGACACTTTATTACTCTGCTACACCAGATTCTCGGCTACACTTTTTAGTGTCTCTCGGAGCAATTTTATCGTATATTTCACTAAATTTATGTTTAAAAATAACCATTCACTTTGTCTAGATTCATTCATCTACAAATGATTTATATATACCCAAATTAACTGAAATCTAACGATAAATAAGAACGAAAACGAAACTTTATTTCTCAGCTACACCATATTCTCAGCTCGGGCTCGGGTTACACTTTTTAGTGTGTCCCCTCTAGACCGAAACGATTTCTATCTTTCCGCAATTTTTCAATCATTTCACAAATAAAATGTATGTAATTCATGCCACTGATGTTATTTTAAATGTATTTCATGCCACGGATGTTATTATAAAAGTGTTTTATATCACTGATGTTATTATATCGATCGATTATTATAACAGAACAATATGATGTATTATAATTATTAATATATTATATCATTCAAATAAACACTTCATCAAATATTTTATATAACTTCGTCAAATTGCCGTCATGCTCGGAAGTTTACTTCCTTCTAAGCGGCTTTCATTGAATAATGAATAATGAAAGCCGCTTAGAAGGAAGTAAACTTCCGACGGCAATTTGACGAAGTCATTCAAATAAATGTATGTATTTCATGCCAGTGCTGTTACGTTGTCTCTCCATCCACTTTCTACAAGGCCGAAACGCCTCAAGGCCGAAACGTCCCAGGGCCGAAACGACTCAAGGCCGAAACGTCCAGATCCCATTTAAATGGGAGTTCTGAGTGGTTCTGGTTTTTAGCCTTTAGGAGAACAAATCGTATCACATCATAATTGGCTGGCCACTACACTGTAATTCTGACAGTCATAAACTGACATTGTATTGTATCACTGGTAAAAATAGTTCATAGACTGGAGCCAGTGAACTTGTAAGAAAAATCTAGGAAATAAATGAATATCGCTGTTTGCGTGCATGTCTGTTTCTGTAAGCTTTTACTGCAAGACTGCATGCCCGTGTTTTGAGAACAAAGATTTCCCCAGACCGCACCTCAACATAACTT
Organism: Pictodentalium vernedei; assembly: GCA_031216915.1. Taxonomy (NCBI): domain Eukaryota; kingdom Metazoa; phylum Mollusca; class Scaphopoda; order Dentaliida; family Dentaliidae; genus Pictodentalium; species Pictodentalium vernedei. The sequence continues at coordinate 312,489,926 of CM062296.1, read as the reverse complement.
GAATTCATCCAAACTCTGGCTGTTTCCAAGGGAATCGCGCTAAGTTCCCCACAAATGAAAAAGACACACTAAAAGTGTCAACAAATCACTTGTTTTATTTTATTCGTTGTCAACAATTTGTGAAGTGTACGTTCTCAATTAAAATTGAAACTGGGCTTTGAATCTGACAAAACCGGCAACGGATGGCATTGGCACTTCAAACTTTCAAACAATACCAAACTCACCAAAAACTACCTAACTTCGAAAATCACCTCATAACTTAATTATTTCTCATAGTTTCCAGCATTCTGCGACAATATATTTTACATGATGTCCTTTGAAAAGCCAAACATAATTAAATATTCGTTACAATGATTCTGGATTTTTTGCAAGTGGGAGGGCCACACCACCAGATGGCACCCCAAACTCTGTTGCATGGTATATAGAAAAAATATAACATCATGGATACGTACACACGCCACTGCGAGGGTGTGCACTATAATTTATACTGGGGATAACAGAAAGTCAGTCAATCTGGCTATGTTATTCCCCGCAGTATACATATGTGTTTTCATTTCACTTTGTTATCATTATTCTTGCAGACTGTTATGTGTATCTTTATTGTGAAATAAAGAGAATCAATCAATCCATCAAGTCCATCTAATTTGCATAATGTCTGCACGAGAAAAAAACCTGTATTATATGTGATGTATTCCATGTTACTAAATATTCATACATAGAGGATATGGAATGAGTGTTTTTCTCATATAATATTTATGAAACGAGGCTAAGAATTTTCTGTTTGGGCGAGCCGCTGGCGAGCCCAAACGGAAAATTCGGACAAGTTTCCTAAATATTATATGAGAAAAACACTCATTTCATATTCTATTTATCATATGATACACAAATGCACAGAAAACCACCAATGATTCTGCAACAAATGGTTAAATTAAAGGAATTTCAACTTTGAAAAGCATTGTGACTGAGACGCATCACTCATCATACTGTGAATTCACCGCAGGAAAAATATAGTTCTTTATTTTTGCCTAGATTTGTTTTCTATAAGACCGGCAATAAAAGCGTACTCCAATAATGTCCACAATAAAAAGAAAATTACGACATTTGTGGTATTGGAACTTAATATGACTTTTTAATACAATATAAGGCATCCTAAATAGAGAATGCAATGCAAAGTCTCCCAACTCGCACAATGTCACAGACACAAGACATTTGAAGGGTCACCCTAAACACTGAAATCCCCCAAATTTTGAAAATATCCTTAAACCTCCCAGATGATATAGAGGCTGCGATATCAGAATGGGGGTCATGCACATAACATTTTGAAGAGAAAATAGTAACGTGGAGCACAAAACCATATACATGTCAAATGATGACTATGCTGGTGCTGTGTATTGCAGTTTCTATTTAAAGGCTCTTAATCAAGTTAATGTCAGATGTTAATAAACCCGTAAAAAAGGACTGATGAAGCCAGGGGCGAAGTTATAAAAGTATAAATTTTATAGTAAATTTCCTTTCTTATTATACCTACCGAAATTGTTTACTACAGGCTTGCACTACAGTGGAAGAACCTAACTCAGATAAAATACTCTCTATTTTAATCTTTCCCAAGATTTGGGAAAGAAAAGTGGTGTAAAAACACCACGAAAAAATAAGCCAAAACTGGGTCGAGCGCCATCGGCGCACACCCAGTATGGGACGCTCTTCCATAGTACAAATCCATGACTTCCGTAACACAGTGCGCAATGCGTCAATTCGTCATTCTTATGATTCCGAACAACACAGGAGTTATGTGATCAGCAGGGAGGAAGGATTCTTACCCGAATAAGAAGACGGGAGGGCCTCCATGTAAAAAATTTCGGTAGGTATAATAAGAAAGGAAATTTACTATAAAATTTATACTTCTTATCAACCTACCTCAATTGTTTACTACAGGCTGAACAGACAAAAGGCTGGAGGGAATCACATAACCAACCCACACATAACTCAACAGCACTGGGACCGTGGACAGAGGAAGAGATCCCTAGGCCTATCAAACCATAGCATTACAAACATTAGAAAAGACAATGAAAGATGAGGCGTATGGTGAAGTGCGACGCACAGACAGAAAGGGCAGTAACAGCACAGAGCTGGAACTGACCCTGAAAAAAGCTGAAAGGCTGGAATAGACAACAGCCTGAGCGGAAGAAAGAGGTCCCCAAGGTTCTCTGTCGCAGATAAAAGGAGAATGCAGCATTTCTCCAGAAGGCTGCCAGTATAACATCAGTCATCCAACAACATGACAGAGTTATTAAAAGAGGAAGACAATGCACGCACCTCGTGGCAGAAAAAACAATTGGTATTACAATCACCAGTAGCTAGACGAGCGGAAGCTGCACGAATAGCAAGACAAGTCCATCAAGAAATGGATGCAGGAGAGATCTGGCATGTGGGAAAATGCATATTCATCCAGGAGAAAGGTGTGAATGCCCCCTACCCCCAAGCAGAGCAGTGCCCAAGAAAGTGACCATCTTGGAGTAAACTGCAAAGTCCTAGGCCTTTTCAAGGAAAAGAGCTGAACAAGCTTGGAGAGGCAAGGATGAGTGTCGAAACAATGCGGTATCACATAGGAAAAAAGTCTCCGAAGCATGGACATGTACCCATTGCTGGAGACCCCCAGAAACAAACATATACCAGAAATTCCGCAGGCGGTGTGATCGAAGTAGTGACAGAAGCAACAGAGTGATCGCACACCATCGACAGAAGAACCTTCCACTTAGCCACAGAGGCTAAACCAGTGGTGTGAGTGCCTCCTTGAAGAAGAAAAGCAACTCCACTGCGTGTCTCGAAAAACCACTACGGAGGAGACAGGACCCGATAAAAGACATGTGCGAAGGCACAATGAAGTCGGGTCAACTTGAAAACCTCCTCGGACGACTTTGGCAAAGAAAGTCGCGAGGTAGAGGGAGACATGCCGGAACCGTCGCTAACAGAGAGCGGAGCAGATTGATCCACACCCACCGAGGCGACGGGTGTGATCTAAAGGATTCGACGACTGCAGGTTCATATCTGGGTGAGAACCTGAGGCAGAATCGGAACTGGTAGGAAGGCGTAGCCGACAAGACCATCCCAAAGAAGGGCCAGAGCGTCCACGGCGAAAGCCAGAGCATCTGGACACGGGGACACGGATGGTTCCGACGAGTCACAAGAGATCGATGGAACCCGCCATGTGGAGCATCCACCTGGTGGAAATGACCTTGCCCTGACAGGACAGGGAGTCGGCTAGGACGTTTAGGCGACCGGGAATGTGACGAACAGCCACCCCGGCGTGGACATCCTGAGCGAGCAGTATAAGATCCCAAGCCAATTCGTACATTGGAACAGAGTGCGTGCCGCCCTGGTTCCAAATGTAAGCAACCACCGTCGAATGGTCGGACAACAGAAGGACCTGGCGATTCGACAGGTGAGGGATCCACTGCCTGAAACGCAGATAAGAGCAAGAAGCTCCTTCTGGTTGATGTGTAGAGCTGCATGATCCTGGTCCCACATCCCGTGAATGGAAAGACCTAGAGGATCCAACGTCGCACCCCATCCGAGATCGCTCGCATCTGCCGTCAGAACGCGATCGGACGTGGGTAAGTCCAACGGAACACCCTGCGAAAGCCACTGGACATCCGCCCAGAGGAGAAGGTGAGGATAAAGATATTCTGGAAACTGAAGCACCAGATCCAGAAAATCTACATTCGGCCTCCAACAACTGAGCAGAAAGTGTTGGAGAGGTCTGACACGCAGCCGACCAAGAGGAATGTGATCCGTCACCGAACAGCAGAGACCGATTAGCCGGAGAATACTCCGAGCCGTCGCGGATGTGGACTGGGACAGAGTCGGAGCAAAAGCTGAGAGAATCACAGCCTTGGCCTGGGGAACCGCCACCAAATTGAATTGTGTGCGGAAAGCCATCCCCAGATGATAAAACGACTGAGAAGGGACCCGGTCCGAATTCTCCTCGTTGACTCTGAAACCTAGCGACGTGAGCAAGCTCAACAGAGTGGCGACATCCGACTCCAGTGAGGCAGCATTGGAATGCCCCTGGAGGATATCGTCCAGATATGCCGATGTAGTCACCCTGGACTGTGTGCGATGGAAAGCTATCACATGCGACATCAGTCTGGTGAAGGCCCAAGGAACCAGGAACCAGGGCAGAAGGTCCAGGCGGCACAAAGACGTTGGTCCCCCAAAACTGGTCATGTGGCCAGAATGAGTGGACGGAAACGCTACAGAGTTCATAGTGTCCCACTAAGAACAACCGAATCCAATGATAACTGTGGTGCTCGACGGTGCAGAGACCACAGGAGAGGGTCCAGCCACTTCCAACTTTGCCGAGTTGAAGTCAGGGAAGGCTGAGGCCGATACCCCCACGTCTACACAACCAGACACCGCAGCAGACCACTGCAGGTATAAAACTACTGTGCTCAATGGCTGAGAGGACACAGTAGGGGGTTCAGTCGGCAGCCCCATCTGACTTCGCCGAGTGGAAGTCTGAGAAGGTTGAGGCCAAAACCCCACAACCACACTACAGACATCCCTGCAGACCCTGGCAGGGAGAAGCCGAGGCCGGCTAAAAACGGTGCCCAATGACATTGTAGACGGAACAGCAGTAGCAGCGGATACGATGGGAGCTGTTGGAACTGGCGGAAAAGCGGAGAGAGCCACCAAGCTCGGCCTCCAAAGGAGGAGTCACAACCCTAGTGACAGCCTCAGATGTCGACTGGAGAGGGCGCATAGTCCCGGAACCAGGCATCTCTACACCAGAAATCCAACAGCTCCCGCAGTATCCACCACGGTAAAACACTGCACATTCCCCACAGAAGGGGAATAACTCTCACCAGACATGGTCGAATCGGGAAGCCCCGAAACGACAGCGCCCCCCCCCCCCCCCCCTGCTGGTGCGGGAGAAGCTGCACATCCCCCACGGAGGGGGAGCAATTCTCACCAGACGTGGTCGAATCGGGCGACCCCGAAACGATAGCGTTCCCCACCCCCCGCGGGAGGAGCCGCACATTCCCCACGGAAGGGGTCAAACTCACATCATGTGATGTGCATGATTTGTGTGGGTGGGAGGCACATTGCTTTCACTTTCAGACAGCTTTTGCACCAGGTATTTTCTAGCACTGTGGTTAGACAGTCGCTTTCCATTTTGGGATATTCCAGCATTTGCAGCCATTCAAGGCATAAGAGAGGTAGTTTAATCACACCAATGGGTTGATGTTTTGAACTTTTGAACTGAGCGTAAAATCGGACATCGTGGCTTTGTTATTGTTTTGAAACAGTTCTATTTATAATCATGTGCATACGAATATTGCCCAGTTCTATTTTCTTCTGCCAATCAAATTGTGTAGTTTCCAAATTGACCAGTGAAATCGCTCGATGGCTTTATTTATCACTGATCAATATGAAATCAAAATATTGAATGTTTTGAAGTGAACAGAACGCACGTGTCATATGGTAAAAAAATTTATTCAAATCATAACTTTCATACAGAAGTTCTGTACAAACAACTGATTGCACTAATTTGGAAAATGGCTGCTGGCACCATCTTGAGTTTTGGATCGCACACAAAAACACTCATTCTCGTCCCACGGTGATAACAAAGATACCCAAGAAGTTTCATGAAGATCGGTTCATAAATACGGCCTCCAGCCTGAGCCGTATAGAAGTTGTTTACAAAAAACTGATTGGACTTAATTTCGATACAAAGTGTCTGCTGGCAGCCTTCTTGAAATTTGGTCAGCACCCATAAACACTCGTTCTCGTCCCAAGGTGATAACAAAGGTACCCAAGAAGTTTTGTGAAGATCGGTTCATAAATACAGCCCCTAGCCTGAGCTGTATTGGACATGTGTACTTACTGTGAGTGAGTAGCTCTGAAAAAAGCAAAGTTCATCTAATTTGCAGAATTTTTGCATGAGAAAAAAAACCTGTATTATATGTGATGTATCCCATGTTACTAAACATTCAGGCAAAAATTTATTCGAATCGGAACTTTCATACAGAAGTTCTGTACAAAAACATGATTGCACTAACTGAGGTACAAAAAGGCTGCTGGTGGCCATCTTGAATTTCAGACCGCATCCAAAACACTCATTCACGTCCCACGGTGATAACAAAGGTACCCAAGGAGTTTCGTAAAGATCGGTTCATAAATTCGACCTCTAGCCCGAGCCGTATTGAATTGTTGATGGTCAGACGGACAGACAGACGATGGGCCATGGAATAATCTCAAATTTGACAAGGTCAAAGTTGAGCTAAAAACCAGTGTAATTTAGCTATAGTGAGCCCTTCATTAGTTAATTTTTGACTTTTTTTCAGGCCATTGGAGGGATAATTTTAAACATCTAAGTCCACTATGAGGAATAATCTTTAGAAAGATTTTTTTTCTTCAGGACCACTTGACAGAATCTTTTTGATATATGGTATACAGCATCCTTACAGGGGTCAGCTACAAGTTTGTTCAAATCAAAGTACTTTGATTAATATTTGGGCTCCCTATTAGATCCCAAATTTTACTTGGTACACTATGAAGGATTTTCTTTAAAAATCTTCGTCTCATGAAGCCCCCCTCCCCCCACCCCCAGTTAGAATCTTGATAGATGACTCCACCCTAAGGGGAGTCAAAATCAAATTTTTAAAAATTAAGTTCACAGGTTAATATTTGGGCTTTCTATTTGGGCCCAAATTTTTGCTTAGTCCAATATCAGACTTGTTGAGATGCAGTTAGAATTTTTTGGTATTTGATATACAGCATTCTTAAGGGGGTCAGATTAAGCTTGTTCAAATACAGTCCCTGGGTTGATATTTGAGTTCTTTATGAAGGTGATGCTGTATTGGGAATATTTTTCAAAAATCTTTTGTATAATCAATCTATAGAAATATTTATACATAACATTCTTACGAAGTGGAGAGGGTAATTTCGAGTTTTTGTTCAAATAAAGTCCTTGGGTTAATAATTTTTAACTTGGTACTAAAGAGGATCATTCTTTAAAATCTTCTTGTAGAGAAACACAATTCAGAATGTTTTGATATTTCGTATACAACACCCTTCCCGAGATCAAATTCAAGATTGTTCAAAACGCTCATGATAATTCCATTAAGCTACTACCATTCCCAATTGACGTACCAACGCTTCTTTTTAGATATGAATTTTTGAATAACCAGGAGAACCAGCTTGTTTTTGAAGTGGTTCATGACTTTATTTTATAAAGTGGATGTTTTCACTAACTGTGAAAATCGCATTTCTTCAAAGATGAATCTTTCTCTGCTCTCTTTTAAGTCATTCTCTGTGTCGATCACACTGTAAATGAAAGTGTCAATGACACTGTAGCTCAACATGTCAAGACATGTACATGTTTAGTATGTGACACAGAAATGACAAACATCTAGGTAATGACCTGATAACAAATGTACATATAAAGTATTGTAACGGTCTGTACATAAATACTGGCCGTAGCCTGTAACAAATGTATAGGTAAAGTATTGTAAAGGTGGGTGACAGTCAGATGCTAAACTAGAAAAGAAACCTTTGAGTCCCAGAGTGGGTCAGACTGAACCCCAAAATATTTGTTTTCATAGCACAGTGATAACAAAGGCACCCCAAAACACACTCAATCCTGTCCCAAGGTGAAAACAAAGGTACCCAAGAAGTTTCATGAAGATCAGTTCATAAATACGAGCTGTAAAGAACTTGTGACAAAAAACTGATTGGACCTAATTTCGGTACAAAATGGCCACTGGCAGCCATCTTGAATTTTGGACCGCACTCAGAAACACTCGTTCTCGTCCCAAGGTGATAACAAAGGTACCCAAGAAGTTTCGTGAAGATTGGTTGATAAATACAGCCTCTAGCCCGAGCCATATTGACATGTGCACTTATAGTGTATAAGTAGCACTAAATAAATCACAAGAGGCCCCACGGGGCCTGAAGCGCTCATCTTGTACAGAACACAATTTAAACAGAGTCCAAGAATGAGTCTACATTAAGCAAGCCATCTCCATAGGCTACACTGTCAATCCTTGAGTCCCTCAGGAGTGACAAAAATAATCTGGGCATCATGCCTTTTCTTCAGTTGATCAAAAGTAAAATGTAGAGCTCCCCTATGAAGCCCCTTGATACAACCTATGTGGATTAATCTTAGTACCTCTAGAGGGTAGTGAATACAAAATTTTTAATTCTTCAGCAAAATGGCCAATTCCGGCTCCCATAGAGAGCTCAAATATTAACCCAGACTCTTGATTTGAACACAGTTAAATCTGACTTCCCTAGAGATGTTGTGTACCGAATATGAAAGCATTCTGACTGTTGGATCTGAAGAAGAGAAATTGTAAAGAAATTTCTTCGAATTGCACTAAGTTCAAATGTGGGCTACCATAGTGAGCCCAAATATTGACCTATGGATCCGATTTGAACAAACTTGAATCTGACCCCCCTAGAGATGTTGTTTACCAAATGTGAAAGCATTCTGACAAGTGAATCTGAAGAAGAAGATTTTTGAAGAAATTCCCTCATATTGTAGTAAGTTAAATTTCATGTTCCCATATGGAGCCCAAATATTAACCTAGGCACTCGAATTGAACAACCTGGAATCTGACCCCCCCTAGAGATGTTGTATACCAAATATAAAAGCATTCCGACTGGTGGATCTGAAGAAGAAAATTTTTAAAGAAATTTTCTCATATTGCACTAAGTAAAAATTTGGGCTACCATAGTGAGCCCAAATATATACCTAGGGATTTGATTTGAACAAACTTGAATCTGTCCCCCATAGAGATGTTGCATACCAAATATCAAAGCATTCTGACTGATGGATCTGAAGAAGAAGATTTTTTTAAATTACCCTCCATATTGAACAAAGATAAAATTTGGGCTTCCGTAGGAAGCCCAAATATTAACCTAGGGACTTGGTTTGAACAATCTAGAATCTGACCCTCATAACAATGATGTATACCAAATATTAAAAGATTCTGACTGGTGGTTCTGAAGAAGAAGATTTTTAAAGAATATTCCCCATATTACCCTATGTTAAAACTTCGGGCTCCTGTAGAGAGCCCAAATATGAACCAATGAGCTTTATTTCAACAAACTTTTATCTGACCCCCCTATGAATGCTGTATACCAAATATCAAAAAATTCTGATGATTGGTTCTGGAGAAAAGATTTTTTTAAATTTTTGCAAATATGCTGACTCAGCATTTTTTCGATGCCCATTACAGAACACCCTAACATAACCGATGGCAATTTTTTTTTACGATTCAATTCTACTGGTCATAAGGATACTTCATACCAAATAAAAGCTCTCTGTTCCGTGGGGTTTGGGAAATATGGGCGTTTGAAAATATTTCTATTTTTAGCTCCCAGGGTTCCCATGGATGCGGGAATTTTTTTTTTTGCATGGGTCAAGTACTTATGACCAAATACTACCACAAACCAAATTTGGTTCATACCGGACCATCGGTTCAGAAAATAGAAATTTTGGGCGGGGCCAAAAATCTTACCCCTCCTATTACAAAGCCAAATATTACTTTATGAATTTCTTTTGAACAAACTTGATTCTACACCTCATATGGAAGCTCCATAGCAAATATCAAGTCATTGTACACACTGGTTCTTGAGAAGAAGATTTTTTAAATATTTTGGAGCATTTTCCCCAACTCCCTCCCTATGGGGCTGGGCATGCCGAGTTGAACAAAAATGAAATGCCCCTTTGGGACCATCACTCACACAAACTTTCACTTGAATTGGCCCAGTGGCTTTGGAGGAGAAGACCAAAACATGGTGTTGACGGACGACGGACGGGAAGCGATGAGATTAGCTCAGCTTGACTTTGTCAAGATGAGCTAAAAATTCATCTAATTTGCATAATTTCTGCACGAGAAAAAAACCCGTACTGTATGTGATGTATTCCATTTTACTAAACATTCATTCAAAAATTTATTCAAATCAGAACTTTCATACAGAAGTTCTGTACAAAAGACTGATTGCACTAATTTTGGTACACAATGATTGCTGGGGGCCATCTTGAATTTTGGACCACACCCAAAAACACCCGTTCTCATCCCACGGTGATAACAAAGGTACCCAAGATGTTTCGTAAAGACCGGTTCGTAAATACGGCCTCTAGCCTGAGCCGTATAGAAGTTGTGTACAAAAAACTGATTAGACCTAATTTCGGTACGAAATGGCCACTGGCAGCCATCTTGAATTTTGGACCGCGCTCAGAAACACTCGTTCTCATCCCAAGGTGATAACAGAGGTACCCAAGAGGTTTCGTGAAGATCGGTTGATAAATACAGCCTCTAGCCCGAGCCGTATTGATATGTGCACTTACTGTGTGTAAGTTGCATTGAAAAAAATCAAAGTTCATCTAATTTGCATAATTTCTGCACGAGAAAAAACCCCGTATTATATGTGATGTATCTCATGGTACTAAACATTCACACCAAAAATTATTCAAGTCAGCACTTTCATATGGAAATTCTGTGCAAAAATCTAATTTTGTACAAAATGGCTGTCATCGGCCATCTTGAATTAGAGACCGCACCCAAAAACACTCGTTCTCGTCCAACGGTGATGCCAAAGGTACCCAAGAAGTTTCGTAAAGATCGGTTTATAAATGCGGCCTCTAGCCCGAGCTGTATTGGCATTTGCACTGACAGTGCTGAAAGTAACACTAAATACATCAAAGTTAGTCTAATTTGCATAATTTACGTACGAGAAAAAACCCTGTATTACATGTGATGTATCCCATGGTACTAAACATTCATACAAAAAATTATTCAAATCAGCACTTTCATATGGAAGTTCTGTACAAAAAGCAGATTTCTGCATCGTCGGTACAAAATGGCGGCTGGCAGCCAACTTGAATTTTGGATCGGACCCAAAAACACTCTTTCTCGTCCCACAGTCATAACAAAGGTACCCAAGAAGTTTTGTAAAGATTGGTTCATAAATACGGCCTCTAGCCCGAGCCGTATTGAATTGTTGACGGACAGATGGAGAGACGGCCAGATGGACAACTGGCCATGGCATAAGCTCAAATTTGGCTTCGCCAAAGTTGAGCTAAAAACATCTCTACCCCGCCCCATCTCCAAGTAAAGTGCATAGGCTGCATGTAATAATAACTGTTACGAAAATATAGGCAATAGACATTGTCTTCAAGCTGGTTTTTCTGTCCTTTCTTGTCTCACTTCCCTTTACTCTTTTTCCATCTTTCTTACTTTTCTCACATTCATGGTTTAAGCAATATCAGGTATAGTCGCCATATGTTCCTACAACTCACGCTTAATTTCCTATGCTTCAAGCTAACTTTGATCAGACTATTAGCCTTGCACTGGCCAGGGAATCGCACCCATACACTGTTGTGTTCCTGGATGCGATGCCCCACCCAGTTAGCTGGGCATCTTCCCAGACTATATTATAATTTTGAATATGGGTTATGATCTTGGGTAGCTTTGGACATGTTTAAGTAGTGTTTTTTACCACCTCAGATAATTGATATATTTCATGGTTTAGGGAGATGACGCACATAAGCTTTCAGCTTTTTGTCAAATCCCTCTATTATTCTGTTACTCTACATTGTTGAACAAATGTTATACAAGATATCTCATCCTACTTCGTTACTTTTTGTAAACATTTTGTTACATATGATATTCTTAAAGAATAAAATATTGTTTAAACCAAGACCCTCAACTGATATTTTTGGATCACTATGGGGATCGCAAATTTAAACTCAGTGTAATATGGTGAATAATCTTTAAAAATCTCCTTCTTCAGATCTACGATTCTGAATAGTTTGATATTTGGGAGGGGGGGGGGGTGGGGGCTGGGGGGGCAGACATACGTTTGTTGGGGTCAAGTCCCTAGATTTGTATTTAGATCATATAACTTCAATAATGTTCACTCAGTTCAGCAACTAATTCTAATAAAGTCATCATCTCAAGGAACTCTTATTGGTGTCGTCAAAAATGGCACCTCCAACTTTCAAGAAACATGCTTTAATCTCTTTGTCTTTAGGTTTCAGTCCCACAATTCCTTCTCTTCTTTCTATTGGTGGAATAACCATTTTTTTGTTCAACTTTTCTGAAGTCTTTTCAAGGCTGGAACTGTGGAAGCAACAAGTGAATTTCCAAACTTTTATTTTTGTGAACCCATTCTCTTTCTTCTTGGATTTCCTAAGTTGTATTCTTCCTCATTATTATTTACATTGCACAATGAAATCCTTGGTGCTAGGTCACAGTTTTATCAGCCGGTTAAGGGATCACATGGATGCCAGCTTTCCACAGTACTGATCCACTTTTGGAATTACGACTGTGACATTTGCTATTTGGGAAAAGGCGGCCCTATGATAGATGGGGCAGATGAGCATGGTTTATCGGTCATCAAGCTCTTTCGGCCAGAGGTGGCGGTGATTCAGTTAGGTGGTAATGATCTTTCCTCCGCTGATGACCCAGCCGACATGATGTTACAGGTGGCCCAGTTTGCTTCAATCCTACATCGTTCTTATGGCGTTAAAGCCATTGCGGTGTGTTACGATTTCTGGCAACGCAACCCGTTATACCAGTCATAATTAGGGGAAATCAATGCTCGACTTGAAAATCTGTGCATCCGTCCAGTCTATTTGTTGTTTTGGAAACATTGTTATTTCAATCAGTCCCAAGCTCTTCTGTTCGCATGGGATGGGGTGCACTTGATAGAAAAAGGGATGGTTCATTTTGATTACAGTGTCTGGACTGCTGTGTTACATGAGCACTGGAAGTTACACTTGCTTTCTAATGTTCAATCAACAGGCCAGGGTATTCTAGTGGGGTAAATGCAACGTCCACGGCTGGTTTGGGGCAGGATATAATATATAATGAGTATCACAGTGAAACCAGACTGGGGGGGGGGGGGGTAGTATAGGTGGTGTCTCAGACCACCTCTCTGTTACGGTTCACAGCGCAAGCAGTTACGACAAGGACTCTGGTGCAGATGCAGGCATTGATAAACTGGCTAACAGATTCCGTCAGCCACTTTCAACAGCATTAGCAATTGCAGCAAACAGCCTCTACGCCTCTTGATCCTTCAAATGTAGCAGGTATCTCAATGTTTCCGGATGCAGAAGCTCCTTTGTCATGTGGAAGAACTCTTGCAGGTCAACAAACTTCTGGTCATCACAATCTCTTCTTCACTCATCCTATTGTGCTACCCCACTGACATCTCAGATTCAGTGCTTTCCCAAGTAACAGACCCCTCTCTGTCTGTTTTTCACTCCCTGCTCACTCCTTTAGATGCTTTTATTCCTGTATCTGTCAAAGAACAAATTTCAACTGATATTCCTTTATTTACATGTCTGACTGCCTGATCAAAACTAAGCCATCCACTTCTGTCATCATTCTGGAACATTGTTCCTCAGGACCACCGTCTCTTTGTCTCACCCAACCTTGAAAGAATTTTCTGTTGCTAGACTCCTGGATAACTGCCTTTACTATCTTCATGTCTATATATACCCAGAAACTCCCATCCAATGTGCCTCACCCCATGCGATACTTTGCAAACATTAGGAATCTGACCCAAAAGGGCACAGACTGGTTTCAGTATGATGAACAATTCTGTGCTCTTATGGAGCCCATCAAGCTTCCATGGACCATGATTCACTGGGAGCGTATGGATCAGGTTACAATTCCAGTGCCCAGGAGCAGCAAGGCTCCCATAGGTCACAGAATTTTCAGATCAGCCAGGGAGGGGGGGGGGGGGGGGGGGGGAGGAAGCCTGGTAATTTTCGAGTCCCCACAGGAGAATGCTTCAGATGCTATGACAGACTCGAATGTCACACATCCTGACCATTCCCACACCGCTGTTACATCTGCCAAAAGAAACATCCCGACTCCTCATGCTGGATATGCCGTAGTAGGAAAACCTCCAATTTCACTGGGAACCTCCCACCTGTCAACTTCACTAACACCGCTAGTTAGTCACGCATACCGACACCAATAAATCTGGACATCCATGACAGCCATCTGACACATCTTAAAAACTGTTATCAACAATTTTTGATACACGGTTTTCGGGAGGGTTTCTCCTTGGGATTTTCAGGTGAACTAATGTCACAGCCTCCACCCAACAATTTGAAGACCGCTTTAGAAAATCTGGAGGTGGTACAAAACAAATTGGATAGGGAATTGCAAGCAGGTCACATTTTAGGTCCATTTCCATCTATACCATTCCCGCATTTCCATATTCTCTACTGGGAGTGGTTCCAAAGAAGCGGGCAGGCTCCTTTAGACTGATCCACTATAGCAATTCCCCCTGGAGCTTTGGTCAATGATGGGATCCCCCGAAAGTATCACGGGTGCAGTATTCAACCAATGAAGATGCCCATTTGGTGCATTAAATCCTGAGGCCCAGGGGGTTACATGGCCAAGGTGGACATCAAGGATGCTTTCCGGCTTCTTCCCATCTGCCTAGATGATTTCCACCTCCTGGGTTTTGTCTGGAAGGATATGTATTTTTATGACTGATCTCTCCCAATGGGGAGCTCCTCTTGCAGTCTTTTTGAATGCTTCAGCACTGCCCTTCAAGACATTTTGGAAACCCAAATCTCTACCACGGTAGTCTTCTTGTTAGATGATTTCTTTCTTTGTCATAAGGAAGATGAGTTGTGTTTGCAGGGCTTCCAAACCTTTCGAGCTCTGTGTCGGGACATAGGGGTGCCGTTAGCCGAAGATAAAACTTTGATGCCCACTCAGTGCATCAAATTTTTAGGCATTACTTTGGACAGTCTTAAGATGAAGACATGACTCCCATTGGAAAAGCTTCTCAAGAACTACAAGCCCTAATTGGTTTCCTCAACTTTGCATGTTCTGTGGTTCTCCCAGGGGGCCCTTTCCTTCGCCAACTCACTGATCTTACTAAGGGAATACAAAAGCCCACCACAGAATAAGGATAACCTCCACCATTCAAAAAGAACTGCACACATGGCTGGATCATTATAATGGCGCCTCCTTGTTCCTCCAAAACCAATGGTGCAATAGTCCCCGATTTCTCTGTACACCGATGTCTCGTCAAAGTTGGTTTGGGAGCTATCTTTGGGCACCAAAGGACTTATGGTGCTTGGCCAACAGCGTTTAGCCAGCTCCACATTTCTATTCTGGAATTGTACCCTACTGTTCTGTCAGTCAACCCATGGAGGCCATTGATGGCTAACCATTGTATCATTTTCCAAACAGAAAATGCATCCCTGGTCCCAGCCATTAATAGCCAAACCTGCCAGGACCCACAGCTGATGCACCTCATTTGCAGTCTTGTCCTTTTGTTTAAAATTCAATATTCTATTCAAAGGATCTCACAGGCCTGGCAAAGCTAATATTCATGCAGATGCCTTATCTCGTTTCAAGTCCACTAGTTTCAGGAAGTTTACCCCATAGCAGACGCACAACCTACGAAGATTCCAACTTGTCTACTACCGGGAGCCTTAATCGTGTAACACAAAACTAACAACAAGCATCGCTATCCCATTCCACTCACAACACAAACACTCGTGCCCTGGACCAGTTTGGTTCCTTTTATGGTTCAAAATTTTTCTGTGACCCCAATCCTCCCCATTTCACCACAATAAGCTGCAATGTTTATCTCTTGGCTTTATCAAAAAAAGCTCAGCTACCATTCCATCTTAACATATTTGTCTGTGCTGAGTTATGTCCACAAATTACATGGCCACGCTGACCCAATGAATGAAAGTGTCAATGACACTGTAGCTCAATTTGTGTAAGACATGTACATGTATAGTATGTGACACAGCAATGACAAACATCTAGGAAATGACCTGATAACAAAGGTACATATAAAGTATTGTAACAGTCTGTACATAAATGCTGAAAGCAGCCTGTAACAAATGTATAGGTAAAGTATTGTAAAGGTGTGTGACAGTCAGATGCTAAACTAGAAAAGAAATCTTTGAGTCCCAGCGTGGGTCTGACTAAACCCCAAAATATTTGTTCTCATAGCATTCCTGTCCCAAGGTGAAAACAAAGGTACCCAATAAGTTTCGTGAAGATCGGTTCATAAATACAGACTCTAGCCTGAGCCGTATTGACATGTGCACTTACTGTGTATAAGTGGCACTGAGTAAATCAAAGTTCATCTAATTTGCATAATTTCTGCATGAGAAAAAACCCTGTATTATATGTGATGTATTCTATGTTACTAAACATTCATACAAAAATTTATTCAAATCAGAACTCTCATACAGAAGTTCTGTACAAAAAACTGATTGCACTAATTTTGGTATAAAATGCTGGTGGCCATCTTGAATTTTGGACTGCATCCCAAAACACTCGTTCTCATCCCACGGTGATAACAAAGGTACCCAAGAAGTTTCGTAAAGATTGGTTCATAAATACGATCTCTATTCTGAGCCGTATGGAAGTTGTGTACAAAAAACTGATTAGACCACTAGCAGCCATCTTGAATTTTGGACTGCGCCCAGAAACACTTGTTCTCATCCCAAGGTGATAACAAAGGTACCAAAGACGTTTCGTGAAGATCAGTTCATAAATACAGCCCCTAGCCCAAGCTGTATTGACATGTGTACTTACTGAGTGTAAGTAGCACTGAAAAAATCAAAAGTTCATCTAATTTGCATAATTTCTGCATGAGACAAAAACCCGTATTATATGTGATGTATCCCATGGTACTAAACATTCACACAAAAAATTATTCAAATTAGCGCTTTCATATGGAAGTTCTGCACAAAAATCTGATTGCACCTAATTTTGTACAAAATGGCTGCCAGTGGCCATCTTGAATTTCGGACCAGACGCAAAAACACTCCTTCTCGTCCCACGGTGATAACAAAGGTACACAAGAAGTTTCGTAAAGATCGGTTCATAAATACAGCCTCTAGCCTGATCCATATTGGCATTTGCACTTACAGTGCTGAAAGTAACACTAAATAAATCGAAGTTAGTCTAATTTGCATAATTTACACACGAGAAAAAAACCTGTATTATATGTGATGTATCCAATGGTACTAAACATTCATACAAAAAATTATTCAAATCAGAGCTTTCATATGAAAGTTCTGAGCAAAAAATCTGATTGCACCTAATTTTGTACAAAATGGCTGCCAGCGGCCATCTTGAATTTCAGACCGGACCCCAAAACACTTGTTCTCGTCCCATGGTGATAGCAAAGGTACCCAAGAAGTTTCGTAAAGATCGGTTCATAAATACGGCCTCTAGCCCAAGCCGTGTTGATGGCACAACGGATGGACAGACAGACGGACGACGGGCCATGACAATACCTCAAATTTGTCTTCGCCAAAGTTGAGCTAAAAATGTTTTGTCAAAAGGTGCTTCCAGGTTGTCAAACATTTCTGCCATAGACCTGATCTCTGGTTACCAATTACCTTGCCAATACTCAATCAACTCCTTTCAGCCTTAACCCACAGCGAGCCATGTTCACATTGGCATTCTTTGCCCTGTTGCACATAAGCGAATTTACAGTCATGTCCAATACAAGTCATGGCCATCTTGATGATGCCTGTTTCAGGTGGGATGTGCAAAGAGTGATTCTTACACTGCGTTCCTTTAAACATGTGGTACCCAGATTACCCTTTTCAGTGCACCTGTCTCTAAAGTCTCATCCTCTGCATACCCAGTTGCCACGGTCCAGGCATACATTTGTCGTCCTCAAATCCCCTCTCCTTACTTTATATCCCGCATAGGTGGACCAGTTACTTTTCGTCAATACTGTGTCAATGTCTTAATTTTTTGGGTTTGGAAACTTTGGATACATCCCTTTATAAGACAAACAGCTTCAGAATTGGCGGGGCAACTAATTTGGCGTGCGAGGGCTTCTCACATATACAGACCCGTTAGCTAGGTCATTGGGAATCGGATGCATTTAAACTGTATTTGCCGGATATTCCAATTGCATTAACAGATGGGGAGAGAGGGCGGGGAGCGGGTGGCATGAGCTGCCTGTAGGATTCCCTAGGCTGCCAATGGCTTAAAGTGTGCCACCTATGGAAAACATTAATTCATTTTGATGGGGGAAAGTCTTTTCAATGTCTTAGCATCAAATGGCTTAGGCAGTCTTATACTATTGTTTTATGAGGCATATACACTCCCTGGCATCAAATGTTTGGGCAAATATTTACTTAGTTCAATAAACCAGCCACCCATGGGGTGGTCCATATTCATTATATTCAGCTCGGTTCTGCAAAATCTGTTTGCAAACAAGCATCACCCCGACCGTCTGGGTAGGAGGTGGTTAGTGAAAGGGGGCCCACACATAAAAATAATTAAATAACTTTATTGCTCTGTAATGTTGGCTCTAACCATAGATGTAGGCCCCGGATATATTATTCAAATGAGACCAAATAAAATACCAAATCGAATACTGCATACTATTTTGCAAACCGAATTGAATACAAAACAATTGCTACCAGTAGTACTTCAACAAAAAAAAAATTCCTTTAAAATCCAGTATATAAAATTAAGTTAACCTGTCACAGATGACATATTAAGTTGTCTTTTCCATGTAGACAGACCAGCAATTGATCATGTGCGTTCCGCGATTGGCAAATTCACACAAGCATTCTGCTGTTGGGGCCATATTTTCTGCACAACCAAATTCTCTATGTATCTCAGAAAGTCTGGGTTCATTTAAAATACAGAACTTTCTGATCCCAAAGGATGTCCCAATTCCAAGGAAGTTTGAGGAACTTCCAGTTATGTGATGGAATAATTGGTTCATTTTAATATTGAAACAGTCATCACAGAATTGGAAATAGACTTTTTTTTAATGTTGCAAGTTCGCCATCACTCAATGATTCAGTCGCTTGTTGAAAATCTGAGGCTGTTGAGACTTCCGGCATCATTATTTCTACAAGTTGGTTACACATGGTTGGCAACATTGTAGGCTATATGATGCACATGTTTTCACGCTGTGATTTTTTAAAAAGTTGCAGATTATTTGGACATAGATTTATCTTCTTCGCATTGATATTCGTTGTATTTCAACAACCCCAAAAATATTGAAGACATTCAATAGATAATCAGCACCGATTGCCAAATCAAATTCAAATAGAATATTACAATTGGATCGAATCTAATACCATTTCGAATACCGAACATTCACAGAGGATCTATATAAATGCCAATTAAATTTTTGAAACAATTTTGATCAGGTGAGTGTCTCAGACTCCATGGGACCTCTTCTTTAAGGTTTTGTATGTTACCATAATGAGTGATAAATACTGTTTGGTGATTTCTGGTCCAAAGCAATTGACATTTAACTTAATGGGGATTAATATGGTTGGTACACAACAACTGCCGTGGACAAGTCTAATTCCACAGGTTCGCAATATTTCCACTGATGCAATAATATTACATTCAAAACACTAATTACAGGAATTATCATCAAAAATTTAATTGATGAAGCCCCGGGTACAACCCGGTGTTTCATTAATTACAATTTTTGCTGCTGATGATTTTTTTATTATCTGAAAATTGCACACGTGGACATCACTGCCATGGAGTGGATTACAACTAGTCCACATCGACTGTTCTGAAGGTGAATAGGCGTGTGAAGAGAATATGTGTTCCATCACATCCCAGGTATGCAAAGATCAGTAATTTCTCTCTTGTGACGATAGCTGGAGCTGGCATATTAGTATTTAGCAACCTTATGGGAGAAGGATTAAAATATTTTTTTCAATTCAAGTTCCTTGATTCATATTTGAACTCCTTATGGGAGGAAACTCTTTGAAAACCATGTTCTTCTGACTCCAGTGAAATTTTTTTTTTTTTTTTTTTCGTTTTTGATAATTTGTATACAGCATCTTTGTGTGGGGGGTGGGGGGGAGCATATTTGAGTTTGTTTTAAAGCTGAACACTGGGTTTTTGTATTTGTGTTTCTTATAAGATCTCAAATACTTATTAGTGCAATACGATTATTTTTGTAAATGAAGGGCTTTATGACTGTGTGGGTTGTCTGCATCTCTTAGGGTTTGGAAGGAAAAAGTCTTTTAACAATATATACATTTATTAACTCTATATAGCATCTCACATACTTACAAACTATATACACAAACTGAGAACTATATTTGGTGTTTTTACATCGCTGACTTAACCTCAACTTTCTGCTATATCAATAGCTCCCCACTGGATAATTGTAAAAAACTCACCCATATCTAATTCTCTGAAATCCATTGGCTAGAATGGTATTTGACTGTTAGCCAAGAGCCATTTAAAAACTACTTTTTAAAAGTTGGAATGGGTGAAACTGTCAGAAACCATCTCAAAGTGCTGGGTATGACATCCAGAAGGGCCATCAAGTGTGAAGCTTTGTCCAATCAGCATCAAAGATGACATTTTGAGTGGTGTATGGCACAACATTTGAATCTCAGGACATGGAGGAGCAGCCATTAGTCAGACAAGAGTAGGTTCCTGCTTCATGTCACAGATGGTCCCATGAGAATGTGAAGGCATAGAAATACTGCTTATATGCCCAGGAACATCAGACCTACTGTTCCTTGAGAAGGATCAATAATGATCTGAAGATACCTCTCTCTTGATTGTAAATTTGATATGGTGACTGCATGTGGGAATCTCAATGGTCATCAGTACATCCGGGACATTCTCAATCCGGTTGCCGTGCCTCATTTTGATGACCACCTATTGGCTACTCACCCTTTATTCAAGGACGACACTGCAAGGCCACACAATTCCCATGCTCAGGGAGCATTCCTCCAGAACAATGGTATTACAACACTACCTTGGCCTGCAATGAGCCCTGATTTTAATCTCATAGAACACATCTGGGACCTTCTTGGACTTCGTGCGCAGGCAAGGGATCCGCCTTTACAGAATTTGGCCAATTTGGAAGCTGCATTGCATGAGGAGTGGTAGCAGTTGCCCCTGGAACATATCAGATAACTCACTGGTAGCAATAGGAGGAAGGTTCAAGCTGTCATCCAGGCACGTGATGGTACACTCGCTACTAACGTCAGTCACTGCTACTGTGTGTTCAAGAGATGACAAGTTCCATTTTTTGACAGTAATTACCGGCATTGTTTCATTATGGGCCGTTCCAGCAATGAACTTGTCGAGAGAACACTTATCTGTCACTAATATTTGTGATGAAAGTGTAATTAGTGCCATTAAAATACTGCATATTTTCATCATTGTGTTGCCTTTCATCTGTCAATAGACCATTCTTCCCGCAATCAATCCCTTTTGGTCATCTGAAAAATAGCATGAAAGTAATGACAGTTTCTATTGACACCACTGCAAAAAAATAAAATAAAACTAAGTTCCAGGTATATATGTATCTCATAATTTACATTTTTGAGCAACTTGATTTTTCAAAACAGACTTGCTATGAATATTTTTTGGCTTAGTTACTGAAGCACAAGCTATCAGAATGAACTTTGGGATTAAATACAAAAATCAAATCACTTTTTCTACCCCAATATTTGCTCAAGTAAATTGGTAATTAAAGGTTTTGTTTTACACATTGGTTTGAAAAGTGTGGTAAGCTTCTAAATGTACTTGTATTTATGGCTTTAAATTAATTTCAATTTATCAAAATTGCAACCTGAAGCGCTATTAAATTATGTTCATTTCGGATCAACCATGAATAAAATTCCATCACTTTCTAAGGACCACAACCTCACACTGTAACATACACAGACTCAATCATACACAGCCATGCACAGAACAAATATAAATAAATATAAAATGCCAAAATGGGTTGCCGGCAATTTCGATTTTTTTTTCCAGAAAATGACAAAATATTCATTCTAGGCAAAATCCCAATGTACCAGTCCAATAGCCAGGACATGAATCAGGACATGAATCAAAGTGAAATTTAACCATAATATACACTTGGAATTTAATTAAGCACCCCTAATTTTCCCGCAGTGGTGTTAATAGAAACTGTCACTACTTTCATGCTATCTTCAAGATGGCCAAAAGTGATTGTTTGTGGAAAGAATGGTCTATTGACAAATGAAAGACAACACAATGATGAAAATATGCAATATTTTAATGGCACTAATTACACATATCTGTCACTAATGTTTTTGAAGGAAAAATGTTCTCATCCTTGCCATGTCAACATTTATTGACCAGAGGCTCAAGTGAGCCTAAAACACTCACCTGGCTCAAATTGTCAGATGAGATGAGTGTATCAGTAAGTGATCAGCAGCAAGAGCAATTTGCTATGACACAATCAAAGGCAACTTTTTTGGCCATTCATTTCTGCTGGTCCCAGAAAGCTTCCAAGGAAGCTCTGTTCTGTGAAGTATTCAAAAAAACAACCGAATTAAATTTTTGTTTTGTTTTCAACTACTGTGGTTCTCTCTATCTAGCCCCCACCCCCACCCCCAATTTTTTTTTTTTTAAAACAAGTGACTCGATTTGAACAGAACTTGAATTTGACACTTCTGTTGGAAACTGTTCATAAACTAATGTTGTGTATTATTCCGGTGTTCCGCAAATTATGCGCGATTTCGTTTCATTTTAGGTTTACCGCCCTTATTATATGTATGGCTAAAGAGTGTCGTGGCCATGTTTTTTTTGTTTGAATACAAGTTCGAAAGTTTGAACTATTCTCTCAATTTCTATTCCCATTAACTTCTAGAAATGTTACATAACAAATATGAAAGGATTCTCACTAGTGGACCTGAAGAAGAAGAATTTTCAAGACATTTTCTCATATTGCACTAAGTTAAACTTTGGCCTTCAATAAAAAGCCCAAATATTAACCCATGGACCTGATTTGAACAATCTGCAATCTAATCCTCCCACAGGTGTTGTAGACCAAATATCAAAAGAATCTGACAGCTGGATCTGAAGGAGATGATTTTAAATGTTAATTCCCCATACTGTACTTAGTAAATATTTGGGCTCCCTTGGAGAACCCAAATATTAACCCAGGAACTCGATTCGAACAAATTTGAACCTTACACCTCAAGAGATGTCACATACTAGTGAGTTTGAAAAAGAAGATTTTTTAAGAAATTTTCTCATATTGCACTGAGTTCAAATTTGGGCTCCAATAAAGAGCCCAAATATTCATCCAGGGATCACATTTGAACATACTTGAATCTAACCTCCCTAGAGATGCTGCATACCAAATATCAAAAGAATCTGACTGGTGAATCTGAAAAAGAAAATTTTTAAAGATTATTCCCTATATTGCACCAAGTTAATATTCAGGCTCCAGCAGGAAGCACAAATATTAACCCAGGGAATTGATTTGAACAAATTCAAATCTTACACCTCTAGAGATGTCACATACCAAATATGAAAGGATTCTCACTAATGGGTCTGAAAAGAAGATTTTTAAAGAAATTTTCTCATATTGCGCTAAGTTCAAATTTGGGCTCCAATAAAGAGCCCAAATATTCATCCAGGGACCCCATTTGAACAAACTTGAATCTAACCCTCTAGAGATGCTGCATACCAAATATCAAAAGAATCTGACAGGTGGATCTGAAGAAGATTTTTAAAGCTTATTCCCCATATTGCACCAAGTTAATTATCTGGGCTTCTTTATTGAGTCCAAATTTGAACTGAGGGGCTTGATTTGAACACACTTGTTATTTGACCATCTTATGGATGCTGTATACCAAATATCAAAAGATTCTGATCAGCTGTTTGGAAGAAAATATTTTTTTCAATTTTTGCAAATATGCTGACTCCGCACTTTTCCAAATGCCCCTACAGAACACGCTGACACTACCAATAATCTTTTTTTTTTAAATGCCCCTACAGAACACGCTGACACTACCAATAATCTTTTTTTTTTTTAATCCATTCTACTGGTCAAAAGGATGCTTCATATCAAATAACAGTTCTCTGTTCCATGCAGTTTGGGAAATATGGGCATTTGAATTTTTTCTATTTTTAGCCCCCTGGGGTACCCACGGGGCTACAAAAAAAGAAAAATTCGGGCATCAATCAAGTACTTTGGACCCACTTATACTATATGCCAAATTTGGTTCAATCGGCCCATCAGTTCTTGAAATAGAAATTTTGGGAACACTTCACCACCTCTGCTCTTCACCACAGAATATAACTGATACATTTCAAAGATAAAGAAGACCTTATTAAAACACTGGCACCTCTTAGAACGGCTGCCTCCACTAACAAGGGCACCACCAGGCATGGCTAAATACGGCCGTTCTAAGTCAAAAAAGGGACATAACTCATGTAAAAATAATTGGACAGAACCCATTTTCAAACTTGGGTCAGTATTATTAGCTGGAAAATGCACATACCAACTTTGGTTGAGATCAAATAATTCAAACTGGAGTTATTAGTCAGATACCAAAAATGTTAATAAATGGTCAAAAAAGGGCAGTAACTCCACATTTTTTTAACTTAATAATTTAGCGGGGGAGGAATTCGTCACATACAGGTGAATTGTGCACTTGGTGATACCTTCTTGAAATTTGGCACACTGTTAGTGTAGGCTATGAGGTTCTCAAAAACGATCGGCTACAAGTTGACACCGACCGGTGGCGACCAGTAGCGGCACAATCCAAAATGGCCGCCAGCGGCTGAAGGGAACCTCCTTTTCGACGGTCTACCGACTATACATCCGATTGTAAGGGCGCGAAAGTGAACTCTGATCCACGCACGTGTTGGAAACAGACGTGGGAGATGATGTAGAATAAAACGAGATTCTCTATACGGACGCATCAATTTCTTGGAACTTGAAAAGAGCGTTGTTTCTCCGGGATCAGCGTCATTCAGGCAAACCTGAATGACGCTGATCCCGGAGAAACAACGCTCTTTATGAAGCAGTCTCTTTGCCATACAATCTCTTGTTTGGCGTAATTCCGCAAGCAATTCTGATTTGTCTGTCGAAATTAATTCGAGAACGCGATTGTTCACAAAAATCATTCACAGAATGAGTGAGAATCCTCTTCGTGTACGGACTAGTACTGACTGGGAACGTTGTTGCTTTTGCCAGCAAGACAGTTCCAAGAAATTGATGCGTCCGTATAGAGAATCTCGTTTTCATGACGCCTATAAAGCTATTGAGGAAGACATAACGCGCTTCCTAGATAATGGCGTTGAGCTTCCATATAATTTGACCATTGATTGTTTGATGAGAGAGAGTGATGAGTGTATGTCGATGTCACTGTTGACGAATAAGGCAATATATCATAAGACATGCCGTGACAGTATTCGGACTCACATCGTACAGCGCGTGCTACACAAGCGAGAGCGAAATGAGGCAGTGGCATCCTGCTCCACGCTGAGTCCTAAAAGAACACGGACAAGTTTTGAATCTGGCTGTGACAGGAAACTGCCCCAGTGTGTTTATTGTCACAAACGCGAAGGTGACAGCAGTGAGCCTATTTGCAGATCAATGTCTGATAACAATAAACTCAAAATTATGGCAAAGGAAGCCGAGAACTGGGTTGTTTTTTCTCGGGTCAATGCAGCATTTGATTCCGCTGCTAGTGATCTTTACTATCACAAAACCTGTTATTGTAAGCTTGCCAATGAAGCACGAGCGGCTAAATCTAAAAAGTCGAAGAACGCCGAACATTCCGCGTCAGGCCTGCCCTATGACCCTCTCGTTATGGCAGAGCTCATAACATTTGTTGAACACAACGATTCCGCGATGAAGCTTGTCGATCTCAAGAATCTGTACAGTCGGAGGTTGAAGCAAGTCGGTTCTGATTGGCTTAGTGAAGAAATACATTCCACTCGATTCAAAGAACATTTGTTGCAGAAATTGGGCGATGGCTGGGACGCCTTCACACAGGGTAGAGATGTGTTTATTTCAAGTAGGTTTCGAGTTGGCTCCTTGTTGTCCGAATCTTCAACTCGTATAGTGTCTGAGGAAGAGGCAAAAAAGATAGTTGATGTGGGTCTTCTTCTGCGTAAACACATACTCATATCTCAAGCTCCTTTCACGGGATCATTTTCATCTTATTGCTTGAGCGAGCCTGTACCCAACTCACTCCTGACTCTTCTTAGAGTTCTACTTGAGGGCACATGTAGTATACAGAACTTAGGCGATGATGAGACTGTTAATGCCAAGACTCGAGTGGCTTGTACTATTTCACAGATGTTGATCAGCAATTCAGCGAAACGCTCCGAACATGCACAAAATGTTCACCAGAGACGTGACAGAGAAACTCCAATGCCTCTTTATGTGGGTTTGAAGTTGCATGCCCATGATCGTATGAAAAATCTTATCAGAGATTTTCATCAAATGGGACTCTCTGTCTCTTATGATCGCGTAATGGATGTTCGCAGGAGTTTCGCGAGAGCTGTTTCACTGCGGTTCAAGAACGAAGGTGTTGTAGTCCCAGCTAACTGCAAACGTAATGTTTTCTCGATAGGAACCACTGATAACATTGATGTATCTGGTAGATCTGATATGCATGGTACGTCCATCACACTCATTGGTCAACTGAGCAGGGACAATGTGGGTACTGATCCCCCACCACTGAGTTTAGATGTTCCAGAAGACACACAAATTGAACTCCCAGACGACTATGCATTTGTTCCTTTCGTTGAAGACTTTGGTGGGGACATCAGGCTTGAATCTCCAGATGAATGTAATGTACGGCCCAATGAATATGCAGATTTGAACGTGGGAGAGAATGACTGGTTGTCTCATGTGTCACAGATCAGCAATAAAGGGAAGGTTGATGGCAGCTGGCAGCTTGATGAAGTCCCTGTGACCTTTTCAGGCTTCTTTTCAAAACATGAAGATCAAGACAATGTCAAACCTCGTGCAGTTATTGGGGTATTCCCTGTTTTCAGTGAGCAGAAAGCGGACTCACTCAGTATGCAGAAGCATGCTATGTATGTGGTCAGGGAAGCTACTGCTTTCGTAAACCCCGGCCAGATACCTGTCATTGAAGGTGACTGTCCGTTGTATGCCAGGCAGAAAAAATGTCAATGGCTGTTCCCAGAGGAGATAGGTGAGGATCGAATGGTGTGTATGATTGGATTCCTGCATCTTGAAATGTGCACCCAAGAAGCTGGTGGTAAGCTTATGGGTGGTTCTGGTTGGGAGCGAATGTTTCACCTCGCAAAGATATTCACACCCGGTGTAGCATCATCCCTACTTGGTGGGAAACATGTCAAGAGGACGCGACAGGCATATCTTCTCACTCTAGCTTGGCTTGAGATCCTCAGAAAGAATGCTTATGAGATTTACTGTCAGCAGACTGGGCCCCATGAGTCATTTGAAATGTGGGAACAGAGGATTCTTTCACAATCTCCAACTGCGCGCTATTGGGGTGAAATCGTTCGGAACTTTCTCTTGACAAGCTGTCAATTCGTTCGGAACCAACGAATCGGTAACTGGCCTGGTACACTGTGTTCTATCGATGAGTTGTGCAGTTACTTTTTTGCCCTAGGACATACAAATTATTGTCGGTGGGTCCCCGTATTTCTGAGAGACATGTCTCAGCTACCCAGGCGGCATCCTTCAATCCACAACAAATTCATGGAAGGCCATTTTGTGGTCCAGCGTAGTGAGAGGAAGTTCAGTATGATGGGTTTAGATCAGAGCCAAGAACATAGTATCCAACTACTCAAAGAAGACAGTGGTCCAAAAGGTCTCTATGGCCAGGCTGAAGAGAAAGTCGTTATTGAGCTTTCAAGGTCAGAAGTTCTGCGTGTTATAGATGAGTATGAATATGCAAGTTTCCACACAACATCATCAGATAACACGGAACACCCGGAAAGTTCGGTATCAGAGCAGAAAAAATTTCTGAATCAATTGAAATCTCTCCTCGATCTGGTGAATCAGGGACTCATTATCAACCCTTATGATGAAACTAGTGGTCAGCTGGTGACATTAGATACTGGTGAATATATGGACCCCGAAGTTAGTAAGAGTTTACGGTCATTACCCGAAAGGGGCAAGCATTTATATTCCACTTTCTTGAAGGAAAGGCTTGTGGAATGCACCGTACCCCTGAATGATGTTATTCCCAAGGCAAATATATATACCTTCCTTAACCCACCCCCAGCCAACCTGGACAAAGGCCGAGACAAACTCATGTCAAGTAAAGCAACTGCCGCAATAGTTACCCAGATGTTCGTTTCACTGCAAGCCCGGCCTGATTCAAACATGGATGAGTTTTTCATGCACGAGAATGCACGTGATCCGCCAGCATTATCCGATAGAGGTAAGCTACGGAGTGGGACAAAATCTCAAATTCTCAATTGTTTACCAGCTATTCCTGCACAAGGGAAGAATTCAGCAGCTAGACAAGCTTCAGTTGTCATCTTGGATATGCCTGCTGTAGTCCATGTAATCAAACCACAGAAAGCGGATCTGTTTGGAGAATATGCTCGATTGCAATTATTGCCATACATCGAATCTCTGATTAACACGAACACCACAAGGGTTGATGCGATCTATGACTGTTACCCCGAAGGCAGTTTGAAGAATCAGACGCGAGCAAAACGCCTCGGTGAGACAGCAGTTAGGTTGATACGGGTGTCCGAGAACGTCCCTTTACCTAAAGGGAAGAATTGGCAGGCATTCTTGAAAGTTAGTGAGAATAAAGACGAATTTTTCAAGTTCCTGTCTGCTGAACTGCTGAAATTAACATCAACATCCGAGTACCAGTTGTTAACGACATCAGGAGAATATGTACTATGCAATAAGGATGTTAGCTTATGTGACATATCTCCATCGAACCACGAGGAAGCAGACACGCGCATGATGCTTCATCTCAACCATGCAGTCTCACAAGGTCACAAAATAGCTTTTCTTCGCACGGTTGATTCTGATGTCGTCATTCTGTCTTTGCACCATTTCGCAACATTCCGTGACCTTGGACTCAGTGAGCTGTGGATTGGGTTTGGAATTGGAAAGGCATATAAAGATATGCCAATTCATGAGATAGCTTCACAACTTGGACCTGATTACTGTAAGGCCCTGACTTTCTTCCACGCCTTCACAGGTTGTGATGTAACATCCAGCATGCTCGGCATTGGGAAGAAGACAGGATGGAATGCATGGATGAATTTTCCCGCATCAACTGAAATGATGATAGAATTGACTGAGAATCCGCAAGTCTTTTCAGAGGATTCCCCTCATATGCAGCATATCGAAAAACTCACCATACAGATGTACAGTAACAGTTGTGTCAGTACACGTGTCAATGATGCGAGACGGCATATGTTCACACATGGCCTTAAGTCTATGGAAAACATCCCGCCCACCAAAGCAGCTCTGTATCAACATGTAAAAAGGGTAATTCTTGTGTCATCTTTCATTTGGCATCGTGCTCTGCAGAAACACTTATGTGTGCCAGACCCATCACAGTACGGATGGGAGTGGAATCCACGTCTCAATATTCTGGTCCCATTTTGGACTCACCTAGGAGACGCAAGTGCTGCATGTGCACTGATGCTCCACTGTAGTTGTGCCAAGGCCTGCAAGGGCAATTGCAAATGCTTGAAAGCTGGATTAAGGTGCACACCTTTGTGTAAGTGTGAAGGTGGCTGTTGTAACAATATTGAGTAGTATACTGTCATGTTAGGACCAGTCATCTCCTATTCTGGTATTTTTTTTTCCATTTTCGGCCAGTTAACACATGTCATGTTTCTAGTTGAGTTGATTTTGCTAACAAATGTTCATCCCATGTGGCTTGCTACATTGTCCGGGGTATAGGAATACAGTTTTAGATTTCGGAAAATAGTCTGTTATTTACTGCACAAGACGGTGTTAATTCATGCATAGCATGATACAATATCCCCAACTATTTTGCCTCTGTACAACAGTTGATACCTTCGTTCACCCGTGTGTTCATCTATGGTATCCTTGTCTTTCTCTGGCCATAGGCCACATGTGACTAGTCAGTTCCTACTCCATAGCAAATCAACTTGGAAATCCTTCATCTTGTAGCGCACTCATGTCTCAATGAATCCATACCTGAGTTGATCTAATAAATCTAACGTAAGGTATCAAATTGCCATACCGGATCATATTTCGATAAGTTATTCGCTAAAACATTTCGACCACTCATCGACATCAAAGGTCATGTTTTGGCTCCCAGTGGTGGCTATATCTCTATATCCCTGGTAAAGTAGCATACCATGAGGGATGGGCATTAAGTGTCGGCAACATTAATCCTGACTTGGAACACACCACATCTTAACTGGCCGAAAATGAAGAATACTACTTGTAGTCAAAAAATATTCCTGTACCTCGAATGACTGCAAACATACACTCACCCCTTCTAGTCCCATTTTGCCAATGTTCTATACTGGCAAGATAACATTGTATAATTAACAACGGGAACTAATGCATCCCGAGTTCATTCCAGCACTGCCCTTGCTGGCAGACGTGTCGCTATGGTGTTGAGATTGAACCAGAACTCCTCTAGAAATTTGATAGTTTTATTTTCTTAGAAAATAAATCTATCGAAAATGCCGGAAGTTGAGAATAGACTGTCACTTTAATTGGATTATCAAATGTCCAAGTATCCCCACTGCTGCATACTATCGAGTACCCTTGTTCATGTGTTGACAGGAATCTCTCATACCATGTTCATTTGACCATTGCATTCCCGAGAAACATTCAACACTAATTTATCTACGGACGGACGATCATACTGACAGTCAGACACACAGACGCACACATCGACGGAAATTCTGATCCCATTATCCATTAATCTTCCCCCCAACTTGTTCCAAGGGCTTCACTCCATCATTCACATCAATTACAGCACATGTATGGTGTTAGGTTTGGAGCTTCAGTTGTGCGATCGGCGAAAATAGCTTTTTTTCGATCCGCTTGGCGGCCATTTTGGATTTCGCTGCTAGTGGTGGCTAGAGGATGGTGCCAACTTGTAGCCGATCGATTTTGAAATCTCTGATGCCTACCCTTACATCATGCCAAATTTCAGGAAGGTATCACCAAGTGCACAATTCTAGCGAATTCCTCCCCCGCTAATTCACCTGTTTTCACATTAAGCGATCTGAGGTCTTCACAAAATAAAAAAAAATGGAAGCATCCTTTTTATTCGTAAGATAACTTCTGAAGGGCTGCAAGGCTGCTGTTGAAGATTCTCCTCACCGTTTACAATGGTAGCATCCATTCATTGACAGGTTAACTTCATTGATAACGATTGACGATAGATGGCGCCAAGGAAGAGGACATTTTGATGATCGTAACAGCTATAAACGGCGAGGATTCTTGTCGTTTAAAAAAAAAGGAGTTATCTGCTCCTGTCACGTGCACAACGACAATTGATGATCAACATGGGTGCAAAGTTTGAACAATAAAGAAAGTAAAATATCGAAGGAGTAGGCAATACAACAGTGTAATGTTTCAAGTACTAAAAGGGGGCATAATTCTGGAAATATAAAAGAGTTACCTGCTTTTGTCACATGCACAACAGCAATTGGAGATCAACATGTGTGCAAAGTTTGAACAATAGAGCATGTAAAATGTTGAAGAAGGCGACACAATACTGTAATGTTTTAAGTACTAAAAGGGGGCATAACTCTAGAAATACAAAATGGAGTTACCTGCTCTTGTCACATGCACAATGACAATTGATGATCAACATGTGTGCAAAGTTTGAACAATATAGCCTGTAAAATGTTTAAGCAGTAGGCGACAAAATACTGTAATGTTTCAAGTTCTAAAAGGGGGACATAACTCTGGAAATACAAAACAGAGTTACCTGCTCTTGTCACATGCACAATGACAATTACTGATCAACATGTTTGTAAAGTTTGAACAATATAGCCTGTAAAATGTTGAAGAAGTAGGCGACACAATACTGTAATATTTTAAGTACTGAAAAGGAGCATAAATCTGGAACTACTAAATGGAGTTACCTGCTCTTGTCACTTGCACAACGGCAATTATTGATCAACATGTTTGTTAAGTTTGAACAATATAGCATGTAAACCTTTGGAGGAGTAGGTGACACAAAAATTGTTTACGGATGAACAGACAGATGGACAGACAAGACCATAACATAATACGTCTGTCAAATAATGACGGGCGTATAAAAAAGATATTTCCCCAACCACCGATTCTTGCTTTCAATCGGGAAAAGAATTTAAGAGATTATTTAGCAACAGCTCATTCACCCCCCCCCCCCCCCCCCCCCGGGACAATCTCAAACCTCTATCTCTCCTGTGAGAAACGGAAGATGAAGTGTAAATCAAAATCTACTAAAATCAGTCTCTCAACATGAGATATCTGACGGATTAGCAATTATAATTGCTATTCACCAGGTGACAATACCACATATTGTATTAGTCAAAATTCAGTTTGAATCCCACCTACAGCAACCACGTTGTGTCCTTGGGCAAGACACTTCATCTCCATTGCCCTCGTGGGGGCACGGTGGTGTTGTGTACTAAGGCGTACTGCATGTCGATGGTGCACTTGTCTTCAACCAATGCTAACCCTGCTTGTGTGGAGTTAGTATGTTGGGGTAGCTAACAGTTGCTCGCCATTGCTCGGTGGTTCTCTCCGGGAGCTCTGGCTTCCTCCACCCGTGAAACTGTCACGGTCATGATTAGCCATTGTGCATAAATTTGTGACCTAATCGGCCCAAAGTTTCATTGAGGGAGATAAGCCAATTGCAATTGTATCGGCACTTGTGAACTGGAAGTCACATGGTTTTTCCCCTGAAATTTACTGTCCAATTCAAAATATCGCTTGACGGTACAAGACAATTCTGTTCTGGAATGCATTTATCTGATTGGGTATGTGCGACCCCTTGCGGGCCTATAGCTCACTGGGGTTCCTATAATGCCACAAGTGGGAAGGCAGTTTGCAGGTATTTTCTTTGTTTTACTGCTGGGGAATGACTCATTTGAAAGCCTTCCCAAAAAAACAACTTTAATCCCAAATTTCACTGAAATCTGAAAAGTAATGTTCAAGTTATAAAACAAACAGACATCAGAGTGCAAATGGACATATATAAATATGAACGGACATATGGATAGACTTCAAATGCAGGAGATTGTACCAGAGGTGCTGACATACCAGTGTCAAGGATAAGGCTGGGTCAGATGACAGACAAAATCTCTCACCCAATGGACCCTGCAACAAATCTCAGGGCCCAATTTTTTTTGTCTATAATCTTTGAAGTGTTCACAAACCCATTTTAGAACTCAAAACACCAGAGCAACTCTACAGGGTCACGTAATATTAAGAACAGCATATACTGAGCATGGCATATGCACCCCACTCCCCACCTCTCTCAAAATACTAAGATGGACATATTTTCAACACTATGCATACACAAGTGGTTTAACATCTTTGTTTTACAGCGGGCAGAAATCCAACCCAGCAAAAATTGTGAGATCACCGTGCACTTTATAACAATACTTTGTGTCAATCAGATCATCTGCATTTGAGATGTGAAATTATTGTCTTTGTTTTGCAGCAACATTAATCCCCCCCCCCCCCCCCCCCCCCCCCCCCCCCAGTAATAACTGTAAAGGCCAGAAACAATGACTGGACCGTCAAAGAGAACAAAGACATAATGCCACATGTGGGGAAGTGATTTGAATGAATTTTCTTGGTTTTACTACAGGGACGTGACTCATTTGAAAGCCTTTCCCATAAACAATCTTCATTCCAAATTTTATTGAAATCTGATATCCCAAACCTGAAATATGAGGCAAACAAACAAAAATTGGTATTTTACGAGACAAACAGCAAATTTTCAAAGTTAAAAAGTGGGACAAGTCTGAAAAGAGAAAAGTAATAAATATGATTGAGATCCGATAATCCAAACCCAATATACAAGGCGAACAGACAAAAAATAGGCTATTTTTGTATATTCAAAGGGCCATAATGCACAGAAAAATATTTTCAACAGCAAAACGGCTGTTAGTCCTTAACGATCTTACATGTATGATAGTGAATATGTGTATGAAATTTCAATGAAATCTGAACAGTAATGTTAAGTTATAATGCAGGCCGACATCTGAATGAGGATGGACAGACGTATTCACAGATGCATGGACAGACACACTGACTCACGGATAGGCACAATCCAGTATACCCTACTTTTTGAAAAAAAATGGGGGTATAATTAGCTATGTATGTCGGAGTACCGTACCCATTTCCGAACTCCTTCGGGACATGGCTGCAGTCTTACATCAATTATTGACCAAATATACAGATACTTGTTCAGGATGTCATGCTAAAGAGCTGACAACAGGCAAAAATTAACTAATTGAGGGCCATAACACAACTCTGTTTGGCTGAACTGTACCAATTTTCGAACTCCTTCAAGACATTATTATGAAAGTCTCACATAGCAAATATTGACCAAATCCTTTGATAAGTGTGCAGGTCACAGTGCAAATGAGCTGAAAAAGGAAAACATTAACTAATTAAGGGCTGTAAGTCTGTTCAGTATGGCCAAGCAGTACCAGTTTTCCAAGATGCTGTTAAGAAAGTCTCACATACTAAACGTTGACAAAATCCATTCACATTTGACGTCATCATACTACCGACTTGAAAATAGGAAAAAATCAACAAATTAAGGGTCATAACTCTGCTTGGTATAGCCGAAACATACCAGTTTTATTAACTCATTGAAGACATTAAGAAAGTCTCACATACCAATACTGAATCAAATCTATTGCTATTTGTTCCAAGTTATTGTGCAAACAATCTGAACACAGGCAAAAATTAACGAATTAAGGGTCATAACTCTGTATTAAGTCATTTTCTGGATTTTTCTAGAATTTAGAAATTGATTTTCTATTAAATGAAAGTGTCAGTGACACTGTAGCTCAACATGTGTAAGACATGTACATGTATAGTATGTGACATAGCATTGACACACATCTAGGTAATGACCTGATAACAAAGATACATGTAAAGTATTGTAAAGGTCTGCACATAAATACGGACCATAGCCTGAAATAAATTTACAGGTAAAGTATTGTGATGGTGGGTGACAGTTAGATGTTAAACTAGAAAAGAAATCTCCATGGGATTAATGGTACAATGGGGATCCTTGTATGGTGCATCATAAGCCAAATGTTAACAATTGTTTTGATCTGTTTGATTCAAACCCTTCTACGGTTGATTCCTACTAATTAATAAATATTTGTCCAGTCCTAATTTTTTTATCTTTAGCTCATTGGGTTCCCAAGGGTGAAGTTTTATTTTTCTCACTGGAAACAGAAAACTGGGTTCTGCTAATAATGTTTACACTCCCCAAACAACACCAAATATTAACACAGCCGAGCCCAAAAGCAATTGTTACCATCCCATGATGATAACAAATGTAGTCCTAGAAGTTCTGTACAAAAAACTGATTGGACCTAATTTTGGTATAAAATGGCCACTGGCAGCCATCTTGAATTTCCAACCGCACCCGAAAAGACTTGTTCTCGTCCTAAGGTGATAACAAAGGTACAAAGAAGTTTCGTGAATATTGATTAATAAAAACAGCCTCTAGTCTGAGCCGTATTGACATGGACACTTACTGTGTACAAGTAGTGCTGAATAAATCAAAGTTCATCTACTTTGCATAATTTCTGCACGAAAAGAAAACCTGTATTATACGTAATGTATTCCATGTTACTGAACATTCATGCAAAAATTTATTCAAATCAGAACTTTCATACAGAAGTTCTGTACAAAAAACTGATTGCACTAATTTCTGTACAAAATAGCTACCTGTGGCCATCTTGAATTTCGGACTCCACACAAAAACACTCATTCTTGCCCCACGGTAACAACATAGGTACCCAAGAAGTTTCGTAAAGACTGGTTCATAAATACAGCCTCTAGCCTGAGCCGTATAGAAGTTCTGTACAAAAAACTGATTGTATCTAATTTTGGTGCAAAATGGTCAACGTCAACCATCTTGAATTTTGGACCGCACCCAAAAACACTCATTCTCGTCCCAAGGTGATAACAAAGGTACCCAAGATGTTTCGTGGAGATCAGTTCATAAATACAGCCCCTAGCCCAAGCCATATTGACGTGCACTTACTGTGTACAAGTAGCACTGAATAAAGCTCATCTAAATTGCATAATTTCAGCACGAGAAAAACACCTGTATTATATGTGATTTTCTCCATGTTACTAAACATTCATACAAAAATTTATTCAAATTAGAACTTTCATACAGACGTTCTGTACAAAAAACTGATTCCACTAATTTCAGTACAAAATGGATGCTGATGGCCATCTAGAATTTTGGACCACACCCAAAAACACTCGTTCTCATCCCACAGTGATAACAAAGGTACCCAAGAAGTTTTGTAAAGATCGGTTCATAAATACAACCTCTAGCCCAAGCCATATTGAATTGATGACGCCGGACAGATGGGCAGACGGACGACGGGCCATGCCATAACCTCAAATTTGACTAGGTCAAAGTTGAGCGAAAAATGGGGAGTATCCAGAGTATCGCATGGCAAGAAACTATTTGTAAAAGACTCCCTCTTTCAAGGACAACGGGACAGAGTTGGCATTTTGATTCAGCCCTCATACTTTTTCCGAGAATATTCAGTCTCTCTCAGTCGTGGTCAAATCTCAACAACTCAGAGGTCAAATCTTCACAGAATTTTTTTTTTTTTAAATGTTCTATGCATTTTTTCTATAGTTTTTTTTAAGGATTAATGATTACTAATTAATCATTACAAAACTGTATAATATGAAACGAACCTTAATGAAGCTGGAATAAAAAAAACCTTCCCAAAACAAGATGAGAGGCTCTGTTTGAATCCCACCTGCGGCAACTGTACAAAGGTGTACTGCACATTGATGATGTACTTGTCTTCAGCCAATGCTAACCATTCTTGTTTGGAGTTACTATGTTGAGGAGCCTGACAGTTGCTTGCCATTGCTCGGTGGTTCTCTCCAGGTAATCTGGGTTCCTCCCCTAGTAAAACTATCCAACGTGAGGTGACCCTGGCTGTAAACAGTGCTGTTAAACCCGAATAAATAAAGAAATCAAATTTGCTGAATCCAAAACTTCTGAATGATGGTTTTGATTGGGGTGGAAGAGGGGGTGGTTTTGGTTATATAGTGGGGCCCACTTAATTGGATATCTCTTAATTGTATATCCCTGTTAATTGAATATAATTTCCCAACACAAAACCATTTACCAAGCCTCAAGTACAAATTTGACCTGTTAACTGAATATAGGTTATACAGTAATCTCCTGTTAATTGAATAAGAAATCTTGTAACATGTCGAGAAATTACCCTGACTCTTCCCAGTTTTCCTTTGGTTATAGACCAATTTGGCCTCAGTACATCCAATAACGGCATTTATTCTATTATGTCTTGTTTGACAGAGATCATGAAGCTCTTGTCAAACAAAATATAATAGAATAAATGCTACGTTTATCTCTGAAATACAGGAAAGAGATACAATTCCTGTTAATTAAATACTCCTGTTAATTGAATAATTTTCATTGGCAAAGTGGCTCTTCAATTAACAGGGTTCCACTGTACAGCAAAACCAAATATCACAAACTAATAATGAAACTATGTACTTGAGAAATGGCCCCAAGTCATTATGGCCCCAGTCATTACGGCCTCAAGTCAATTCAGCCCCAATATACCAAGTCAACTCGGGCTCTATAAATATTTTTAAATATCGTTTGAATTTTAACATTTTTCTATTTAATTGTTTTTCAACATTTATACCTCTAATAGATATTCAGGTATACATATGATACATGGTATTCTTTCATGCCTAGTATATTTTTGTTCATGATGAATAAATGAATAAAAAGTTTCAGCATGCCGAAGATGCACATGAACAATGTGGGATTAGAAATCCCTTGCGACCTGAATAAGTTTATTTTATTTGCTTATGAATCCACAAGAGTCGGAAACGAGGGTCTGAAATGACTTTGAACCCGAAATGACTTGGGGCCGAAGTGACTGGATACCATTCTCACAGATGAGAGACGTTAATTATTACAGAACACAGCGAATGTGAATTTACTGCAGAGATAATTGCTCGATGATATACATGTATATTAATATTTGTTTTCAATAAATATCGAGCAATATATTAATATTTTTTCTAAGAATTATTTTTTAGGAGGTAAAACGAATATCGTAGCATATCTAAAATATCCTAATAGATGTGTACTGCTTTTCTTTTGGACGAATCTTCCCTGGGCCGAGTTTTCCCCAGGCCGAATCTTCTTCCAGTTCCCGAATAAAGATGACATGCCATTTTCAATGGTGGTAAATATCCAAAAAGGTTATTTTCCATTTTTTGGCGTTCGAAAATGCAAAGCACTGTTCAGAAATACAGATGACACCAAAAAGTAACACATTATTACTTTGTTTCGATTTCTGACGGGACTGAAAGCAAACTGTCAGTATCACTTTTTTTTAATTACATCCATTTCATCTGCTAACCAATTCATCCACTGCAATTTTACCCAAGTCATCCACTGTAATTTTACCCAACTTGTCCGAAACTCGTCCACTGGGGGAAAGTATCGAAATATTGTATTTTGAATCATTTTTTATTTATTTATTTATATTATAATTTTATTGTATACTTTATTGTATATTATCTATTGTAATATATCTTAATGTACCTCGTTGCATTAAAATTTCATATACTTATACGAAATTCTGAAAACAGAAATGTCAGAACAAACGAGTGTTTGACCACCGAGGTGGTATTAGTCCCCTATGGCGCTTTTGTGATATAAGGTGTTTTTGTCACAGAAGACACTAGAGTATATAAGCATCTTGGATTCTGAAAAAAAATTATTCAGTGTGCGTAATCCCCTCACAACCCTTTATCCATGTACCATATATGAAAGGCGTAGCTTGAACCATGTTGGAGGGAGGGGTGGTAACATAAAATAGAGAAAAAAGCTTAAAAAACACAACAAAAATGGCCGCCATTCTGCCATCCTGGATTTTGAAAAATAAATATTGACTGTGCATCATCCCCGCAGAACCATTTATCCATGTACCAAATATGAAAGGTGTAGCTTGAAGCATGTTGGAGGGAGAGGTGGTAACACAAAAACAGACAGACAGACAGACAGACGGACAGACAGACAGATGTTAGATTTTGAAAAAAAAATATTGAGCGTGCATAATCCCCTCACAACTCCTTTATCCATGTACCATACATGAAAAGTGTAGCTCGAACCATGTTGGAGGGAGCAGTGGTAACATAAAATAGAGAAGAAAGCTTAAATGAAAGTGTCAATGACACTGTAGCTCAACTTGACAAACTTGAACTTGGTAAGTTATAAATGAAATGGCAAAATTGAAGATCATTGGTACCAATGTCATTTTTTTGCCAGTGGCAACATTTTTTTGACAGAAACCGAAGAAAATCGATAGCTCCCATCTAGAGGCCTCCCCAAACAAGCATGCCAGGTTTCAAAGCAATCCGATCATAAATGTGCCCTTTAGGGTGTACAAAAGGGAAATATTGTGGTCTGACTAGACTAAATTCTAAGAACGTTGGCCGTGGCAACATTTTTTGACGGAAATGTAAGAAAATCGATAGCTCCCATCTAGAGGTCACTGTAAATAAGCATACCACGTTTCAAAGCAATCTAATCATAAATGTGCCCTGTAGGGTGAGCCAAAGGGAAATATTGTGGTCTGACTAAACTAAGTTCTAAGAATGTTGGCTGCAGCAACATTTTCTGATGGAAATTGAAGAAAATCGATAGCTCCCATCTAGAGGTCACCCCAAACAAGCATGCCAGGTTTCAAAGC
This sequence comes from Pictodentalium vernedei, assembly GCA_031216915.1. Lineage (NCBI taxonomy): Eukaryota > Metazoa > Mollusca > Scaphopoda > Dentaliida > Dentaliidae > Pictodentalium > Pictodentalium vernedei. The sequence continues at coordinate 312,450,189 of CM062296.1, read as the reverse complement.
AATCCGATCATAAATGTGCCCTGTCGGGTGTGCCAAAGGGAAATATTGGGTCTTCTGACTAAACTAAGTTCTAAGAACATTGGCCGTGGCAACATTTTTTGACGGAAATTGAAGAAAATCGATAGCTCCCATCTAGAGGTCTCCCCAAACAAGCATACCAGGTTTCAAAGCAATCAAATCATAAATGTGCCCTGTAGGGTGTGCCAAAGGGAAATATTGTGGTCTGACTAAACTGAGTTCTAAAAACGTTGGCCGCGGCAACATTTTTTGATGAAAATTGAAGAAAATAGATAGCTCCCATCTAGATGTCTCCCCAAACAAGCATACCAGGTTTCAAAGCAATCTGATCATAAATGTGCCCTGTAGGGTGTGCCAAAGGGAAATATTGTGGTCTGACTAAACTGAGTTCTAAAAACGTTGGCCGCGGCAACATTTTTTGACAGAAATTGAAGAAATTCGATAGCTCCCATCTAGAGATCACCCCAAACAAGCATGCCACATTTCAAAGCAATCCGATCATAAATGTACCAAGTAGGGTGTGCCAAAGGGAAATATTGAGTCTTCTGACTAAACTAAGTTCTAAGAACGTTGGCCACGCCAACATTTTTTGATAGAAATTGAAGAAAATCGATAGCTTCCATCTAGAGGTCTCCCCAAACAAGCATACCAGGTTTCAAAGCAATCTGATCATAAATGTGCCCTGAAGGGTGTGCAAAAGGGAAATATTGAGGTCTGACTAAACTAAGTTCTACGAACGATGGCCGTGGCAACATTTTTTGCCGGAAATTGAAGAAAATCGATAGCTCCCATCTAGAGGCCACCCTAAATAAGCATACCAGGTTTCAAAGCAATCAAATCATAAATGTGCCCTGTATGGTGTGCCAAAGGGAAATATTGTGGTTTGACTAAACTAAGTTCTAAGAACGTTGGCCGTGGCAACATTTTTTGACGGAAATTGAAGAAAATCGATAGCTCCCATCTAGAGGTCACCCCAAACAAGCATACCAAGTTTCAAAGTAATCTGATCATAAATGCGACCTGTGAGGTGTGCCAAAGGAAATTGTGGAAGTACGTATGTACGTACGCCGGCGGACGAGAAGTGATGGCAATAGCTCAGCTTGACTTTGTCAAGTTGAGCTAAAAACACAACAGAAATGGTTGCCATGGTGCCATCTTGAATTTTGAAAAAAAAATATTGCACGTGCAGCATCCCATTACAACCCTCTATCCATGTGCCAGATATAAAAAGTGTAGCTTGAACCATGTTGGAGTGAGGGGTGGTAACATAAAATAGAGAAAAAAGCTTAAAAAAACACAACAAAAATGGCCGCCATGCCGCCATCTTGGATTTTGAAGAAAAAATATTGAACGTGCATCATCCCCACCCAACCATCTATCCATGTGCCAAATATGCAAAGTGTAGCTTGAACCATGTTGGTGGGAGGGGTGGTAACATGAAAATAGAGAAAAAAAAGCTTAAAAAACACAACAAAAATGGCCACCACTCCACCATCTTGGATTTTGAAAAAAAAAATTTGAGCGTGCATCATCCCCTCAGAATCATTTATTCATGTACCAAATATGAAAGGTGTAGCTTAAAGCATGTTGGAGGGAGAGGTGGTAACATAAATAAAAAACAGACAGACAGACAGACGGATGGACGGACGGACAGACAGACGGACGGAGTGCAATCCAATAGTCCCCTTATGGTTCCCATAGGGGACTAATAAACTACTCAGCCATCTAATTAATTTTGACACTGTTTAATGTGGTTGTAATTACCGTTTATTCAAAGGATTGCCTACAATAATTATATTATTACAGAAAAAGTTCTTAAAAGTATATGTACGTTATATTAAGTTCCGCAACATTATCTTATAATTTTGCAATTATTCATTGAAGAGCACCACCGGTTGGTTCTTTACAGTGAATAATTGCAAAATTATTAGCAAATGTATTATAAGAATTAATTATATTAAGTAACGCATCAAAATTCATGTTATATTAAGTTCCGCAACATAATCTTATAATTTTGCAATTATTCATGGAAGAACCTCACCGGCGCTTTACAATGAATAATTGCAAAATTATTAGCAAATGTATTACAGGAATTAATTATATTAAGAATGCATCAAAACTTGTTATAATTATATTAAGAAATGCATCAAAACTTGTTATATTGAGTTCCATAACATAATCTTATAATTTTGCATTTATTCATTGAAAAATATTTGCTATGCTATGCTGTTAATGTTATTATCTTGTGTACTGAATAAATATTATTTCGCTTGATACTGAATAAATATCATTAATTTTATTTTCCACGTTTTTATGATATTCAAACCCTTGGCGAACGAAGTGGGTAAAATTGAAAGTGGCCTAATTGTGCAAAATTGCTAGCGGATGATTCGGAGTGCTGGCGGACGAAATGGGTAAAATTGTAAGTGGACGTCTCTGCTTGCGGACGAAACGTCCATGTACCTTTTTTTCAACTAAATTTTTCCAGCACCTTAACATTCGAAATAATTCAAAACTGCGTTTCTATTCGTTTTGATATTTTACAAGATACGTGTCAATGCATATCTGTATACAATCGCCCCAATATAACATCATTTATCAGTTATATTATCAGTTATATCATATATGTGCGTTTTTCTCAATTAAGGTTATCACTGGCAGACAAGTTACAACGAAATCAGGAGAGATCGATTTGGAATCACGAGATCATCAGCTAAGAATACTGACAACCTCCAGAAGGACAGAATTCGAGTAATAAGAATAATAACACTTTGGCTGGCAGCTGATTTGTCATGGTTCTCAGATGAGAAGGCCTTGGTTACCCCTGAAGTGTAGATATGTATACATGTATATCACGCAAAGCTTTGAGGCGAATTAGGTTGCCGAAGCAAAGGAATCCGACATTTTGTTTGAGAGGGGGATAGGCCAATTGCAATTGAATGGGCAATTCAACACTGGAAGTTACGTGATTTTTTCACTGAAATTTACTATCCACTTCAAAAATCACATTGACGGCTATAGAGAATTCTGTTCTGGAACACATTTATCTGACTCGGTATGTGGAACCCTTGGCAGGCCTACGGCCCGCTTGGGGTTCCTATTATTTACTTATTCATGTTTTACTGGTGGATATTCATGCCCAGGACACAAAATTTCTGGTATCTGAAACAAGAGGCCTGCAATGACAAGTAGTGCTAATCCCCCTGCAGCCCCAATTGAGGGGGGGGGGGGTAGGGGCATAGGTGGGGGGTTTTTCGGCATAAAATCACTTTTAGTCTGGCCAAACCCATCTTCGAGCATGGCAGTAACTCCGACAATTTTTATCAGATAATGGTGGTCATTGAACTTGAGGTAGACATTGTTCTCAAAAAGAAAGATATATATGAAAAAAAATTTGTTATTCACTTACTAATGTTTTAGTTATTCCATAAATTAAATAATACTTTTTAACAAAGGGCAATAACTCCCATAATTTCCATCAGATAATGCTGGTCATCAAACTTGACACAGACATTGTTGCTATAGAAACAAATGCCAAAAGGAATTGAAATCTGGGTTTTATTGTTAAAGTTATGCCATAAACTAGAACTATCACTGAAGGTGATTAATACCCCAGCTTTGGGTTTTTAGAGGAATGCACTTCTGATCATGTAGGCGAAGGCCATAAGGAAATGTATACATAAAGATCATTTTTTGTTGTTGAAATTTGTATTTGCATGTGGCCTTCCACAGAACAGCACTGAATACTTAAAGAGCCCACACATATATGGTTTACATTTGGAAAAACACATTTACAATGTGCAACATGTATTCAAAATCGGTTCATTAATGTAGGAGGAGTTGCACACACAAGAATCTCATTTGAAAACCCATAATAAATCCAAGTTAAAGGGAGATAACCTGGTTAAAATTGTCGCAGATCAAAAATTTGGGAATATGCGTATGTTCACTTAGTTGTGATAATGTTTGAAAGGTTTCGTCAAAATTGATTGATAAATGTAGGAGGAGTTGCACGCACAAGAATTTCATGTAGAAACTAGAGTTGGGCGGTACTGAAAATTTTCAGTCGGTTCCGGTTCCGGTTTTTTTTAGGCAAAGTACCTCGGTTTCGGTTTCGGTACTTTTCTCACATTATGGTCATCAAACTGAAATAATTCGTCAGTACTCAGTACTCGTACTTTCAGTGTCGTCTGTCATCTCCCGGTATTTACGACTACAACCACGATGTCGACAGCCGCAAAGAAACAAAAAAAACGAATCGGTGTCTCTCAAAACGTTTAAAAAATGGTCGTTTTCAAAAGATTTCACACCTGAAGTTGATGAGGAAGGTGTAATAATTAAGTTAGCTTCCCCAAATTCTAAAAAGATCACCTGACACGAATGTTAATATATTATACAAAAAATGGGACTGCCATTCGTCCTGTGGCTATCCGGCCAATAATCATCGGGACATGAATTATTATTTATGTCCAGATGATTATTAGCCGAGTAGCTGACCGAACGAGCGGCTGATGAATTTATCCTACTTTATGAGGAAAACAATAAACATTTTCCTTTTGAAATTTTCTGCATGTTCGAGGCCAAATGCCACCATAAACCGCCTCATTCAGAGCAACTAAAAATCATTTTTTTTCTTTTCGGGGGTGGGGGGGGCCCTCTCTGTGCACGTGTGCTAGACACCTTTCGGTGTCTGTATTCAGTTTTTCCCTCCAAAAATTCTCATGCCCCCCCCCCCCCCCCCCTTAAATTTTAATCCTGGCTAAACGCCTGGTACCAAGACGGATAAAAAAAAAAATCAGCCCAGATCGCCAGTATACAGCCTACAGTTCAAATGAATAATGCATCATTCTCATCTCACGACCAACCAACTTAACAGAATGTCATTGCTGCCAAGTCCCCAGCATAAAATATTCACCCGTAACAGTGAGTGACACTGCACGCCGGTAAACTTGAGCCTAGGTGCGCCTCCACCCTCCCCCGGCCCTACAGTGTTTCATAAAGTCCTACATCTGCCACTCAACCAACTCTGAACCGGCGTATTGGGAAGTAATGACTGTGCGAATGAACTCAGTCACCAGAAGCATGAAAATGTCTGTAATGCAGAAAGGTAATTCCAGTCTAGTACTGTACTAGTGTAAGGGAGGTAATCAAATTAGCTATCAAAGAACTCAGCTATTTTCGACACTGCTGACAGGGTCTTCGCCATATGTGATGCCCATATCTCTCACCAAATTTAAATTGCATCGTTCCATGGCTGATTTTAAATAATATATTATAAGTGATAATCTCAGACTTTGATATCTCGAATCTTTTCAATTTTTTATTGACTTTTGGTCATTAAAGCCTTTAAGATCACGCTCGGCTGGTCACCATTGCAGTGTCGTTAAGCTGACAAGTCATAACAACAGAACAACTATTTTTGCTTCAAGCGAAGTTTAAGACGCCAGTATTGCAGTCTCTCTGGCGGATTGCTGGTTTGGGGTTCCAGCCTTAAAACGTCCCCCGCGCCAGTCACTTAACCGTGGCAAAATTTATTCTTTTTGTTAAAACGAAAGAAATGTAGTTGAAAGCTCGAGTGACAAAAACAAAAAATGAGTCGCGTAGAAAATCAGGGCGCTCAAGTGCATTTAAAGCATGTTAGTATTAGTTCTACAGGGCGAGACTTTTGCTGTATTTTTACACCCTTGTCGACAGAACGGGAAAATCGTTATCGATCGTTTCCCATGATGCACAATGACGGAAACGAAATATGATTTCCCATGATTTTTGAAATATTGAGGCCTGCAGTAGCAGTGATTATTTAAGCTACAAAGGGTCAGATTGCAAGTGATAGACATAGGTAATTACTAACACAATGGAAATTTGACTGCCAACAATAATTTTCAAAAAAATTCCTTTTATTTGAGAAAAAAAAAACAAAAGGAGAAAAACAACTTCAAATTGTCAATTGTTCAGTTAATTGAGTTATTGTTGAAATAAAAAAAAACGAAAAACAACAAATGCCTGAAATAGATGAGTCCTGAGTCTGGACTAGTTTGGTTACTTTGGTAGTCTGCACTCTGCAGAGCCATGGAATGACTAGAATAATACTTGTTTGCACATGACTAAGTACAACGTAACAACATAGTGAACATACATAGATTGATTTGATGTGGTAACCACATCAAATCAATCTATGTATGTTGTTACGTTGTAGTACTTGTACTGTGGTACTGTGCCACCACGTCGGTTCTACATTATGTTTGTTGACTTTGTTCCTTTGGCCAAGTAGACACTTGAGGACTATGTTGGAAATTAGAAGATTATTGACTGCGTAGAGTACCCGGTGTTCCATGGCATAGTCTGACCTTCTGATTTGCCACCATGCAGTCCTCGGGTGTCTCCTTGGCTAAAGGAATTTAAGGGAAACATTATACTTGGATGTTCACCTACATAGTGACAAAGTACCAAATCACTTGGTGTGTACTGTCATGTGAAAGTTATAAAGGTAGATAGAATGGTTTCACTGACTTAAATTGTGATTTAAGAAGACTAGCTGTTCGGCATGACCTGGCTTCAATCGACATCTCCTATCAGAGATTACAAGCCCAGCTTTGCTGAATATCCTCTCTGATGGGACCGACGTTGCTGGAATAGATAGATATTGTCTGGCGAGAACAGCTAACATAGGAAACTTCATTCAGACATGCAAAACCCGATACAAACCCGCAAATCATAACAAGATTTGGTGATTTCGTGTGTTAAAATTGACTTTGCAAGCTGAATAAAACAAGGTTGAAAAGTACTCGGTTCTTTCTCAGGATTCGGTCGGTAGTCGGTACTAAAAATAAGAACCGGTACCGATTACTTTTTCGGTACTACCGCCCATCTCTAGTAGAAACCTATAATAAATCTAAGTTCAAGAGAGATAACCTGGTTAAAATTGTCGCAGATCAAAAAGTTTGGAATATGCACATGTTCACTTAGTAGAGATGATGTTTGAAAGGTTTCATCAAAATCGGTTCATTAATGTAGGAGGAGTTGCGCACACAAGAATTTGTTCGAACGGAAAGACATAATAAATCTAAGTCAAAGGGAGATAACCTGGTTAAAATTGTCGCAGATCAAAAATCTTGGAATATGCGCATGTTCACTTAGTAGTGATGACGTCTGAAAAGTTTTGTCCAAATTGATTGATAAATGTAGGAGGAGTTGCACGCACAAGAATTTCACGTAGAAACCCATAATAAATCTAAGTTAAAGGGAGATAACCTAGTTAAAATTGCCACAGCTCAAAAATTTTGGAATATGCGCATGTTCACTTAGTAGTGATGATGTCTGTAAACTTTCGTCCAAATTGATTGATAAATGTAGGAGGAGTTGCGCACACAAGAATTTCATGCAGAAACCCATATTAAATAAAAGTTCAAGAGAGATAACCTGGTTAAAATTGTCGCAGATCAAAAAGTTTGGAATATGCACATGTTCACTTAGTAGAGATGATGTTTGAAAGGTTTCATCAAAATCGGTTCATTAATGTAGGAGGAGTTGCGCACACAAGAATTTGTTCGAACGGAAAGACATAATAAATCTAAGTCAAAGGGAGATAACCTGGTTAAAATTGTCGCAGATCAAAAATCTTGGAATATGCACATGTTCACTTAGTAGTGATGATGTCTGAAAAGTTTTGTCCAAATTGATTGATAAATGTAGGAGGAGTTGCGCACACAAGAATTTCATGTAGAAACCCATATTAAATCAAAGTTCAAGAGAGATAACCTGGTTAAAATTGTCGCAGATTAAAAAGTTTGGAATATGCACATGTTCACTTAGTAGAGATGATGTTTGAAAGGTTTCATCAAAATCGGTTCATTAATGTAGGAGGAGTTGCGCACACAAGAATTTGTTCGGATGGAAAGACACAATAAATCTAAGTCAAAGGGAGATAACCTGGTTAAAATTGTCGCAGATCAAAAATCTTGGAATATGCGCATGTTCACTTAGTAGTGATGATGTCTGAAAAGTTTTGTCCAAATTGATTGATAAATGTAGGAGGAGTTGCGCACACAAGAATTTCATGTCCGGAAAGACGTACGGACGGACGGACAGACAGACGGACGTACGTACGTACGTACGTACGGATGTACAGGGCGATTCCTATATAGCCCCCACTTCTTCGAAGCGGGGGTATAACAAGCATTACACAATATTTTTTATTAAACAAAGGGCAATAATTCTCATAATTTTCACTGAATATCACTGGTCATCGAACTTGCCAGACATTGTTGCTATAGAGACATGACATATACTAAAAAGAACTGAAATCCATTAATTATTGTTCAAGTTATGCCATACACAAACATTACACAATATTTTTTTATTGAACAAAGGGCAATAACTCCCATAATTTTCATTGGATATCGCTGTCATTGAACTTGATGTAGACGTTGTTGCTGTAGAGACATGTATCAAAAAGAATTGAAATCTGTTGACTTTTGTTCAAGTTATGCCATAAAGAAGATCTACAGGATATTTTTATAACAAAGGGCCATAACTCCCATAATTTTCAAGAGATATCAGGGCCATCGAACATTGGCGCTGTAGGGACACATCCCAAAGAGAAAATGAAATCTGTTAAATATTGTTTAAGATATGCCAAAAACAAACACTCCAGATGGATGGACGGACAGTATAGACAGACAAATTTCTTTGTTTTTTCAATATCCCTCCCTGGGAGTAAGTATAATTTAGGCACCTTAATGCAAATTTTCCTCCTGTAAATTGAATGGACTTTTTGACCAGAGATAAACCTTGAATTATAATTACAGGAATTTTCCATCAAATCTAGTCATGATTGCCTCAGAGCATCCATGACAAGATCTGAAAAATATATTGAAAATACTCAGGGGTTGAGAGTTCAGGTCACATACTTCCCCATGATGGCTAATAATGACCACATTCTTAATTGACAGCAACTAAAATCAAGAAGGCCACCATGGCAACTGATTGGATATAAAATGTGGATAATTTTCACACAGAACCTCCCAAGCACCCCCGACTCTCAAACTCTCCAACACCAAGAGATGAGAAGTTGAAAGTAGCTGAAAGTTTACAGATGGATGATGAGCATGTTGACACAAGACCACCCCCCCCCCCCCCCCCCCTCTTATGGTATCAGGGGCACTAAAATTGTATAATATCTTTCATCGATTCATGATCCAGAAGATGTTACGTTGAAAGCCAAACATAGAAATAAAGATGGAACTCCCAATAAGAGCTGCCGTTCACTCCCACAGGTGCAGGTAATGTCAAATACATGAATGGAGTGAAATGGCTTTGGCAAAAATAGTAGGTTTAGTAAAGGGGAAAATAGGCCCCTGTGAATCCTAATTTTTGGCTTGAATCAAATACCGAATTGAATCTTAAGGAATATTCAAAGCTGAATCAAATCTGACATGTAAATACCTAGTAAAGTCTATGAACTGCACGATTTTTCATGATGGCAACGAAAAACGAATATAATATTGGGAGTGCCAGTATAAATATATCATTATAAGATGGTTGATAAGTTTACAAGCATGTGAGTATTATGCAATCAATGGTTATTATCAATCCAACTGGAACACATCGCAACAAAATGACAAGTAGTTTAACTGCACATTCTTGCTCCCATTATATTGATGCAGCAAACAGAACACGATCGTGCCAAACATTCTTTTACATATGTATTTTTTGTAAACCTCTTGTGTATCAAAAAGAGAATGAATTTCACCCATTTTAAGTTTTGTATTTTGAACTAGTCACATTCTAATGGGCTTTCAATGTACTAAACGCTCACCTGGCTCAAATTGTCAAAACAGATGAGTGTAGTATGTGATCAGCAGCAAGAGCAATTTTTTTGATTTGCTATGACATAACCAAAGGCAACTTTTTTGGCCAGTCATTTCTGCTGGTCGCTTCCTCGCAAACTCTGTTCTGTGAAGTATTAAAAAACAACAACCGAAAGAAATTTTTGTTTTGTTTTCAGCTACTGTGTTCTCTCCAAGCGAATCGAATTGAACAAACTTAAATTTGACACCCCTAGAAATGTTACATACCAATGTGAAAGGATTCTCACTGGTGGATCTGAAGAAGAAGAATTTTCAAGACATTTTCTCATACTGCTCTAAGTTAAACTTTGGGCTTCAATAAAAAGCTCAAATATTAAGCCAGGGACCTCATTACGTGTACACTCCATATAAAAAAAATTATCCCAATATTGACTGAGTGTGTTATGTATGATTATATAACAGCAGGTATTTACTCACTAATCAGTGTTGATTGGGAAAACACCTCGCAATTTACATAAGTTCTCTTCACTAAATCCTTTTTCTGTGCCTGAAATATTTTTGGGGGGAATTTTCTGTATCAAAAAAATCCTATAAATGTGAAAATCAGTGCAATAATTCACGTTTTGTGTTCTAATAAATCTTGAAAAAAAATGTGAATTTTGACGATCCCGTGAAGCAGTGTGGCTCTTCCATCTATTGGATTTACATGACATAAAATAGTCTGATCTCGCCTAATCGAGGTCATTGTTGTTGAAAAAAACATACTGATTCTCAACCGAAACGGACGGGTACAGATAACTGCACATTTTTCTTTTTGAGCATACTGGCAATTTATCTGCTTTTCGCCCTGTTTCATCCGGGATATAACATCATAATCCGCCCAAATGTTATATTAAAACACATTTTTTATTCTATCTGACAGCCGCTATTTAACCCCAGGCATTGGGGAGATTATCTTCAAAACACGGATCAGATCCAATTCGGGTAAAACCGGTCCGTGCTTCTCTTATCTTTTTCCCAGAGCTACTTTAAAACACGGTAAAAATTCAACTTGGGACCATTCCGATCGATGAAGTGTGTCCCCACTTCATCGGTGTAACCCCACACATAATCTTGGCATTGCCGCAAGTATTTTTGCATTCCGTTAATTAAAATTGGTTCCGGATCTTTTTTCAAAATCAATACCATCATATAAAAGTGATGCCATATCTCTAAAACAAGAGAAAATTCTGTAAAACTTTCTCTCATATTAAGAGCTTGGCCTACACTTTTATCTAATGAGTTAACTATTTTTTGTCTTTCAGATACTACACCTTTGACAACAGGGGGGAACTCCTCCTCTCTGCTATCTAGAGGTGGAGATATTGTAAGCATGGTCTTTATTCAACTTAACTGGTTCTGGATTTCCTGATTTATCCATAAGGATTTTAAAGTTTCCCTGTTTAACACCTCGTTTATTGATGGACATTATTGGCTTCTGAAGGAACACGTTCTATCTCTAGATTGAGCAGCTTCTCCACAGATCAAGCCAATGCATGCAACAAGCAAAAAACTACTTTAGTTATGGGAATTGATTTTATGAGAGAGGATGGGTGTTGCCCATCAATTGGAATGTCAAGTTTAGTTCTGAATTTAGAAATTGGATCACCTCTTCTTTCGTCATATTTGAATAAATATTCCAACCAGGTTTTGTTGTTGGGCTGAATACATTATCCCCATCTAGTATGGCTTCTAAAAACATTTCATCTCCAGTTTAAAAAAAATTATATTTGTTTGACTGTAACTTATTTATGTCTGCATTCAGATAAGAAATATTCTCTTCTAAGTTATCTCTTGAATCACTTTTGTAAAAAATTAATATAGGATAAACAAGTTTGGAGGTCTGGAAAAGATATTGGTGAAGATAGAACACATCATCTACTGGACAGAGAGCAACAAATGTGCTGTTTCTTCCACTTATTGCCTCCCATCACCGTACAACTGCAAATTCATTGTCTCAGATTTAGGAAGAAAATGGAACTGAAAACTCAGTACTTCTAAAAGGCGATCCACATTTATAGACCACCCTGTGGACGTCCTTTTGGGCAAAAGGAAAGACTTGAATTCTCTTTCATATATTTTCTTTAATTTTCTTTCCACTCTTTGTGAGGGCATTATTCCAGGGAGCAGCTTCCTCTCTTCATCTATCAATCTCGTACCACTAAAGTTTTCCTCAAGATTAATTACTTTTTGCAGTGTTATTTTGTACTAAGTACTTGCATTGTCTCTCACTATTTCCTCCATTAAGCTCATACCCTTCTTACCAGATTTAATATTGCAAAGCAAGTTTTTAAAGTCATCTTTTGAAATGTGGGTCGATTGTTGGGGAACCCTTTTCTTTGAAGGTTTAATTAATTTTTTCATTGTTAAAAGCATCTATGTTGGTTTTTTCATTTTCAGCATTTAATGTTTCCTGAAAACTGTTATTTGTTTGTTATACTTTTTATTTTCTATTTTGGTAACACCTGTTTTGCATGTAGTATAATCAAGCTTCCATTATGAGGTTTTTGAGTTAAACTTTAATTTTGGTGGCGATGGTGGATTGTCGTTTAATTTAGGATCGTGTTTGCTCATTATTGTTGTTACTCGTTGCATTAACTCTGAATGAATACTCAACATTGTTGTTGAACTCGGCACTTCATCCCACAAATTGCACAACAAAAGTGCCCGAATTTGAAACAGATTTTACTCTGGCGTCCTCCCATCGACCTAGCTCATCAACAGCTTGAACAATTGTCCCAATCCTCATTTTCCCAATATTTTTTTAGACTTTTCAAAACATTCTTTGGTGTATTATTATTTATTTATTTATTTATTTATTGGTGTTTAATAGAGATGCGCGGTATTGGAATTTTGAGTTCGGTATCGGTTTCGGTATTTTTGTGTGAGCATGTGCTGTTTTTTGATAAATGGAGTCGGGGGTTTGTCGTCCAACAGGGGTTAATTCCATATTACTTATTTGCTCTCTCTGTGGTGGTTGTCTCCACCAGTGATTAGAGTGTCAGGTAGCACGAGATCTAGTAACGGTTGATTGAATTGTTGTCAAGTTTCACTGAGGGAAATGCACACACCAGCGATTTCCTGAATCGATACAAGATTTCAGAGGTTGCATGATTTTTTCGTGTTGTGTATGAATTGAAGTGGGTGATCTGGACCGTCGAAAAAGTCAGTTCGAGATAGGATTTCACTGGGGTAGGTTGTTTAGCTTTTCTCTGGAAGGTTTGGGAAGAGCCGGCTGGTCATGAGTTTAAATAGTAATTCCTTGGAGTTCCGGAATGAGAAACTAAACACCGAATTCTCTGTGCCATTGGTGAGACTGGGATAGTTATTTAGGAATTTATTTGGTATTCTTTTTTCTCCGTTTGTCGGATCAATGGAATCAGAGTTAAGTAAGTTTTAGAGTAGTTTTTTTTCTCTGGAACTCCGGGAATATTTTTTTTGAAGAATTTCGCCTTCGACAAACTTTTGTCGAGTGTGGGTTCTTCTTGTTGGGTAGTCACCGAGTGTGCGGGGTGTCAGAGATGGCAGCGCGGAGGTGACTCCTTAGTTATATGTGGAAGACTTCACACTCGACGAACTTTGGTTCTTCGAGGGTGAAAGCTTCTTACTTGATTGAGGCCTGATTATTGATATTTGGTATGACATCTATGGAGGAGCAGCGGTAACTCCTCATTTATATTGGAAGACTTCACACTCGACGAACTCTGGTTCTTCGAGGGTGAAAGCTTCTTACTTGATTGAGGCCTGATTATTGATATTTGGTATGACACCTATGGAGGAGCAGCGGTGACTCCTCATTTATATTTGGAAGACTTCACACTCGACGAACTCTGGTTCTTCGAGGGTGAAAGCTTCTTACTTGATTGAGGCCTGATTATTAATATTTGGTATGACACCTATGGAGGAGCAGAGGTGACTCCTTATTTATATGTGGAAGATTTCACACTCGACGAACTTTGGCTCTTCGAGGGTGAAAGCTTCTTACCTGTGTAGTCCTGACCATTACTATTGGGAGATGACATCTATGGAGGAATGTAGGTGATTCCTCATTTATATTTGGAAGACTTCACACTCGTCGAACTCTGGTTCTTCGAGGGTGAAAGCTTCTTACTTGATTGAGGCCTGATTATTGATATTTGGTATGACACCTATGGAGGAGCAGCGGTAACTCCTCATTTATATTGGAAGACTTCACACTCGACGAACTCTGGTTCTTCGAGGGTGAAAGCTTCTTACTTGATTGAGGCCTGATTATTGATATTTGGTATGACACCTATGGAGGAGCAGCGGTGACTCCTCATTTATATTTGGAAGACTTCACACTCGACGAACTCTGGTTCTTCGAGGGTGAAAGCTTCTTACTTGATTGAGGCCTGATTATTAATATTTGGTATGACACCTATGGAGGAGCAGAGGTGACTCCTTATTTATATGTGGAAGACTTCACACTCGACGAACTTTGGCTCTTCGAGGGTGAAAGCTTCTTACCTGTGTAGTCCTGACCATTACTATTGGGAGATGACATCTATGGAGGAATGTAGGTGATTCCTCATTTATATTTGGAAGACTTCACACTCGACGAACTCTGGTTCTTCGAGGGTGGAAGCTTCTTATGACAGTTCCCTTTGGTCATTGGTACGTCCTCTATGGGAGAATAGTAGTCTCCTAATATTATATTAGAAAATCTGGGTGGCCTGGACATAATAAAAAGGGCCTTGTTTATCGGATTCTTGATATTTTTTTTTTCTCTAGCCTCCGAATTTCAGCCCAATTTAAGATAGTGAAACAAACGCTTTTTGGATATGTAATAATGTTTAATTTCATTCAATAAATTATACCATAACATTTCTTAGTGTTGAATTATTGTTACCTTGCTACATCTTGATGGTTTGTAGTTTTTAATTTCAGTCTAAAGGTGGGTCATCTACCCGAGAACTTTATGTGGGGCTCCGACCTACCCATTATAACTGCGATCCCTTTTCCTTATTTTAAAGCCTGGTCGGAAACGCAAATGTTAAATATCTCTTATAAAATAGTTCGACCATCTGGGGTGATGTGGTTTTAGAAACCGCACCGCCTCGGCTGATCGAACTGTTTTTGGGAGGGAGAAATTGAATCTAGACTCGTGTTGGGTTGGGGATAGTGGATTCGTCACAGTTATTGGCGTCGCCGACAGGATATTTTATGATACCATAAGACTGATGTATAGAAATTTAATACAGGTAAATTGTTTAGTATTGGTTCAAATTTAATATGGCTACGGGAATTTCGGAAGGGCTGGATGAATACTTGGGGCATCTAAAAAGTTAACTGATTTGGCTACAAATCCAGATATTAGCACACCAAGGAGATACCCCATGGCTGAGGCTCTAGATTTTTTTCAAGAAACACCAGAGGCCACTCCTACGTCTTTTAATGAAAATGTAGAAATTCAAGTGAGTGAAATTCCAAAACATAATGGTTTGGACAATGGAATTCATAAACAGGTAGGAAGTTCTGCGCGTGAATTTTGTAGAAGAAGAGCTTCGGGTGCCATTCCTAAGAAAGTTAAAACTCCTCTTGCGAGGGTCAGCTATCAAGATAAGGGTGATCGGGCGTTAGTGGCACCGGGTGCGGACCTTCCTGCTCTTAAGGAACGTCCATCCAAAAGTGGTGAACAATATAACGGGCCCAGAAAACCGGTGGTTACACCAGAAACATTTAATGGGTCCACCAATGTGGTTGATTGGGTGACGCATTTTGAAAAATGTGTAGAAATCAATGAATGGTCAGAGGTGGTGGCTTGTAGATTTTTGGTAGTTTCATTAAGAGGGGCCGCATTGCAATTTTACGAAGATCTAGATAGTAATGATAAGATTGGCCTAAAACAAATATTAAAAAGTTTGATAGATCGATTTGATCCCTTTAGAGGTACGGCAATTTATAGGTCACAATTGCGTTCAAGAAGGCGAACCGCTCGAGAAACACTCCCCGAGCTGGCTAGTAGTATACGTAGATTGGTAAAGAAAGCTTACCCTTCAGCCCCATCCATTTTAAGGGACGATTTGGCAAAAGAAGCTTTTGTTGAAGCCATAACGGATAAAGACGTTCGGATGCAGGTGTTGCGTGGAAAACCCGAGACGTTGGATGCCGCGGTTCGTTTGGCATTAGAGGAAGAATCATATAGGAGAGTGGAAGTTGCTTCCACTGTCCAACCTTCTGACAACGAAGCTGTTAATTCCGAGCAATTGGAATTATTAACTCAGACGCTGACTGATCTGCGGTTTCAGATTGATGATTTGCGCAAAGAACAAAGGGAAATGAGACGCGAATTTTTAGAACAATTGGGGAAGGAGGATGGAATTGACAAAATAGCGGAAATACAAAATACTCGGGAAGATTTTTCTCGTGGACGTGGTCGAGGAAATGTTCGTCGGAATTATGGGGGTCGAAGAGGTGGAAGGTGGAATAATAGGCAAGGTTTAAAAGAATAAGAGCTGGGGTTGGGGTCAAACCTCAGCTCCAACAGAATGGGGCCCACCCTGAGAAAAAGATTGGTCATTTTTTTCTTCCCTTAACCATTTGTGACAAAGAGGTAAAATTTTTGCTGGACACTGGATCAGCCATTAGCATATTAAGTACTAAGGTATTGGAAGAGGTATTTGGAAAGGATTCTTCAGAATTACAAGCAGCTCCTAGAGAGGTTTGTGGAGCTAGCGGACAACCCTTGCAGGTGCCAGGAGTTATCAACCTTCCCATTAATATAGGTAATAATAGTTTTGATCAAGAGTTTTATGTTGCCGAGTTATCATTTGAGGGAATATTGGGGGTTGATCTGATGACTGCCCTAGACTTAGACATTTATCTGGGGAGGAATTGTGTTAAATTAGCAGGAAAAGAAATTCCCCTAAATTTTGGCAATAACAACGATAGTAATGAGGTCATGCTTATTGAAAATGTAACTATACCTCCATCTTCCGAGATTATAATTAATGGTAAGGTAAGTAA
This sequence comes from Pictodentalium vernedei, assembly GCA_031216915.1. Lineage (NCBI taxonomy): Eukaryota > Metazoa > Mollusca > Scaphopoda > Dentaliida > Dentaliidae > Pictodentalium > Pictodentalium vernedei. The sequence goes on along the minus strand of CM062296.1, from coordinate 312,433,336 downwards.
TGTTTCTCTTTTAGAGGGAATTTGTGAGGTAGATCAAAAATTTTCAGAAAAACATAATGGGATTATGGTTGGGCGAAGTTTTGTGGGTACTTCAAATGGAGATGTTGTGCCAATGAGGTTAGTAAATACCACCGGGGTACCCCAGTCCTTGAAAAAAGGTGAAACAGTGGCAGTATTCCAGCAAGGGGAGGTTCTGGGAAATAGTGTAATTCAAGAAAATGTAAAACAAGAAAATGTTGATAAGTATTCTCTCCAGCAAACAATTGATGAAACTGTTTTGACTACGGAACAGGTATTTCAAGTTAAAATGCTTCTTGATAGAAATGAGTCGGTTTTTATCCGCCATGATAAAGATTTAGGTCGAACAAGTATTATAAAACATGATATTGACACGGGTAAACATCCACCCATAAAACAAAGAGCCTATAGACTTCCTGTACATAAGCGACAGGAAGTTGATAGGCAGTTACAAGAAATGTTAGAACAGGGGATAATACAACCCTCGGATAGTCCGTGGGCGGCCCCCATTGTCCTGGTTAAAAAAAAAGACGGTAGCCTACGCTTTTGTGTAGACTATCGTAAGTTAAATGCTGTAACTCGGAAGGATGCATATCCCTTGCCACGCATTGATGACAGCCTTGAAGGAATGCAGGGGGCCAGTTGGTTCTCTACATTAGATTTGGCTTCAGGGTATTGGCAGGTGGAGATGGCTTCCTCAGCTCAAGAAAAAACTGCCTTTAGTACAGGTAAAGGGCTTTATGAGTTCAAGGTACTCCCTTTCGGGCTTTCTGGGGCTCCCCATTCCTTTCAGAGGCTTATGGAGCTCGTTTTGAAGGGCCTTCATTGGAAGACCTGTCTGATATATCTGGATGACATAATTATTTATGCTAAAACTTTCCAAGAACATGTAGAAAGGTTGGAAGAGGTGTTCACAAAAATTAAGGAAGCTGGTTTGAAACTCAAGCCTTCTAAATGTGCTCTTTTTAGAAAACAGGTATCTTTTTTGGGCCATATCGTGTCCTCAGAGGGGATACGGGCTGACCCAGAAAAGATAGCTAGGATTAAGGATTGGCCGATTCCAAGATGTGTCAGAGATATACGCAGTTTTGTCGGTTTGTGTTCTTATTACAGAAAATTTATTTTGAACTTCTCAGATTTGGCTGGTCCCCTGTTGGAATTAACTAGAAAGAATGTAAAATTTGAGTGGAATAAGGCTAGAAAAGAATCTTTTGAAATTTTAAAGAATAAACTATGTGAGAGTCCAATCTTGGGATTTCCAAATTTTGAGCAAGAGTTTATTTTGGACACAGATGCGAGTGATCAGGCTAGTGGGGCTGTGTTGTCTCAGTTAGTTAACGGACAGGAGAAGGTAATTGCATATTTTAGTAAAGTGCATTCTCCTCCAGAACGTAATTATAGTGTCACTCGGAAAGAGCTATTGGCAGTTATTAAAAGCATTAAAAATTTTCGCCATTATTTGATAGGAAAACACTTTACTCTGCGCACCGATCATGGATCTTTGAGGTGGTTGTTTAATTTTAAAGAACCAACGGGGCAAGTGGCTCGTTGGCTGGAATATTTGAGTGGATTTGACTTTTCTATCATCCATCGTAGAGGAGAGCAACATAAGAATGCCGACGCCTTGAGTAGGATATCTTTGGAGACTAATGCTATTGATTTGTCTCCAGGAGGTGTAATTTCGGTTGATGATCAGATGAGTGATCCAATATTAAAGAAATTGTTTGAAAATAAAACAAATGATTCTAAGCCGTCGGCTGAGCAAATGAAGGGTGAAGAATTAATATTTAAAAAATATGTAGCCCAATGGGAACAAATTGTTGTTAGGCAAGGTATGCTTTATCGAGAATGGTTGGAATTTGGAAAGGAAAATAAATTTTTGTGGATTGTTCCTGGGAAACTAAAACCTGAAATTTTAAAACATTGCCATGATTCCGTGGTGGGAGGCCATTTAGGTATGATGAAAACCTATTTGAAAATTAGGCAAAGATTTTTTTGGATTGGTCTAAAGAAGGATGTAGAACAGTGGGTGCAGACTTGTGAGGTGTGTCAACGTCGGAAAAGTCGCAACAAAGCGTTAAAGGCCCCCCTGGTTACCGACCGTGTTTCGGAACCGATGGAGAGGGTTGCACTTGATGTATTGGGTCCCCTACCGGAATCTGTGAGTGGAAACATTTACATTCTGGTTGTTTCTGACTATTTCTCTAAATGGACTGAAGCCTATGCCATGCCTAATCAGCGTGCAAGTACAATTGGAGAAATATTGGTTAAAGAGTGGATATCCCGTTTTGGTATGCCTAAGTTTATCCATTCTGATCAAGGGGCCAACTTTGAGTCTGAATTGTTTTTGGGAATCTGTAAATATTTTGAGATTTCCAAGACAAGAACATCTCCATATCACCCTCAGTCTGATGGCCAGGTTGAGCGCTTCAACAGAACATTGATAGCTATGCTAGCATGTTTTGTTGAAGATAATCATAACGACTGGGAATACTATCTACCTTTTGTTATGATGGCTTATCGTAGTGCTGTTCATGAGACCACGGGCCTTACTCCAAATATGATCCTTTTTGGGAAAGAAATCCGATTACCTATTGAATTTATGGCTGGTAAAGTTCCTGATAAGGATCTTAGTCGAGTTCAATATGTGATGGATTTGGAAAATAGAATGGCAACCATTTTCCAGTTTGTGAGCAGTAAGTGTGAAACTGCTATTAAACATAGGAAAAGGTTGTACGACCGTAGAGTTCATGGAAGATCTTATGAGGTTGGTGATAAAGTGTGGCTATATATTTCAAAAATAAAGCAAGGTCAAACCCCCAAATTTGCTAAATATTGGTTTGGGCCATTTGTGGTTAAAAAGCGACTCTCTGATGCAAATTATGTTATTTGTAGAGAGCATGGTGGTCGGCTGCAGGTGGTCCACTTTAATAGATTAAAAAAATGTTTTGAACGACCTAATATGGGAACAAGTGTAGATAATTCAGGAGATTCTGGTAGGTTACCTTTTTCGGAACTCATTGATCGGGAGGAAGATTCTGACCAGTCGGCTCAGGGCAGTTCCAGCAACTTAAACAATCCTGCCCCTAGCGGAGATCCTGTCACCCACCGGGGGCGAAGGGTCCGTCGTCCCCGCTGGTTGAACTCAAATGAGTACGATCTGTCTTAAAAAAAAAAAAAAAAGATTTGTATTTATTATTCTGGAATGACCCCGGTCTAAATTCGGTGATTTTATGATTTAAGATTTGGCTTAATGAATTCATTTGGCGAGAACTCTAGCTCACGAGCAAAGATAAGATTTGCTAAATTTTTGATGTGGTGCCCAGTGATCATGGGAAAATTGTTAAATTACCCGGAGTGTGCCTTATATGTCGATGCAAGGGTTAAATTATGTCTTCCATTTGGAAGTTGTAATTAATAGGCAAGGAGGAATGGTGCTGGGGATCCAAGGAAGGGTTAATGGGCGGAGACAAAATAAACTGCAAATTCATTTGAATTTGCTGTTCGATTCATTTGGAAACTTTTGAATCAGAATTGTTTAATTTTGACTTTCAAACAGTCATATATAGGACAAGTTGTAGGGTCATTGGACCGGTGGTTATGTCCTATGGTAGTGGATTGGATAAAGTAAAGATTGATAAATGATATAGTATTCTCATGGGTCACATAATGTAGGGAAAGGATGGAAATCAATTGATTCCATGGTTTCCCTTACGGGGTGTCGTAATGGAGGTGTTCCATTAGGAAAAATTGTGTAAACGAACACCCTAACTCAGCGCAATTCTAAAAATGTAAAAAAATTACCTTAGTAATCTCAAAAATACTAGCGCTATTTGTGTTTTGTAAATGTGACCCCTGGGAATTACACTTGGAAATGCTCGTGAGCGGGAGCATTATACGCTAGTGAAATTGAGCCAGTAGAAGAGTGATTCCAAATACGTCGTTTATTTTGGTGTGACTTGCATGGCGCGCATGTGGGATGGGCATTTGGGGTGGGGGTTAGGTATGATTGTGTCTGATGGGTGGTGGTTGATGTTGCTAGGGTAAGAATGGGTTTCGTAAGTAATTTATGATGGCGTCGCCAGTATGTAACTTTTCGTAAGTGATGTGTCCGTGGTAAATATGCAAGACCACCAGAAATTTACGACTTAAAAATTTGGATTGCTTGGAAACCTATTGGTTGCAGTTTGACTGAGTCACAGAAAGATTGTTTTTTTTTTTTTTTAATACTGGAGGTCATTCCTTTCATGTAATGTAACTAATAAATTACATAAATTAATTTCAGCTGTTGGAAACAGAAAATTGCGAAATTTTGTATACTGCTGTGGTGTTCCTTTTTTTTGTTTTAGGTTGAGGGTGGTATTTGATGGCGATGAATCCAGACGATACTGATGTTATCCAGTGACAGTGAAATTATGTATGTGTATCATGGTATTTGATGGCGATGAATCCAGACGATACTGATGTTGTCCATTGACATTGAAATTATGTATGTGTATCATGGTATTTGATGGCGATGAATCCAGACGATACTGGTAGTTGTCCAGTGACAGTGAAATTATGTATGTGTATCATGGTATTTGATGGCGATGAATCCAGACGATACTGATGTTATCCATTGACATTGAAATTATGTATGTGTATCATGGTATTTGATGGCGGTGAATCCAGATGATACTGATGTTTGTCCATTGACGGTGAAATTATGTATGTGTATCATGGTATTTGATGGCGATGAATCCAGATGATACTGATGTTTGTCCATTGACGGTGAAATTATGTATGTGTATCATGGTATTTGATGGCGATGAATCCAGACGATACTGGTAGTTGTCCAGTGACAGTGAAATTATGTATGTGTATCATGGTATTTGATGGCGATGAATCCAGACGATACTGATGTTGTCCATTGACATTGAAATTATGTATGTGTATCATGGTATTTGATGGCGATGAATCCAGACGATACTGATGTTGTCCATTGACATTGAAATTATGTATGTGTATCATGGTATTTGATGGCGATGAATCCAGACGATACTGGTAGTTGTCCAGTGACAGTGAAATTATGTATGTGTATCATGGTATTTGATGGCGATGAATCCAGACGATACTGATGTTATCCATTGACATTGAAATAATGTATGTGTATCATGGTATTTGATGGCGATGAATCCAGACGATACTGGTAGTTGTCCAGTGACAGTGAAATTATGTATGTGTATCATGGTATTTGATGGTTATGAGTTCAGACGATATTGACAGTTGTCCATTAACATTGACTCTTGAATGTGAATTGGTTCTTGTAAACCTTCCTAATTTAACTTTGCTTTTTAGGATTTAATTTTGACTCCTTAAAATGGAGGGTCTGGTGATTGGACACAGTTTTGTGGCGAGATTGTACCGATTTTTATTATTGTGCCCAGAAGTATGGCATTGTACCATACCGTTTGCCTCCGTGAAATTTGTTGGGATACCTGGGGGAAAGATTAGCCATTTGCAAAATATTAATGTCAGAGGGGCTAGATGGATAGTTCTTCAGATTGGGGGTAATGATATTGATTGCGTTACATTCTCTTTTGAATGTTTCCTGCGGGACCTCCGAGAATTGCTAAAGAAATGGAAGCTTGCTGGGGTGAAGAAAATAACATTAGGTAGTATATTTCCTAGAGTAAAGCCCCGAAATGTATCTTATGAGATTTATGAGTTTAGACGTATGGCTGTCAATGATGCTTTTAAGGCTGTAGGTGATGAAGATATTTTATATTTTCACCATCGACAGGTTTATCCTCATCATTTTCTGTCAGATGGTGTACATCTCCGGCCGAATGCACAAAAGAATTTTTGGGATAGAATAAAAAGGAAAATTCACCAGATGTTGTAATTTAAAACCCCCTAGTCAGGGTGATTGGGAATGTGTTGATGGTTTATTAAGTGGGAAAGAAGTGATTAATGTGAAAGTTGGAGATATTTCACATTGACCTTGATGGCAATTGTTGGCTCTGTTGATGGTTCGATTGGGCATGGTATGGTGATTCCTTGTTGGGCTCACTATGCTGCCCAAGCGAAGCATTAATTGCAACTGTTTTGAATTGGAAATATGGAGTTGGCGATTGAGAAATAGAGTTCCGGGATTCATAAAAATATTGGATAATTGTTTTCTAATCTAGAATGATTCAAGTGCGCCAACAATAAATGGATCTTGTGGCTGTTGTCTGGGTTGTCGTGATGAAAAGGATACAGTAGTGTGCAGGGTTTCCAAGATAGTTTTTGGCGCTGCGAGCAGCATCATCTGGACGATGATAAAATTCATATGTAGTAAATTATGGGTAGTGTTCCAATGAAGTATGGTCCGTTTAATTGTTTTATAAATATATAAGTTATAGTGGTGGCTTTCTTCGGATCAGGGATTTAACTAATCCAGGCGGTAACATCTCTTATCGCATGTCAGTGATCGTGGCGGTAAGCGGTTTCAATTTTTATTGAAATTGGTCGGTGGTTGGATTTCTGTATCCCAGGCCTGCCTACCGCTGTATAAAACATAAAATGTGATGGCGGATTATTCCGTCAGATGTAGCACTTCCCATGCCTAAAGATTTAATCTAGATAGTAGGTATGAACAGATCGTACTCAATTTTTTTTTTTCGGACCCATTTTTTTTTGTGTAAATATAGTCATTATAAATCATTAATCATTTTTTTTTTATTTTTATTTTTATTAATAAGAAATCAAAAACACTATCTGAGCCATCCAAAAACGAGGACGTTTACCTTGGGGTGGGGGTAGTGTGCTGTTTTTTGATAAATGGAGTCGGGGGTTTGTCGTCCAACAGGGGTTAATTCCATATTACTTATTTGCTCTCTCTGTGGTGGTTGTCTCCACCAGTGATTAGAGTGTCAGGTAGCACGAGATCTAGTAACGGTTGATTGAATTGTTGTCAAGTTTCACTGAGGGAAATGCACACACCAGCGATTTCCTGAATCGATACAAGATTTCAGAGGTTGCATGATTTTTTCGTGTTGTGTATGAATTGAAGTGGGTGATCTGGACCGTCGAAAAAGTCAGTTCGAGATAGGATTTCACTGGGGTAGGTTGTTTAGCTTTTCTCTGGAAGGTTTGGGAAGAGCCGGCTGGTCATGAGTTTAAATAGTAATTCCTTGGAGTTCCGGAATGAGAAACTAAACACCGAATTCTCTGTGCCATTGGTGAGACTGGGATAGTTATTTAGGAATTTATTTGGTATTCTTTTTTCTCCGTTTGTCGGATCAATGGAATCAGAGTTAAGTAAGTTTTAGAGTAGTTTTTTTTCTCTGGAACTCCGGGAATATTTTTTTTGAAGAATTTCGCCTTCGACAAACTTTTGTCGAGTGTGGGTTCTTCTTGTTGGGTAGTCACCGAGTGTGCGGGGTGTCAGAGATGGCAGCGCGGAGGTGACTCCTTAGTTATATGTGGAAGACTTCACACTCGACGAACTTTGGTTCTTCGAGGGTGAAAGCTTCTTACTTGATTGAGGCCTGATTATTGATATTTGGTATGACATCTATGGAGGAGCAGCGGTAACTCCTCATTTATATTGGAAGACTTCACACTCGACGAACTCTGGTTCTTCGAGGGTGAAAGCTTCTTACTTGATTGAGGCCTGATTATTGATATTTGGTATGACACCTATGGAGGAGCAGCGGTGACTCCTCATTTATATTTGGAAGACTTCACACTCGACGAACTCTGGTTCTTCGAGGGTGAAAGCTTCTTACTTGATTGAGGCCTGATTATTAATATTTGGTATGACACCTATGGAGGAGCAGAGGTGACTCCTTATTTATATGTGGAAGATTTCACACTCGACGAACTTTGGCTCTTCGAGGGTGAAAGCTTCTTACCTGTGTAGTCCTGACCATTACTATTGGGAGATGACATCTATGGAGGAATGTAGGTGATTCCTCATTTATATTTGGAAGACTTCACACTCGACGAACTTTGGTTCTTCGAGGGTGAAAGCTTCTTACTTGATTGAGGCCTGATTATTGATATTTGGTATGACATCTATGGAGGAGCAGCGGTAACTCCTCATTTATATTGGAAGACTTCACACTCGACGAACTCTGGTTCTTCGAGGGTGAAAGCTTCTTACTTGATTGAGGCCTGATTATTGATATTTGGTATGACACCTATGGAGGAGCAGCGGTGACTCCTCATTTATATTTGGAAGACTTCACACTCGACGAACTCTGGTTCTTCGAGGGTGAAAGCTTCTTACTTGATTGAGGCCTGATTATTAATATTTGGTATGACACCTATGGAGGAGCAGAGGTGACTCCTTATTTATATGTGGAAGACTTCACACTCGACGAACTTTGGCTCTTCGAGGGTGAAAGCTTCTTACCTGTGTAGTCCTGACCATTACTATTGGGAGATGACATCTATGGAGGAATGTAGGTGATTCCTCATTTATATTTGGAAGACTTCACACTCGACGAACTCTGGTTCTTCGAGGGTGGAAGCTTCTTATGACAGTTCCCTTTGGTCATTGGTACGTCCTCTATGGGAGAATAGTAGTCTCCTAATATTATATTAGAAAATCTGGGTGGCCTGGACATAATAAAAAGGGCCTTGTTTATCGGATTCTTGATATTTTTTTTTTCTCTAGCCTCCGAATTTCAGCCCAATTTAAGATAGTGAAACAAACGCTTTTTGGATATGTAATAATGTTTAATTTCATTCAATAAATTATACCATAACATTTCTTAGTGTTGAATTATTGTTACCTTGCTACATCTTGATGGTTTGTAGTTTTTAATTTCAGTCTAAAGGTGGGTCATCTACCCGAGAACTTTATGTGGGGCTCCGACCTACCCATTATAACTGCGATCCCTTTTCCTTATTTTAAAGCCCGGTCGGAAACGCAAATGTTAAATATCTCTTATAAAATAGTTCGACCATCTGGGGTGATGTGGTTTTAGAAACCGCACCGCCTCGGCTGATCGAACTGTTTTTGGGAGGGAGAAATTGAATCTAGACTCGTGTTGGGTTGGGGATAGTGGATTCGTCACAAGCATACCGCGGTATCGGTTCGGTATTCGGTATGTGACTTCAGATTCACTGATAGTACCAAAGGAGAATCCATGTCCGAAAAAATACAGAATAAGTTGTTCTTGTATCATTCTATCACAGTGCTACACATGCCATTGTTGATGGGCTCAACATTGTCAATCTTTTGTCAACACAGATCATATCTACAGTAATTTGGTGACTTGTTCTAAATATGCCTTAACTTTTCAAGCTCACTTAAGGCATCTGTAATCATAGAATGTGTGTCCTGAAGATGTCATCTTTAGGTGGGCCTGATGACAGTAGTAAAATGATCTGGTCAGTGATTTCTAGCCAAGTCTTGGCTGCCTGTTAAGGCAGCCAAGACTTGGCTAGAAATCACTGCTAAGTAACTGGACATGTACAGGTCGTAGACTATTGATAATTTAGTACAACTGCCCTGGTCCTTAAGGCTTAACAAAACTGAAAAATAAAATCCGTCACTTCTTTCATGAAAATGAACACTTCAACTGCTATCAATCCTCACCAAGGCCTTATAAATAGTGAATGCACAGGGAAAATTGAAAATACCGCTGGTTTCGGTATTCAAAGATTGGGTCGGTTCGGTTTTTCGGTGTCCCCATGATATCGGTATCGGTTCGGTTTTTCGGTATATTGCCCATCTCTAGTGTTTAAGGTCACATATTTATGCACAATGGCTAATCATGACTGTGACAGTTTAGGGGTGGAGGAAGCCGGAGTACCCAGAGAGAACCAGTGAGCAACGACGAGCAGCTGCCAGCTCCCCAACATCGTAACTCTGTACTGCAACACAGGCAGGGTTAGATTGGTTGAAGACATGTGCACCATCGACATGCAGTATGCCTTCGTACACGGCGTCATCGTGCCCCCATGCAGGCAACGAAGATGAAGTGTCTTGCCCAAGGACACAATGCAGTTGCCGCAGGTGGGATTCAAACTGAGGACCTCTCGGCTTGCAGCCCGCACCCCTACCCAGCCACCACGCTCCCATTCTTTGGTGTGAACAAGTATAAATGAATAACCTTGCAAATTAAATGATACAATGTTAATGCAAATGTGCTTTTTATTCAAAATCTAGCCTACCAAGTAGTAAATTAAAACAGTTGTTGTTCAGTGCAAGATTTATCTGGTTGAGATTGGTCCACCTGTAATAAAAATTTCACGCCCAAAAGTGCATCAAATGTGCTTTGCCGGCAAAAAATATATAGATTCTTTTTAAATGTCAATTTTGGCATAGGCTTTGGGGATTAATAACAAACAAAAGGATTTAATTAAATATGCTACTGAACAGAAGTAACTAATTGAGCTTAATTGTAGACCGGTATGTCATATCTTCAACACCTTTTCCAAGACTAATTTACTTATTAATCTGTCAAAGGGCCGAAGCATTTGACGCATCTATTGAAAAGAAACCCATGCTGGCTGGGGAGAATTATTATTACCAAAACACCAACATACAGACGACAACGTCTGGCCAAAATGTTATCAGTCTACCCAGTTTCCACGAAAATAAACATACTATTTCGAAGAAAAAAAGTACCAAATGCTAGGAAGATAAAACAGGTGATCCATTAGTCTCCACCGGCCTACAGGACCAGCTGGCACTTGCAAGATAAATTCTTTTATAACAACTAAAAATTTGAAATTTTTTGTCTCAAAACAGAGCTTGGGACCCCTCAATGGAACGACACAATATCCACCAGCTCGTTCCAATGAAGGGTCATAAGCTATGTTTTTGAAACAAAAACTTAAACATAATAAAATTTGAATGCAGATTTTTGTATAGCCTGAGTGCTGGCCAAATTCGGCCATTGGCGTTGGAAGTAGGGCTATAGTGAATTTCCATATTTTGTCTCAGTCACATAGTTTATGGCCCCTCATTGGAATGCTCCCTATAAAAATTGAAGGGGGAATTTTTCCAGATGCGGTGGATCAGATTTAAAAGTGGAGAGACCATACTGTCGATCGCTGACTCACGGCAGACGTGAATACGCCAGGGTTACGGGCGAGTGGGGGGAGGGGGGCTCAGAGAGAGAGAGTGTGTGTGTTATGGACGTGGGAAGCAAATGTGGGAAAAATCGCCCGTCCCTTGCTTCTAAAATTTCGTAATTCCAAAGACTGAACTTAATTTGAAAAATCCACCCGAGTCGTTACGAAAATGACCGGAAGGAGTAGATGGATTTATTTATTAATTCTGTTCCATTCTCAATTTAGTTTGTCAAAAATAATTACTGAGGTAAATGTGAAGCAGCTTATCTGCAATGATATTAAATCATATGCCAGGTTCGTAATGATCCCGAGTCTGAAAAACAGGGGCCACATTTCGTAAAGACAGGATGTATCGCCAAGACTGTCACATTATTGTTCTAAAAAACATAACAATGCACAGAATACGTTTTATTTTAAAATACTTCCTGTATTTGGTAATTTTATTTAAAAATGTCTCAACGAACTGTTTCGAGAATGAAGGTGGACAAGATCATGTTCGATATTGACAAACTTACCTTTAATTATACAGGAAGGGGGGGGATCCAAATGACATATCAGCAAAACATTTTATTTTAATACGGATACAAGTTCAATATCTCGAAAAATACTGGGTGAATTGTTTAAATTCGGACATTATTCCAGGGTACAATGATCTGGAAAAGACAAATATGGTATTTTTATGTCATTATTTTATGAAATGCAGGTTTTAGAAATTTGCTGACTGAAGACTAATACTTGTAATCAGGTTCAGACTCTGGAAGAAATTTCTCGTCGAGCACTAATTGATTATGTAATGCTTCTCTCCGCACTTAGGTACCCCACTTTTCTACACAAAAAGTGGGGTACGCAAAGTGCTGTTTTATATGGAGTGTACACGTAATGTGATTAAACAACCTTCAATCTAATGCTCCCAGAGGTGTTGTACATGAGATATCAAAAAAATCTGACTGCTGGATCTGATGGAGATGATTTTAAATGATAATTCCCCATATTGCACTAAGTAAATATTTGGGCTCCCTTGGGGAACCCAAATATTAACCTGGGACCTAAATTTGAACAAATTTGAACCTTACACCTCTAGCGATGTCACATACTAAATATGAAAGGATTCTCTCTAGTGGGTCTGAAAAAGAAGATTTTTTAAGACATTTTCTGATATTGCACTAAGTTAAAATTTGGACTCCAATAAAGAGCCCAAATATTCATCCAGGGATCCCATTTGAACAAACTTGAATCTAATCCCCCTAGAGATGCTGCATACCAAATATCCAAAGAATCTGACTCATCGATCTGAAGAAGAAGATTTTTAAAGATTATTACCCATGTTGCACAAAGTTAATATTTAGGCTCCCACCAGAAGCCCAAATATTAACCCAGGGACCCGATTTGAACAAATTCAAATCTTACACCTCTAGAGATGGCACATACTAAATATGAAAGGATTCTCAATAGCAGGTCTGAAAAAGAAGATTTTTTAAGAAATTTTCTCATATTGCTCTAAGTTAAAATTTGGGATCCGATAAAGAGCCCAAATAATCATCCACGGATCCCATTTGAACAAACTTAAATCTACCCCCCCTCCCCCCCCCCCCCCCCCTAAAGATGCTGCGTACCAAATATCAAAAGAATCTGACTGGTAGACCTGAAGAAGAAGATTTTTAAAGAATATCCCCCGTATTCAACTAAGTTAATAATCAGGCTCCCCTAGGAAGACCAAATATTAACTCAGGGTGTTGATTTGAACAAATTCAAATCTTACACCTCTGGAGATGTCACATACCAAATATGAAAGGATTCTCATTAGTGGGTCTGAAAAGGAAGATTTTTAAAGAAAGTTTCACATATTGTACCAAGTTAAAATTTGAGATCCAATAAAGAGCCCAAATATTCATCCAGGGATCCAATTAGAACAAACTTGAATCTACCCCCTCCCCCCCCCCCCACCCCCACAGATGCTACATACCAAGTATCAAAAGAATCTGACTTATGATCTGAAGAAGATTTTAAAGCTTATTCCACATAGCGCCATAAGTTAATTTTTTGGGCTCCTCTGTTGAGCCCAAATATCAAACGAGGGGGGTCGATTTGAACACACTTACTTGTATTTGACCATCCTATGGATGCTGTATACCAAATATCAAAAGATTCCAATCAGCGGTTCTGAAGAAAATTTTTTTTTTCAATTTTTACAAATATGCTGACTCAACATTTTTTCAAACGTCCCTACAGAACACCCTAACACAACCGATGACCATTTTTTTTTAAATCCATTCTACTGGTCAAGAGGATGCTTCATACCAAATAACAGTTCTCTGTTCCGTGTAGTTTGGAAAATATGGGCATTTGAATTTTTTTCTATTTTTAGCCCCTGGGGTATCCACGGGTCAATAAAAAAAAAGATTTCGGGCATCAATCAAGTACTTTGGACCCACTTATGCTACATGCCAAATTTGGTTCAAATCAGTCCATTGGTTCTTGAAATAGAAATTTTGGGTCGAGCCCAAAATGGATATGTGCCCACAGAGAGCCCAGATATTGATCTACCAACTTCTCTTGAACAAGCTTTAATCTTCAACTCTAAAGAGTGTTACATACCATATATAAAGGCAATCTCTCTGGTGGTTCATGAGAAGAAGATTTTTAAAGATTTTTAGGCTTTGCCATCATTGCCCAGAGCCCGAAGAAGGCAGCCGCTCCATTTGAACAAAATAAAAAGGGTATACCCCAGGGATGGTTTGTGCAATATATGTTTGAATTTGGCTGAATGGCTGTGGAGAAGAGAGGCCAGGTTTGCAGAACGGACGACAGCCAACGGACGCCAAGTGATGGTAATACCTCACACTGACTTGCAGTCAGGTGAGCTAACAAAACTGTGCCATGGAATCGAAATTTCAAATACACGTAGATGGATTCAAATCGAATTGAATCTCATGGAAGATTCAAATCCAAATCGAATCTCGAAGCCTGGCAGGGTTCTAAGGGGAAAAACATTACTATGGTATAATATAAAAGTAGACACTAAACTACAAGATACCAACTTGTATAATGTATATTTGCTGCTCAAAGTAGCTGTTCGTGACCACAAACCTGAGGAAAAAAAGAGTCTGAAATCCACTGCCATTCAGATGGAGTTGCAAATCAACTCATCAGAAATATTAAATGTATACAGAGTACTTTCAAATGACCAAAATTAAGCAATTCTAACCAGACAAAATGCTTTGATGAAAGAGGACACTGGCCAATTGCGTTCATAGATTTTGGATAGTTGGAAACAGGAAACAACTTTTTAGCAAGTAATTCTGGCAACTCAGCTCCAAAAAGAATCTGCACTTTGGGATGCGATGTGCATCTCATAAGTGGATGAGTGTTGTCTTCTTCTGTTGCATGAATGTGTACTGTCCATAGTGGACTGGTGGCTACTTGGCTGGTCTTGATTTTATTACCTCTTTTGTTTCTTCCGTTTCTTCTTTGGCGGTGGAGGTGGAGGTGGGGATTCCTTCACATTTGGAGGTGAGGACTGTGGAGTCATGTTTTGATTTTGGCTGCGATCGAGTTTGGAGTATAGCACGTCAGTTAGTTTCATTGCTCTGCCACTTCGTTATCAAGGTAATCTTTGGTTTCTTGGAGCTGTCTTTCTAGTCTATGCATATTTTCTTCCTGGAGTGTGATTAGCTCGGCGGCCGTGGGAGAGCTGTCTGATGACTCTTGTGAGCCCACAATCTGTTGTTCCAGTTCGTGGGCGAGCTTACTTAGTTCTTCTGTCATGTTCCACCTCAGCATGGGGGGTCCAAGCTTGAGATGGAACTGGAGGTGGAGGCATTTGATGATTGGGTGGTATATGGTGGTGCTTTCTCCGTCTGGATGGGGGAGTGGACTTCCATTTCCTCTTCCTTCTTTTTGCGGCTTTCTTCAGATTTTCTTCTCCAGGCCTCTAGGCGCTTGGCATCCCGGCACTTAGTGGATGGGCTTTTCTTCTTCCTCTTGTTCTTTTCAGGATCCTCTGGGTGTGGACCAGAGCCCGATTGGGCTAAGGTACTACCACTCCCCAGGAGGGCCGATGGTCTGGCTGCTGGCTTCTTTTTTTCTCCTTGTTGGAGCCATTCCAGGTGGTATTGGAAAATCCAATATCACCTGGCAGGTATCACCAGAAACATGGATGGTCCAGTTTCTGGTGTTACCCACGTTCAAATATGTTAACATTTGATGATTTCAGATAGCTTCTGCTGTATAATCATTCTGGTGTTAATTAGTGGTGCTAACGGAGAGTCCAGTAAGTATCCAAGCTGATCAACAGCCAAGTGTGTGTTAGAATACCCTCAGCTGAAAACAATCCTTATAAAAGGTGTGAGACAACAATGTATGGGAAATGTAACACACCTCTTTGTTGTAACTCTTGTAGTAGGTGTTACAAGGATTTCTGCATGGGGTAAATCTGTCCTTAGGTCAGGTGTAAGTGTTTTTACATGCATGATGCTTCTAGTGAAAAAGTGAATGAAAGAGAACAAATAATTTTTTTACAGAGGAATTTATATATTTCGTGTACACAATGAAACAAATAATGTATTTGAGAAATAAATGAAAGTGTCAATGACACTGTAGCTCAACTTGTCAAGACATGTACATGTATAGTATGTGACACAGCAATGACAAACATCTAGGTAATGACCTGATAACAAATGTACATATAAAGTATTGTAACGGTCTGTACATAAATACTGGCCGTAGCCTGCAACAAATGTATAGGTAAAGTATTGTAAAGGTTGGTGACAGTCAGATGCTAAATAGAAAAGAAATCTTTGAGTCCCAGAGTGGGTCTGACTGAACCCCAAAATATTTGTTCTCATAGCACAGTGATAACAAAGGCACCCCAAAACACACTCATTCCTGTCCCAAGGTGAAAACAAAGGTACCCAAGAAGGTTCGTGAAGATCAGTTCATAAACAAGCTGAAAAGAAGTTGTGACAAAAAAATGATTGGACCTAATTTTGGTACAAAATGGCCACCGGCAGCCATCTTGAATTTTGGACCGCACTCAGAAACACTCGTTCTCGTCCAAATGTGATAACAAAGGTACCCAAGAAGTTTCGTGAAGATCGGTTGATAAATACAGCCTCTAGCCCGAGCCATACTGACATGTGCACTTACAGTGTATAAGTAGCACTAAATAAATCAAAATTCATCTAATTTGCATAATTTCTGCACGAGAAAAAAAACCCGTACTGTATGTGATGTATTCCATTTTACTAAACATTCCTACAAAAATTTATTCAAATCAGAACTTTCATACAGAAGTTCTGTACAAAAGACTGATTGCACTAATTTTGGAACAAAAAGGCTGCTGGTGGCCATCTTGAATTTTGGACCACATCCCAAAACACTCGTTCTCATCCCACGGTGATAACAAAGGTCCCCAAGAAGTTTCGTAAAGATTGGTTCATAAATACGGCCTCTAGCCTGAGCCGTATAGAAGTTGTGTACAAAAAACTGATTAGACCTAATTTCGGTACGAAATGGCCACTGGCAGCCATCTTGAATTTTGGACCGCACCCAGAAACACTCGTTCTCATCCCAAGGTGATAACAGAGGTACCCAAGAAGTTTCGTGAAGATCGGTTGATAAATGCAGCCTCTAGCCTGAGCCATATTGACATGTGCACTTACTGTGCGTGTAAGTAGCACTGAAAAATCAAAGTTCATCTAATTTGCATAAATTCTGCACGAGAAAAAAACCCGTATTATATGTGATGTAGTGATGTATCCCATGGTACTAAACATTCACACAAAAAATTATTCAAGTCAGCACTTTCATATGGAAGTTCTGTGCAAAAATCTGATTGCACCTAATTTTGTACAAAATGGCTGCCATCGGCCATCTTGAATTTCGGACCGCACCCAAAAACACTCAATCTCGTCCCATGGTGATACCAAAGGTACCCAAGAAGTTTCATAAAGATCGGTTCATAAATACGGCCTCTAGCCCGAGCCGTATTGGTATTTGCACTTACAGTGCTGAAAGTAACACTAAATACATCAAAGTTAGTCTAATTTGCATATTTTACGTACGAGAAAAAAACCCATATTATATGTGATGTATCCCATGGTACTAAACATTCATACAAAAAATTATTCAAATCAGCACTTTCATATGGAAGTTCTGTACAAAAAACAGATTTCTGCATCGTCGGTACAAAAAGGCGGATGGCGACCAATTTCGGATCGGACCCAAAAACACTAGTTCTCGTCCCACAGTCATAACAAAGGTACCCAAGAAGTTTCGTAAAGATCTGTTCATAAATACGGCCTCTAGCCCGAGCCACATTGAATTGTTGACAGACAGACGGATAGACGGATGACGGACAACTGGCCATGGCATAAGCTCAAATTTGGCTTCGCCAAAGTTGAGCTAATAAAATAATATGATGAGATAAAAAGAAATAAACTAAATATTTTATTTTGCATTGGCTTAATATGACCAGTGGATGCATCAGGACTTTGTCAACAACAAGTGGGCTTGTGATCTCTGATGGGGTGGGTGTGGCGTTTATCCCCCCGATAAGCCCACAAAATTTCAGAATTGACTCTAACCGGCTGACTATTCACATGGTTTTGGGATGGTTAACCAAACGTTCGGTGTGTAAAAATTCTTGGGAAACTGCTTCTTTATCATTAACAAGTGCTCATATTTTGAGTGGAATTGAAATATATATCGCCTCTCAAGGTAAAAATCTATTAAGACACAGAAATGCTGGTTAAGTTACTCAGACTTTACCATTCAAGATACAATGTTTGGCTAACCTGCCATCCGTTCGAATAGATTTAAATTTGAGTAACATCCAAGCCAAGGCATACATGTTGCTGAACAATCATCTGCCAATAAAATGAAAGTGTCAATGACACTGTAGCTCAACTTGACAAACCTGAACTTGTAAGGTTATAAATGAAATGGCAAAATTGAAGATTATTGGTACCAATATTATTTGATGAAATTTCAACATAACAACATTGTGTGTGCACAACGTCAGAGTAATCCATGCATTTTAAAATGTAAACTGTAAGACTGGCTAAAGGAAGAATGCTGATTCACAAATGCAGTATGTTCAGAGGTTATTGTAAATGGCAACTTTTTTTCACAGAAATGAATGCTAATCAATAGCTCTTATCTAAAGGTTTTGCCTAATGAGCACACCAAGTTCAACAAGAGCGCTTGTATCGCTGAAGCAATACAATGTCCCGTACCGGACTAATGAGCATTAATAATTATACAAATGTTATAACCTAGATGTGATCGGCATGAATTCCGTTGAAGCATTTCCAAAAAAAGTCCAGAAAACTGATATTTTGGCGCTTCCATATTTCTAAGGGCCATAACTCACACAAGAATAATGCAATCAGCATGAAACCCAAACTTGATCTGTAAGTCCTTGTTCTATAGTAGGTTACCAAAAATGAAATCATTCCGTTGAAGCGTTTCCAAAAAAAGTCTGGAAAACTAAAGTACGACCGACAGACTGACTGACAGACTGATGGATGGATGGACAGACTGTAAATAAAACGTGACCTGTAAGTCATCGTTCTATAGTAGGTTATCAAAAATGAAATCATTCCGTTGAAGCGTTTCCAGAAAAAGTCTGGAAAACTGATATTTTGGCACTTTTCCATATTTTCAAGGGCAATAACTCACACAAGAATAAGGCAATTAGCATGAAACTAGGACTTGATCTGTAAATCATCGTTCTATAGTAGGTTACCAAAAATGAAATCATTCCATTGAAGCGTTTCCAAAAAAACTTCGGAAAACTGATATTTTGGTGCTTTTCCATATTCCCAAGGGCTGTAACTCACACAAGAATAATGCAATCAACATGAAACTCAAACTTGATCTGTAAGTCATCGTTCTATAGTAGTTTACCAAAAATGAAATCATTCTGTTGAAGCGTTTCCAAAAAAACTCCGGAAAACTGATATTTTGGTGCTTTTTTCCCATATTTCCAAGGGCCGTAACTCACACAAGAATAATGCAATCAGTATGAAACTCAAACTTGATCTGTAAGTCATCGTTCTATAGTAGTTTACCAAAAATGAAATCATTCCGTTGAAGCATTTCCAAAAAAACTCTGGAAAACTAAAGTGTGACTGACAGACGGACAGACTGACAGATTTACAGACCGACAGACTGACAGACTGACGGATGGACGGAGTGCAAACCTATAGTCCCCTCCGGCGATGCCGGTAGGGGACTAAAACAATCCTATGATAAATGTGACCTGCAGGTCATGTCAAAGAATGTTGATGCACAAATGCAATAAATTCAACAGCAACAGTTTTTGGTGGAAAAGAAAAGAAAATCAATAGCTCCTATCTTTGTCACCCTGCATAAGCTTACAAAGTTTCAAAACAAACTGATAATGAATGTGCCCTCAGTGGCATGCCACAGGAAGATGTTTATTCACAAATGCACTAAGTAGAAGGTCACTGCTTGTGGCAATGTTTTTTTTATGGAAATTCATAAATATACCCTGCAGAGAGTGCAAAAGGGATAAGTTGATGCACAAATGCAGTAAGTTCAAAGGCTGGTGATAACGACAATAATTTTTTATGGAAATGAAAAAAGAGCAATAGCTCACGTATAGAGGTCACCCCGAACACACATACCAAGTTTCAAAGTGATCCGATCATAAATGTGCCCTAAAGGGTGTGTTAAAGGGAAATATTGAGGTCTGACTAAACTAAGCTCAAAGGTCAGCGGCAACATTTTTTGACAGAAATGGAAGAAAATGGACAACTCCCATATAGATGTCACCCCACACAAGCACACCGAGTTTGCAAGTGATCCAATCATAAATGTGCCCTGCAGGGTGTGTCAAAGGGAAATATTGTGGTCTGACTAAACTAAGTTCTAAGAATGTTGGCCGCGGCAACATTTTTTGACGGAAATTGAAGAAAATCAATAGATCCCATCTAGAAGTCACCCTAAACAAGCATGCCAGGTTTCAAAGCAATCCAATCATAAATGTGCCCTTTTGGTTGTGCCACAGAGAAATATTGCGGTCTGACTAAACTAAGTTCTAAGAACGTTGGCCGCGGCAACATTTTTTGATGGAAATTGAAGAAAGTCAAGAGCTCCCATCTAGAAGTCACCCTAAATAAGCATGCCAGGTTTCAAAGCAATCCAATCATAAATGTGTCCTGTAGGGTGTGCCAAAAGGAAATATTGAGGTCTACTGACTAAACTAAGAACGCTGGCCGTGACAACATTTTTTGACAGAATATGAAGAAAATCGATAGCTCCCATCTAGAGGTCATCCCAAACAAGCATAACAAGTTTGAAAGCGATCCAATCATAAATGTGCCCTGTAGGGTATGCGAAAGGGAAATATTGAGATTTGACTAAACTAAGTTCTAAGAACGTTGGCCGCGGCAACATTTTTTGATGGAAATTGAAGAAAATTGATAGCTCCCATCTAGAGGTCACCCCAAACAAGCATACCAAGTTTCAAAGTGATCCAATCATAAATGTGCCCTGTAGGGTGTGCCAAAGGGAAATATTGAGGTTTGACTAAACTAAGTTCTAAGAACATTGGCCGCGGCAACATTTTTTGACGAAAATTGAAGAAAATTGATAGCTCACATCTAGAGGTCACCCCAAACAAGCATACCAAGTTTCAAAGCGATATGATCATAAATGCGACCTGTGTGGCATGCCAAAGGAAATTGTGGACATACGTACTAACGTACTAACATACTAACGTACGTATGTACGTGACGTGTGACGTACGAGAAGTGATGACAATAGCTCAGCTTGACTTTGTCAAGTTGAGCTAAAAATTACTGCATATTAATCTTTTCTTCCATTTTATTGTCCTATTGTGTTGTAATGTCTGCATCATGAAATCATACTACAGACTAAAGGGACACATTACATTAACTATTATTATATAACTCTCAATAATGTGAATTATAAAAATTTCTCAATTTTGGTCCTCATCCTCACGACACAAAAATTTCAAATTGGAAAGGACCCAAACACTTTCCCAATCAGGGTGTGTAGACCCCTGTCCCCAAACACTGAACTCAGGAAATTTCTCCTGCAAACTTCAGCCTTGGATCCTAGGTTCAAAAGATGATCTTTTTTTTACTAGAGGAGTGTGGTGATGTGTTGCAGAAGCTGCCTGATAAGATTTGGAATGTTATAATCTGAAACACCTGAAAGTTAAAACTAGCGGAGAAAAATCTGCATCCATGGGACAAGATGTTACAGATGAAGGCCTACAACCAACAAAAAAAGCTTTGGAGGACATATTTGGTTATACATACTCCTCTCAGTGTATCTCTGATAATCACAAAACTTTAAGAATAATAAAACATTGAGAAAAGGAAATAGTGTCAGACATTTTAGGAATGATTGTTTCAATCTGTCTATTTCTTGTCAGTTATGAACCCCAAAAGATAAAGGCCAAACTGTGTAAATGGGAGTAGCCAATTTACGCTGTTTGGCCTTTGTTTTTTGGGGGGTTCATAACTCAAGAAACAGTCAGAAACAAATGATCATTCCTTATAATTAAACCTGGAGAGCAGTGAATTTAAACACTTTCTACTTTGTGGAATTATAATAAAAACCAGGTCACAACATGCTTCCTATTGAGTACTGAATTAAAAAGGCATAGTTTTCTAAAATTCTCTCTGAAATGGCGACACTTTTCGCTGAAAGTTGTTCTTTTGTCATTAAAAGTTTTCATAACCATGAATTGCTTTAGTTAAAAGGAACGCCATAGGTCATGCCCATACAAAACTCCAATCTTCTTTTCCACTTGACTGGAAGGTGATGTCATTCAAAGCAAGGCTGGGTTAAATTTAATTCTGATTTTGATCATTTCCTGAGAAATTGAAAACACAGTTGTGAAATGTGGAGTTCAATATAAACCCAGATGACATGAAGTTGGCTGAACTTTGTCTCAAAAAGAGTTAATTCAGGTTATTTGGAAATTGGAAAGTTTTGATTGCGTGGGTTTCACTTGTGGATGCCATCGATGTCAGTGATGTAGCGTTTTGTTCATGCCGACATTGTTGTGCACAAGGCTGAATTGTCACGGAGGACAGGGTTTGACTGATATTTTGTTTCTTTCAAGTGGGACATTCCTTATTGGAATGGTGGACGGAACCTTCAATTCATACCTTCATTTGCCTAATTTGATGGATAAAGGGTTAATATCTCTGGATCAAATTATTAGATTTACATAAAAAACTATACAGCACAGCACATCAGTAACCTGAATACATATATACAGTAACCTGATAATCGGGTTAATATTTTTTGAGTTATCGCATGCCGAAGAAATGGATTGGAGGAGTTCTCAATTTGAAGGATAAAGGGTTAATATCACAGGATCAAATTAAGGGATTTACACCAAAAACTATACAGCTCAGCACATCAGTAACCAGAATACATATACGAAGTAACATGACAATCGGACTTGATATTTTTTGAGTTATCTCATGCCAAAGGGATTGGAGGAATTTTCAATTTGAAGAATAAAGGGTTAATATCTCAGGATCAAAATAACAGATTTACACCAAAAACTATACAGCTCGGCACATCAGTAACCTGAACACAAATATAAAGTAACTTGACAATCCAAGCAATATTTTTCAAATTATCGAATGCCAAAGGGATTGGAGGAATTTTCAATTTGAAGGATAAAGGGTTAATATCTCAGGATTAAATTATCAGATTTACACCAAAAACTATACAGCTCGGCACATCAGTAACCTGAACACAAATATAAAGTAACTTGACAATCCAAGCAATATATTTTTTTCAAGTTATCGAATGCCAAAGGGATTGGAGGAATTTTCAATTTGAAGGATAAAGGATTAATATCTCAGGATTAAATTATCAGATTTACACAAAATACTATACAGCTCGGAACATCAGTAACCTGAACACAAATATAAAGTAACTTAACAATCCAAGCAATGTTTTTCAAGTTATCGAATGCCAAAGGGATTGGAGGAATTTTCAATTTGAAGGATAAAGGGTTAATATCTCAGGATCAAAATAACAGATTTACACCAAAAACTATACAGCTCGAAACATCAGTAACCTGAAGATATGTATAAAGTAACTTGACAATTGGATTGATATTTTTTGAGTTATCTCATGCTAAAGGGATTGGAAGAATTCTCAATCTGAAGGATAAAGAGTTAATATCTTATCAAATTATCAGATTTACACCAAAAACTATACAGCTCGGCACATCAGTAACCTGAACACAAATATAAAGTAACTTGACAATCCAAGCAATATTTTTCAAGTTATCGAATGCCAAAGAAATGGATACGGACGCTGGATGGACATTCTTACACATTCTTACTTGTGGGTTTTTTCCCATGTTAAACCCTAACCCCACAAGGTCAAAAAATTAACCCCACAGTGCAAAAAATAACCCCACAAATGGCCACTGTACTAACCCAACCCCACAACTACCACTGACCCTAAATTGTAAACCCCAAAATGTACCTCTGCTAAGCCCAGGCGGACAGACGGATGGACGAACGACAGATGGCCACCCCAGATGCCGGCATTATGTGTACCATACATAGTATGGGTACACATAAAAAAGGTTTAATTATACAGGTATGAATCTCCAGTTGGAATGGGTGATTCTCCTTTAAAGTTGTGAGTAACTAACTTAAATTTTTTCTATTTGTTCGCAGCAGTACTACGTTAAGACCAGAGACAGAGAGAGAATATTTTCATCTGCTGGGATACCATCTCTTCCCTGCAGTGTCCATCTCCTCCACTCAAGATTTCTCAGCAGTCTCTTCCCTCCACTCAGATAATATTGAAACCCCCCCCCCCCCCCCCCCCCCCCCCCGAGAATAGTTTCTTAGTTGGACATTAGCCCCACAGAGAAAAACATAGGTGGATGTTAGCCCCCCAACTCAGAAAAATGAAGTGGATATTAGCCCCCAATTAGTCAACTGCCCCCTCCCCCCCCCCCCCCCCCCCCCCAGTCAGAGAAATGAAGTGGATATCAGTGCCCCAATTAGTCTAAACTTGGACCCAATGTCCGTAATATAATTATATTGCGGAATTTGGGTCCAAGTTTGGACTACCCCCAATGTACATTATAGGCTATTAGTCACCAATTTATGAGGGTTTATAAAACAAAGCAAAAATATTATTTATTATTTATTTACCATTATCAAATTATGTTTTAAATAAAACAGTGAATGTGGTAATACCAAGGGGGCCTGAGGGCGCTCACCTGACATGGTAGCCTAAACATCAATCCAGAGAATTGATTTCAACAAGTTGCATCTGCTCCTCCTAAGAAAAATTTATACCAAATATCCAAAGATTCTGACCAGTGGATCTAAAAAAAAAAGAAGATTTTTAAAGAGTATTCCTCATATTGAACTAAGTTATAATTCGGGCTCCCACAGGGAGCCCATATATGAACCCAGGGGCTTGGTTTTAACAAACTTGAATCTCCCCCCCCTCCCCCCTAAGTTACAATTCAAGCACCCACAGTGAGTCCAAATATGGACCTAGGGACATGGCTTCAACAAACTTGAATCTCACCCCCCCTAAGGATGCTGCATATCAAATATCAAAACATTCCAATTGCTGGATCTGAAGAAGATTTTTAAAGAAAATTCCTCATTTTGAACTAAGTTATAATTCGGGCTACCACAGTGAGCCCAAATATGAACCCAGGGACTTGGCATGAACAAACTTGAATCTCACCCCCCTAAGCATGGGGCATACCCAATATCAAAAGATTCTGCCTGCTGGATCTTGAGAAGATTTTCAAAGAAATTTGCCTGAAATGCACTAAGTTCGAATTCGAGCTTCTATAGTGGGCCCAAATATGAATGCAGGGGGCCGATTTGAACAAACTTGAATCAGATCCACCCCTCAATGTTGCATACCAAATATCAAAAGATTCTGCCTGCTGGATCTGGAGAAGATGATTTTTTAAGAAATTTGCCTGAAATGCGCCAAGTTAGAATTCAAGCTTCTATACTGAGCCCAAATATAAACCCAGGGGGCCGATTTGAACAAACTTGAATCAGATCCACCCCACAATGTTGCATACCAAATATTAATAGATTCTGCCTGCTGGATCTGGAGAAGAAGATTTTTTAAGAAATTTGCCTGAAATGCACTAAGTTTGAATTCGGACTTCTATAGTGAGCCCAAATATGAATCCAGGGGACCGATTTGAACAAACTTGAATCAGATCCACCCCACAATGTTGCATACCAAATATCAATAGATTCTGCCTGCTGGATCTGGAGAAGAAGATTTTTGAAGAAATTTGCCTGAAATGCACTAAGTTCGAATTCAAGCTTCTATACTGAGCCCAAATATAAACCCAGAAGGCTGATTTGAACAAACTTGAATCAGATTCACCCCACAACGTTGCATACCAAATATGAAAAGATTCTGCCTGCTGGATCTGGAGAAGAAGATTTTTGAAGAAATTTGCCTGAAATGCACTAAGTTCGAATTCAGGCTTTTATAGTGAGCCCAAATATGAATCCAGGGGGGCCAATTTGAACAAACTTGAATCAGATCCACCCCACAATGTTGCATACCAAATATCAAAAGATTCTGCCTGCTGGATCTGGAGAAGAAGATTTTTTAAGAAATTTGCATGAAATGCACTAAGTTCGACTTCGAGCTTCTATACTGAGCCCAAATATAAACCAAGGGGGCCGATTTGAACAAACTTGAATCAGATCCACCCCACAATGTTGCATACCAAATATGAAAAGATTCTGTCTACTGGATCTGGAGAAGAAGATTTTTGAAGAAATTTGCCTGAAATGCACTAAGTTTGAATTCGAGCTTCTATACTGAGCCCAAATATAAACCCAGGGGGCCGATTTGAACAAACTTGAATCAGATCCACCCCACAATGTTGCATACCAAATATCAAAAGATTCTGCTTGCTGGATCTGCAGAAGAAGATTTTTTAAGAAATTTGCCTGAAATGCACTAAGTTCGAATTCGGGCTTCTATAATGAGCCCAAATATGAATCCAGGGGGCCGATTTGAACAAACTTGAATCAGATCCACCCCACAATGTTGCATACCAAATATCAAAAGATTCTGCCTGCTGGATCTGGAGAAGATTTTTGAAGAAATTTGCCGATATGCACTAAGTTCGAAATCGGGCTCCTATTCTGAGCCTAAATATGAACCCAGGGGGCCGATTTGAACAAACTTGAATCAGATCCACCCTACAATGTTGCATACCAAATATCGAAAGATTCTGCTTGCTGTATCTGGAGAAGATTTTTTAATCTTTTTCCCATTGCCTACGGTGTTAAAAAGTGCTGACTCAGCACTTTTTCAAAAGTCCTGAAAAGTGTACCTTGTGATCAAACCGATAGGGATTTTTTTTTAACCATTCTATTCTACTGGATAAAAGTAAGCTTTATACAAAATAAGAATTCTCTGTGCCATGTTGTTTTGGAGATATGGCTGTTTTAAGGTTTTTCCTATTTTTAGCTCCCGAGGTTCCCACGGGGCAACGAGAAAATTTTTTTTTGCATCAATCAACTACTTATGACCCATTGTCATCTCATATCAAAAATAGAAATTTTATGCATGGCCAAAATTTTTGTCCCTCCCATAACGAAGGCAAATAATGCCCGACAAACTTCTCTTGAACAAACTTGATTCTAAACCTCAAAAGGACTCTGTATACCATATATCAAGTCTCTGCTACTGGTGGTTCATTAGAAGAAGATTTTCAAAAAATTTGGCCATTTTTTCCCCACACCTCTGCTCAATGTGAGCCGAAACCTATTTTGGATAAAAATCAAAATGCCCCTATATAACCACTACTTACATGAAATTTAATTAAAATGTGGCCAGTGGTTTAGGAGAAAGAGGCTCAAACACCACCTTCACGCAGGACGACGGACGACAGACGACGGACGAGTGATAAGAAAAGTTCACCCTGACTTTCAGTCAGGTGAGCTAAAAAGCAAAAATATATATATATATGTGACACCAGTTTTCGACCACCTTTTGAATACTCCTGTACATTGTGGTGTTTTATAGTTTTGTTATATGTCCTCAGAGTCATATTGACTCTAGTTTAATAACACCTTGAATGGCTACAAGTTCCTAGTTGGAGATTAGTCTGGAGATGTTGATAACATTTTCAGGAAATAAACTAGAAACTGTTTTAGCACACTAAAACATATGTCTCCCCTTCCTTTCTATTTAATGCACTGCAAATTATATATGCATGAATAATTGACGATCATACCAAATATCTAAGGTCTAGGTCAAAAGACAAAAAAGTTATGCCCAGGACAAAGTTTCCCTTAAAAAGCACATAAATCTGACCTTCAGGTCAAAGGTCACATGAAGGTCACTATGGTACTCGACACACCAGCTCATGGTGATGCATCCACATGCCAAATATCTAAGGTCTAGGTCAAAAGACAAAAAAGTTATGCCCCAGACAAAGTTTCCATTAAAAAGAACTTAAATCTGACCTTCAGGTCAAAGGTCAAATGAAGGTCACATGAAGGTCACTATGGTACGCGACATACCGGCTCATGGTGATACATCCACATGCCAAATATCTTAGGTATAGGTCAAAAGACAAAAAAGTTATGCCCCGGACAAAGTTTGTATGAGAAGAAGAAGAAGAAGAAGAAGAAGAAGAAGGAGGAGAAGAAAAAGAAGAAGAAGAAGAAGAAGAAGAAGAAGGAGAAGAATATGCACTAAAACAATATGTCTCCCTTCTGGGAAGGGGAGACATAATTAACTATGGAGGTCTGCTTATTGTTTATACAAGGTATCACACTAATGGTAGGCAAGCCAGACTACTGAGAAGAATCAATTAAATCCTACTAATTGGGGAGCTAATATCACACTAATATCAGGCAAGCCAGACTACTAAAAATAATCAATTCAATCCTACTAATTGGGGGGCTAATATATCCACTTCATTTTTCTGAGTGGGGAGCTAACGTCCACCTATGTTTTTCTGGGGGGGCTACTGTCCGTATACCTTCCATACTTGTTTCTGATGTTGAATGCATTGGGTGGCAGAATCACACAAAATTTATCAAGTCTGAGCTCACTACATGCCTTTTGTTTTAATATCCATGTAGTCAGACCTGGAAATAAGCAGACTGTCATCTGCAGAATGAAGTCCCCAAATGGTGAATTTGGTGATGCTATCCCGCACATGTGCTGGGTAGCTTTTCAAAATTTACCCAATGAGAACATCAATCTGAACCAAGGTTTCAGGCCTAAAGAGAGAGAGGTACCAGAGGATAAATTAGGGGATTCTAGCCCACTGTATGGGTACATACTTTCTTCAAAATCTGTCCTGAGCTATTGAGCAGTGAAAAAATGACATGTGACTCCTGCTGGGAAGGGCACTATTTTTGGCCATGTTCACATTTTTTTTATTTTCTGAACCAGTTCCAACCTAATTTGGTATGCATTAGTATTAGGGGATATGTACTAGATTTGTGCTAAAACAATTTTTCAACACCCTTGAGAGAATAGAGAAAAATTCAAATACCCATATTTCCTAATATGCACAGAACAAAGAACTGTTACTTGTTTTGAAGCATCCTTAGGACCAGTAGTATGGAATGGGCCAAAAGAAAATTCAGTCAGTTGTGTCATAGTTCACCATATGGGTGTACTGGGAAAAATTACGATTCAGCACTTTGCAAAGAAAGTGTCAATGACACTATTGCTTAACTTGTGTGTGTGAAGTGTTTGATGAAAATGATAATGTTCATGAAATGATTATGAAATAAGACAAGAATGGTGATAACGGAGAATATGTTAATTTCTGTTCCCTTTTTTGCTGTGTTTTCAATAAGAATAACTTGAGGTGTGGACTGTACTAAAAGAACTGAGGCCTGGGTCAATGCAGCCCTCACAGTTAATGTATGTCAACCAGGCCAAAGTTACCAAGTTACAGTAAAATCATTCCAAAATGAGAATTCCTACCAAGTTATAACTCGTAGACTTCTGCTAAAGTCTAGGTCACATGATGGTTCAGCAGTCACGGTTGACTGATCATGACCAAAGTAGGAGAGTCTCATCTGGATATCATGCCAAGTAATCCTACCAAGTTACAATGAAATCCTTCCATAAAAACAACCTGAAGACAGTGCTAAAGAAATCTAGGTGACATGACCAAGTGGCGGTAAAAGCTGACCGACTGTGACCAAAATAGGACAGTCTCATCTGGACATCACACTGGGTTATCCTTCTAAGTTACAATAAAATTGCCTCATAAATATGAACTGCAGACTGTGCTAAACAAAACTAGGTCAGGTGACTGTTCGGTCTTCATGGTTAACTGATCATGGCCAAAATATGACGTTCTGATCTGGACATTATACTCAGTCATCCTACAAGTTTGTAATGAAATCCCTTCTTAAGTGCAAACTGTAGACTATGCTAAAGTAATCTAGGTAACATGCCCCTGAGGTCATCGCATATGGACTGAATCCGACTAAAATAGGACGTTCTCATCTAGACATTATACAGAGTCACTCTACAAACTTACAATAAAATCCCTTCATAAATACGACCTGTAGACTTTGCTCAAGGTTTTTGGTTTTGGACTCATGTAGCCATCACGGTTGACCAACTGCAGTCCAAATGGGACCTTCTCATCTAGACATGACCTCAAACGTGCATATGAAATTTCACGATGATCGGACAAGAACTATGCATAGTCTGTACTAAAGAAAATGGGAACAGACTGAGACTCACAGACATCCGCATGCCTGATGGCAATAGCTGATCTTGACTTGTCAAGTTAAGTTAATGAAAGTGTCAATGACACTATAGCTTAACCTAACTCTGTTGTGTTTGATGAAAAGGATAATGTTCAATGTTGATGAAAGGATTATGAAATGAGACAAGAATTGTGATAACTGGGAATATGTTAATTTCTGATCCCTCTATGCTATGTTTTCAACAAGAGGCATCAAGGGGCCTGAGGGCGCTCACCTGACATGGTAGCCTAAATATCAACCCAGAGAATTGATTTCAACAAGTTGCATCTGCTCTTCCTAAGAAAAGCTTATACCAAATATCCAAAGATTCTGACCAGTGGATCTAAAAAAAAAAAGAAGATTTTTAAAGAATATTCCTCATATTGAACTAAGTTATAATTCAGGCTCCCACAGGGAGCCCATATATGAACCCAGGGACTTGGCTTTAACAAACTTGAATCTCACCCCCCTAAGGATGCTGCACACCAAATATCAAAACATTCCGACTGCTGGATCTGAAGAAGAAGATTTTTAAAGAAAATTCCTCATTTTGAACTAAGTTACAATTCAAGCTCCCACAGGGAGTCCAAATATGGACCTAGGGACATGGCTTGAACAAACTTGAATCTCAAGTTCGAAATCGGGCTCCTATACTGAGCCCAAATATGAACCCAGGGGGCCAATTTGAACAAACTTGAATCAGATCCACCCTACAATGTTGCATACCAAATATCAAAAGATTCTGCCTGCTGGATCTGGAGAAGAAGATTTTTTAATGTTTTTCCCATTGCCTACAGTGTTAAAAAGTGCTGACTCAGCACTTTTTCAAAGTCCTGAAAAAAGTACCTTGTGATCAAACCGATAGGAATTTTTTTTAACCATTCTATTCTACTGGATAAAAGTAAGCTTTATACAAAATAAGAATTCTCTGTGCCGTGTAGTTTTGGAGATATGGCAGTTTTAAGGTTTTTCCTATTTTTAGCTCCCGAGGTTCCCACGGGGCAATGAGAAAATTTTTTTTTGCATCAATCAACTACTGATGACCCATTATCATCTCATATCCAATTTGGTTCAAATTGACCTCACGGTTCCGAAAATAGAAATTTTAGGCATGGCCAAAATTTTTGCCCCTCCCATAACGAAGGCAAATAATGCCCAACAAACTTCTCTTGAACAAATTTGATTCTAAACCTCAAAAGGACTCTGTATACCACATATCAAGTCTCTGCTACTGGTGGTTCATTAGAAGAAGATTTTCAAAAAATTGGGTTATTTTTTCCCCACACCTCTGCTCAATATGAGCCGAAACCTAATTTGGATAAAAATCAAAATGCCCCTATATAACCACCGTATACATGAAATTTAATTAAAATGTGGCCAGTGGTTTAGGAGAAAGAGGCTCAAACACCACCTTCACGCAGGACGACAGACGACGGACGACAGACGATGGACGACGAACAAAGAGTGATAAGAAAAGCTCACCCTGACTTTCAGTCAGGTGAGCTAATAAAAATAATTTGAGGTGTAGACTGCACTAAAGAATTGAGGGGTGGGTTAATGTGGCCCTCACGGTTAATGTATGTGGCCCTCACAGTTAAAGTATGTGGCCCTCACAGCTAATGTATGTCAACCAAAGTTACAAGTTACAGTGAAATTATTCCAAAACGAGTCATCCTATTAAGCTACAATGAAATCCCTTCATAGATACAGCCTGTAGGCTGTGCTAAAGGTTTTCGAGCTTCAGGCCTGTGTCGTGATCACAGCTGAATGATCACAACCAAAAGGGGACGTCCTCATCTACACATCATACAGAGTTATCCTACCAAGTTACAATGAAATCCCTCCATATTAAATATAACCTGTAGATTGTGCTAAAGGTTTTGGGGTTTTGGGCTTGGGCAGCCAGCACGGTTGACAGATCATGACCAGAAGGGGACATCTTCATCTAGATATTATACTGAGTAATCCTACAAATTTACAATGAAATCCCTTCTTAAATATGACCTGTATTCTGCGCTAAAGGTTTTGGGCTCAGGCAGCCATCATGGTTGAATGATCGCGACCAAAAGGCAAAATCTCATCTAGACATTATCTGGAGTTATCCTACCAAGTTACAATGAAATCCCTTCATAAATGCGACCTGTAGATTGTGCTAAAGGTTTTCAGGCTTTGGGACCCTGTAGCCATCAAAGTTGACCGATCATGACCAAAAGGGGACATTCTCATCTCGATATTATATGGAGTCATCCTACTAAGTTATAATAAAATCCCTCTATAAATACGACCTGTGCACTGTGCTAAAGGGTTTCAGGTTTTGCGCTCGGGCAGCTGTCACGGTTGACAGATCGCGACAAAATGGGGAAGTTCTCATCTAGACATCATACGGAGTCATCCTACCAAAATACAATGAAATCCCTCCATATTAAATATAACCTGCAGACTGTGCTAAAAGTTTTGGGGTTTTTGAGCTTGGGCAGCTGTCACAGTTGCCAGATCAAAACCGAAAGGAGACGTTCTCATCTTGTCGTTATACATAGTCATCCTACCAAGTTACAAAGAAATCCCTTCAAAAATATGACCTGTAGAATGTGCTAAATGTTTTGGGGTTTTGGGCTCGGGCAGCCATCACAACCAAAAGGAGACATTCTCATCTAGACATCACCTCAAACCTGCATATAAAATTTTGTGGTCAGGACAGATTCATGTTTGTTCAAATTGAAGTCAGATTCAATTAAGTCTATGGATTCATTTTTGGCCTCTTTATTTGAACCCAAGCATTAACTTAGTGCAATTACTGCAAGATGAGGAATATCTACCAGGTAAAATCTTTTCATATTTGGTTCCTCTCTAGGAGGGGGGGGGGGGGGGGGGGGCAGGGGCAGGGGGATTTAAGTTTGTTCAAATGGTTTCCAGGTCTATGACTTTACATTTGGACTCCCTATGGGAGCCTAAATATTAATCAACTTTATGCAATATGATGAACATTCTTTTAAAATTTTCTTCACATTTGCAAGTCTGGATTCTCTTATACAACTTCCTTATATGGGCCAGATTCAAGTTTGTTGAAATCAAGTCCCAGGATTCATATTTGCCTCAGCACATCCCCCCCCCCCCCCCCCCCCCCTCCCCAATAATTCAACAGATTTGCAATTGCTGGAAATTGGAAGCTCTGAATTGAAAAAAGTTGCAATTTTCAGACAGAGAGGGTGCTAGGGGAATTTTTCCAAGCACATGTAGAATTTGGACAAACTAAATGAAAAGTGATGGGGGCCATCACTGTGGGGCCCACAATGGAAACTGAATTTTTCTTAAGTCTAAACTAAGAAAACAAGAGCACCGCTGGGCATTGCATCATATGCCCAGGAACTGTTCAAATTGTACCATGTTAACACATTTGCAATTTGTTTAGAGTGCGAGAAATTTATACTGGTATATATATATATGTTACGGTCAGACTTTGAAATCAGTGATTTTGTGAAATGACTAAATTTTTCAGTCATTTGAGAAAAAGACTAAAAATTAAGGACAATAGCTTCACAAAGGGACTCAATAATTTAATAATTTCAAAAAAAAATTCTTGATTTCACAGACTGTAAAATATTTATATACATATATATATATTAGAAACACTGAAGCTTCCTATCTTTAGTTATTTATTTATTGGTGTTTAAGGTTAGAGGATTTCCAACTCAAGCATTGGTGAATGAATCCTATTTGGACTGTAAAATCTTGTTTTCCAAAGAAAACAAGTACTGTTTCACTTCCTGTGTTTTACATAGAGGCATGTGTATAGAAAAAGATATAAAGTTTAAATAAAACACATCAAAACCATGAGATTTATTTGACTAGTCAGTTTGTTAATTGGGTAATTATTTGACCTATTAATTATTTGACGCAGTAAGTCACACAATATTGGTGTGTTTTCTTTGAACTTCATACATTTTTATTTGCATTTTCCAACGTTTCATGGTAGTTTTGCAATATATCTGAAGTGAGTATTAGATTTATATGGTTGAGACCACATGATCACACTGTGAACCTGTTCGACCTCTCTAGCTTCACTTGACAGTGATTTGTCATGCTGCGAAATTATAAAGGAAGCCAAAGTGGTTTCACTATTATGTATCAGTGCGAGAGGTTTCAAGAATTACTTTACCTTATACATCATATAATGCAGGCGTTAAGGCAGGACATCAGTTCCATGCAACCCCACACAAGCTTGTGGTCTGAGTAATACACTTCCAATGTTCCACGTTGAGAACAGTCTTTGTTTGTGAAAGTAAAATCAATGCAGAAACCATGGTCATTAGTTGGTCTCGATATAACTGACTGATAACCCATCTCCTCAACTAATATAGTCTCAAGGGCATGTTTATCTGGAGAATTGCTGTTCCAGTCTATGTTGAAGTCACCAATGATAACAGTATCAAGGTCTGTGTCATATTTTTCAAATAAAGTATGTAGATTCGGACATAATATGTTGTAGGAAACTTTACGAGGCTTGTAAGCACAAATAAATAGGACGTCTATTGTTTTTAAAACACAAACTTCAATGTCATTTCTGGATTCATCTACAGGAAAGTTCCCCTCCATGGACGATTTACTATAGGCTGCCAATCCATAAGGAGAACAACATTGATTACTTCTAGAAGACAAGTTTGAAGCCAATCGAAAAACAAATACTAAAGTTATCATCCGGAAACCAAATATTTGACGAATTCTAAGTCCAACAGGGGCCATAATTCAGGCAAAATTGTTCAGACCGACCCCATATTCGAACTTGACCTGTATTTTGTTGTGATTAAACCACATACCAAGTTTGGAGCCGATTGGAAAACAAATACTAAAGTTATCATCCGGAAACCAAATATTTGACGAATTCTAAGTCCAACAGGGGCCATAATTCAGGCAAAAATTGTTCAAACCGACCCCATATTCGAACTTGACCTGTATTTTGTTGTGATTAAACCACATACCAAATTTGGAGCCGATTGGAAAACAAATACTAAAGTTATCATCCGGAAACCAAATATTTGACGAATTCTAAGTCCAACAGGGGCCATAATTCAGGCAAAAATTGTTCAGACCGACCCCATATTCAAACTTGACCTGTATTTTGTTGTGATTAAACCACATACCAAGTTTGGAGCCGATTGGAAAACAAATACTAAAGTTATCATCTGGAAACCAAATATTTGACAAATTCTAAGTCCAACAGGGACCATAATTCAGGCGAAAGATGTTCGGACCGACCCCATATTCAAACTTGACCTGTATTTTGTTGTGATTAAACTACATATCAAATTTGGAGCCGATCGGAAAACAAATACTAAAGTTATTGTTCGGAAACCAAACGGACGGACGGATGGATGGACGGACGGACAACGCCGTACTATAATACGTCCCGTTTTTCAAACGGGCGTATAAAAAGTTGAACAGTGTATTAAAAATCTCCACAATCTGTTAAAACTGTCTGGTTATGTTAACTTATATTGAAGCAATTAACAGATATGGCCTACAATAGCCAAATTGAAGGATTTCCAAGGCCCTATCTCCATTTGTCCTAGTTAAGACCTTTGAACATTATCCCATCCTCCCACTTCCCTCCAGGGAAAATGGTAGGATGTGGTAATGACCGGAGGGTTTTAGTTAGGGCTATGCCTTCACAAACTCTGGCATTTAAAACTATATATACTATTCCAAAAAATAGGGGATATTTGATAAAAGTGAGATATATGAAGAAATATATTTATATTTTCGTCTAAAAGGAGGCTGAGGCATTGCACTGTGACATCTGGTGAACGATTTCAGCGATAGTAGGGTGTCTGACAAGCACACATTCCCTGCACCATAACTGATCCACCACCAAAACGACCGTGCTGACTAATGGGTTATGCCATGGTAACGTTCCTTCTGCCGCCGCCACACTCTGTTTCCCCTGTCGTGGAAGTTGAGAGTAAACCTCGGTTCATCAGAAAACATTACGTTGCTCCACCAACGATTGTCCCAGTGCTGTTGTGCTCCACATCAATTAAGCCTTGCTGCGATGTAACATTCAGTCAAACGTGGAATTATTCGATGTCGTCAAGTGAACAAATTCCAGCTGTGTAGGCAATTTCGGATAGTCTGACCACTGACTCGCACATCTGCCACTTGGTGCAGCTGCTGTCCAATTTCTGAGGCATTTTGATGGCAGTTACGTAATGCTGTGGTTCGGATAAAACAATCCTGGTCAGCAGTTGTCACCCTTGTACGACCTGACCGACGTCCGTCATGAACATTGCTTATCTAACAGTAGCATGACCACAACCTGCTAATCACTGATTGAGTAACATTGAGAAATTGAGCCACTGCAGTCTGTCTGTTGCCAGCTTCCAACAAGTCAATGGCACATAAACATTTGTCACATGTTAGTCTTTGCATACCTCAAAAGTTACGTTTCAACCAGAAACTATTGATGAAAGAATTTATACCAAGAAAAGAATGAGACCTCTGAAAAAGCCTGTCCAGTACAAAGGAAAATTTCAAAATGTATTCCACAGATATTAAAGAGGCGTTAGTATGAAAAACCTGCCTGAAGTTTTCAAGGGGTGGTGACATTCATGACCCACACTAAATTGGTAATATACTGATGTGTCTAATCACCCATATCCACTTCCATTTTACGAAAATATCAACATTGATCAGTTTGGATATCCCCTACTTTTTTTGAATAGTATAGTTATGATTATGGGATTCGTCCGCATTCATATTTCAAGAATATTCAAGGCTTTTCAAGGCCTCCAGACACATTTCAGGTATTGCAGAGCCCTGAATGACCCTTGGTCAAATTCAATACCTTTCCATGAATCCAAGGCCCTATTGTCACCATAAATGTTGATATACACAACTAATCTGGCCACAGGAGTGCAGTTGGCCATGCTTCATTGAATGACTTCTCAAGATTCACATTGCAATCTCAAAATCAATCTGGTATATATATGTATACATTCATCATTGTCTTGGCAACTTGAGGATTCACATTCTTCCCTTCTCTAGGTGTACTGAAATAGTAGCATCCTGCCTATTATCAAATAAACAGAAAGTCACTCATCTATTCAGTTTGTACATTCAATGCTTTAATCAAGCCATCTATTCCTGTCTTTGGTTGCCCATTTTTTATGGATCGTACCCGTCATCAGGATAGACAGTGCATAATCAATAGATTTGGAATTCACTCATTTATACAGATTCCGCTTTCAATGCTTTAATCAAGCCAGCTATCCCTGTCTTAGGTTGCCCATTTTTTACGGATCTTACCCGTCTTCAGAATAGACTGAGCACTCAATGAAGAACACTGTAGAGACTTTTTGCTTAGTTCTTTTCAAAAGGCGTGAAATGTTCCGATACGATAATGATAACAGTAATAAAATAATATACACTGATCTGAGATTGCAAAACAAATCTCCAGGAAATCATTCAATGAAGCACAACTAATGCTATTTCTATGGAATGGTTGAATGTGTTTGTCATGTTTTAGGAATCAAGTTTGTTTAGGCTTCAAACATTACTAATGACCTCATGAATGTATGGGAAATCTTTTGGAGGTAGCCTTGTTTGAGTTATAAAGTTACAAATTATTATTAACAGAGATATGACCATGCACTAAGTCACTCACAAAATGTATAAAATGATGTAAACTGAAAAAAGTTTTAATACTGCGTTTCTAATGTATACTATTCAAAAAAAGGAGGGGATATCCAAACTGATGTTGATATTTTTGAAAAATGGTGTTGGATGCGCATGGTTGGACACATCAATATGTTACCAAGTTTAGTGTGGATCATGAATATCAACCCTCGAAAACTTTGTGCAGGTTTTTCGCGTGAGCGCCACGTTAATGTCTGTTGGGTACGTTTTGAAATTTTCATTTGTACTGGACAGGCTTTCCAGAGGACTCATCGTTCTTTTCTTGATATAAACTTGTTCGTCAATTGTTTCTGGTCGAAACGTAACTTTTGAGGTATGTGAAGACTGACATGTGATGAATGTTTACGTGCCGTTGGCATGTTGGAATCTGGCAACAGACAACCTGCAGTGGCTCAAATTCTCAATGTTACTCAATCGGTGATTAGCAGGTTGTGGTCAAGCTACTGTAAGACAGGCAATGTTGACCGTTGTTGGTCAGGTCGTCCAAGGGCGAAAACTGATAACCAAGATCATTTCATCCGAACCACAGCACTATGTAACCGCCATCAATCTAAGTGCCTCAGAAATTGGACAGCAGCTGCATCGAATGACAGCTGGAATTTGTTCACTTGATGACCTCGAATAATTCCACGTTTGACTGAATGTTACATCGCAGCAAGTCTTAATTGGTGTGGAGCATAACAGCACTGGGACAATCGTTGGTGGAGCAATGTAATGTTTTCCGATGAATTCGAGGTTCACTCTCAACTTCCACGACAGGGGAAACAGAGTGTGGCTGCGGCGGAAAGAACGATACCATGATGTAAAGCGTTAGACAGCAGCCTTGTGGTTATTACATGTATCTGTTTTTCCACAATAAAAATGTTTTCCCTACTTAGTAACCCAGAGTGTCCATACATGTATGTTGGATCCCCATATTGGGTATTCAATAATTTATCTCTTTATCTGTTTATTTATTGGAATTTAAGGTCACTTTCAGTATCTAGGGCTACACAATTACCTACAGTGTTGAAAAATGATGACTCCAAAAAGTGCTGGAAATATACCCGATGATAAAACCATGGAAATTTTTTTTCTCTATTCCTTTCTGCCAGTCCTAAGGAAGCTTTACACTGTATGGAAATCCCCAGTGCCGTGTAGTTTTGGAGATATGGGCATTTAAAAAAAAAATCGTTTTTACCTTCTGCAGTTCCCATGGGGCGACTGGAAAAACAAAAATTCAGCATAAATTAGGTACTTGTGACCCAATAAGCCCTCATAACATATTTGGTTCCAATCGACTTCTTGGTTTGGAAAATAGAAATTTTGGTATAACTTGGGCATCCACAGTGAGCCTAAATGCAAAATCCAGGAACATGGCTTTAACAAACTTCACCTTCTGCCCCCTAAGAATGCTGTACACCAAATATCAAAAGATTCTGACTGGTGGATCTGAAGAAAAAAAATTTTAAACTATATTCCTCATATTGAACTAAGTTATAATTTGGGCTTCCAAAGGGAGCCCAAATATGAACCAAAGGACTTGGCTTGAACAAACTTGAATCTCACCTCCCCAAGCATACTGTATAGCAAATATTAAAAGATCCTGACTGGTGGATGCAAAAAAGAAGATTTAAAAAACAATATACCTCGTATTGAACAAAGTTATAATTCGGACTCCTACAGGGAGCCCAAATTTTAACTCAGGGACTCAACTTAAACAAACTTGAATCTCATCATCCTAAAGATGCTCTATACCAAATATCAAAAGATTCTAATGTGTGGATCTGAAAAAGACGATTTTTAAAGAATATCCCTCAAATTGCACTAATTTGAACATTTGGGCTTGAACAGGGAACTCAAATATAGAACGACTGATTTGATTTCAACAAATATGTGAATCAATGTTCCAAAGATGTTATATGTGAAATGTGAAAGCTTTTGGAGCAGTTTTTTGGAAGAAAGCGATTCTTTAATTTTCCCATTGCCCACAGTGTTAAAAAATGCTGACTCAGCATTTTTTCAAAGTCCGCAAAATGTACCTTATGACAAATCCAATGGCATTTTTTTTAACCATTCCTTTCTGTTGGTACCAAGGAAGCCTCACACCAAATAAAGATTTTCATTGCCAAGCAGTTTTGGAGATATGGGCATTTTCATTTTTTTTTTTTTTCCTCTCTATTTTTGGCTCCTGAGGTTCCCACGGGGCTGCAAAAAAAAAAATTGTTTGACATAAAACAAGTACTTATGGCCCAAAATTACCCCACATTAAATTAGGTTCAGATTGGCCTCTCGGTTCAGAAAATAGAAATTCTGGGCGGGGCAAAAATTCTTGCCCCTCCCAGAATAAAGGCAAATATTGCCCGTCAAATTTCTCTTCACAAATTTGAGTCAACATGTCAAATGGAAGCTGCATACCAAATATCAAGTCTCTGCTACTGCTTGTTCATGAGAAGATTTTAAAAAGATTTTTGGTATTTTGGCCACACCCTCTCCTTAGTCCTTAATGTGTGCCGCAACTTAATTTGAAGAAAAATCAAAATGCCCCAATATCACTATTTCTTGCATAAAATTTCATTAAAAGGTGGCCTGTGGTTTGGGAGAAAAAGACCCAAACACCACGTTCATGGTGTACGGCTTGCCCTCCAACCTGAAGTGTGGTATCGTGTGATACCATTGTAAACAGCTCCCCAATAATGGGACTGCAAAAACAAAATCCGCTGGACCCTTGAGGGGAGAGACAGCCAGGAAAAAGGAAACGACTGGTACAGCAAGGGAGCCCAGGTTTTTGAACACAATAAGATGACAATGCGGTGGCTGAAGCAAAATTGTTTGAAAAAATGGTTATGCTTCGGGTGCAAAATGGGTCATGTGATTTATCACAGTCTTATAATAATTGGTTGGGACTGTTGCTGAGGTACAGTTGTCCCGAATGGACATGTGGGGGATCGATATTAATAACAAGTTAAAAGTTGAACTCATGCTGACCTGAGTGAGCGATAAACAACACCTGCAGCGAAATGTGTTGAATGTTGAATTTAACAATACCGGTGTAGCCAAAACTAAATAGATCGAAGCCAGCTCAGGTGGTCCATATACTCAAGGAAACTTGGAATCCAAGATTTATGGACCACATCAAGATTTTACTATTTGTCACTATGCTTTTATTCCTGATGCGTGGTGTGCTGCGCTTGCAGTCTCTGAAAATATATGTCTGCATGTGTTGCGTTTGTTTCTTCTAATCTACATATGTGCATGCAGAGGTGCTTGCTGTGATGCGCGATAACTAAATAAATACAAGCAAACTGGTTGGGGAAAAAATTGGGTGCTCTTGTAGTCAGTACCAGTCAAGATTTTACATTTATTGGATCCATTGGATTTATTGGACTATTTAACTGCGAAAGTAAAAGGTGCAATATTTCACTGGTGTTGTAATGCACCCTGACATTCGCTGACAAATGCTGATGAAGGGGAAATGAATGCATGTGTGACGGAAGGGGGGGGGGGGGGATTCCGAAAGAGCCCAAATGTAGTTGGTACCAGTGAAGAGCCCACATGAAAGAATAATACGGATGTTCTCTCTACAAAGTGGCATTCTCCCTTTCCCGTCAAAAAACAAGTTTTTTCTTGTTAAATGAATG
Source organism: Pictodentalium vernedei (assembly GCA_031216915.1). NCBI lineage: Eukaryota > Metazoa > Mollusca > Scaphopoda > Dentaliida > Dentaliidae > Pictodentalium > Pictodentalium vernedei. The sequence goes on along the minus strand of CM062296.1, from coordinate 312,392,166 downwards.
TTTCTTTTGAACATGAAACAAATTGCCAAGCATGCAATCTTGTTTTAGTTTAAGCTTATTTGTTTTACAAGGATTGGCGAGCAAGTTCTACAACTGATATTAACGCCGCTCCTTGGCCTGGCCCAACGGGGCTGGTCTGCAGGGTGACCTTCGTTTTGTTTTAAAAGGATGAACTATCAGAAAAGGTTGGGTAAAATAGAAAGGGGGGGGGGGGGGGGGGTATTAGTGTTGGGTTCTCACTGATCTGGGAATCACAGGAAGTGAAGCAGTGTTTGTTAAACAAGGTGTGTTTTCTAGTAAGATATGAGCAGTATGCAATGGTGGGGTTGGTGTGGTGTGTGTGGGGGGGGGGGGGGGGGGGGGGGGTCCAAAATGGATAACATTGGCATAAACAATTGGCTGGACGTGACTTCACAAACAAATTGCGATCTTTGTACAGCAATGTGTGATGACCTTGCGCTAGTACATAATTAAATTTTAAAAATCAGCTTTGAACGATGGTGTTGCATGTGTGATTCAAGCGAGGAACTCGTGGAAAAGTGTTTAAATTCACGCTGGTCTGCTTTTTGAGAAATTATTTATAAAAAAGAAACTAAGTTTTTTCCGTGGTAATGTTTCTTGGATGATTGTTTGATTGTTTGAATTTTTATCTTAATTCTTGATTACTGAATAAGTTTTGACAAGGTTTTTATTGTCTCAACACATACGGCGTTTGCATGAATAACGTTCAAATGTGGGGTAACCTACACCATTTCCTGTTTGGAATTGGTAGCGGTGGGGCCTGTCTCAGACTGGAGCCGCTGCATTAGGTCTCTTGTCAATGGCCCCATCAAGTTGTTTATAAACAAAATAACTAAATATGGTTGAGGACCTGGCGTCAATAATTGACGACTGTAAGATTGCCGTGGATAATCACAAGAGGTGTTTAAGCGCCACGGGGGAATCCTCCCACTCAACACCAATAAACCATAATAGAGTCTCCTGTCTCCACAAAATCTGGCGTTTTTCTCAACGCACACGTCAGAATATCGTTCTCGTCAACGTTGATAGCAACATTCTGGTGCTTCTGACCTGTACTTTGAATGGGCTAATGTTCGCTTTTCTACAAAATACAGTACAAAAGTATGGAAATATATTGGCATGTACAATTTTTTGGAAGAGCTTTGAAAAAAAATCTAAAATGCAAATGGAATGGACAACGTGGAGAAGAGCCCAATTTCAGAAGAACACATGGATTTTTTGCTGCGAGGCACGTACATGTATAGGCCGACAGCTGCGTTTATTTATTATTTTTTTTTTAGGGGGGGGGGGGTTACAACACGTTTGATGGTTAGGGTTACATTGTGTCGAGCAGATTTACGAGTGAAGAGAAATAGAAGTTATCATCAGCTAGATTTTCCAACTACTGATTAGAGCAGGTTAGCAGTGGTTGAAGGGATGTGCATCATCAACGCGTAGTACACCTTACTTAGTAGGCTACACGTCGCCACCCTGACTCCGAGAAAGCAATTAGGATTAAGTATTTTGCCCAAAGACACAATGCCAACGCGAGTAGGCCTACCTCTTGTTTTGCTGACTGCACCTTTTCTGACTAAGCCACTGCACCCATCATCCAGCTGAGTGGAAGCATTGCATTTTCCCGACAGTGGAAATAATAACTGTTAAATTAAGGGTTTTGCGAAATGAATAAAAGAAACCTACAAGTATTTATTTTATTTATTTACTGGTGTTTAAGGTTGCTTGTTTACCATAGTACACAAACATTGCCTCACATCTCGGGGTTCCCATGGAGAGGCGGGAATGGGGCAAAGTGCAATTTTATGGGAGAGTGTCTGCATGGGGGGTGGGGGTGGGGTGACAGACAGCTGCAATAGCGGCCGCATACATGTCCTTTCTCAGGTGCCATAGGCGTCTAAAACACCATACCATATGTAAGCACTGGTGACTGGGTCCTATTTTACCAGCAAAACAAAACTCATTTACCACAGTAAACAAGCATATAAGTATGCTTATCAATTAGTAATACGTCTGATGGTTTTTTTTTTGGGGGGGGGGGGGGATTTTCATTTGGGTGAATGCCAATAAAAATGAGAAACTTTTGATGGTTTATTAACATTTTTTTATTTCCTTTTGTCAGTCATCAGGAATCATTGCCGATTGCTTGCATGGCATTGAAATATTACGCCTGAAATATCGTTTTTTGTTCAATCTGCCCCTCCCCGACCACTCTATAGCCTTGCCTCTCAGTATACGTTTTAACAAGTCCATTAATGCCCAGATCTTCCCAGATACGTTGAAGAAAGCTGATGTTATTCCGATCTATAAAAAATGAGAAGCTTCTGACAGAGTAAATTGTAGACCCATCTCATTTGGTTCCCAATATAGGGAAACTCTTCGAAAAAGTAACATTAAAATACATATTTTATTATTTCCATAAGTACGAACTTCTATACCAGTTTCAGTCAAATCAGTCTGGTTTCATACCCGGCACAGTACCAACTTTCAGTTACTTGAACTCTATCACTCTTTGTGTCTCTCTCATGATAACAGATTAAATACAAGCATGTGCCATCTTTTGCGACATATCAAAAGCAAGAAATTTCAGTATTCTTTGTTAAACTCGAATCCAAGACCTCTGTCCTGGTTTCGGGTTGGGAACAGAACTGCCAACATTATCCACTGCAAACTTTGAAACGGTTGTAGCGATTTAAACGGAGATAAATATAAAAATTACATAGCTTTATCCCTACAATGCACATGCGAACACCCCTGGGAAGATGCGCACCACTTCTCTTTACCTGTCCTCATTACACAAATCTGAGACTATCATTTTCAAACACTTTACACAACCTGCAGATTACTTCTGTAGCAGATCTTTTGTACGGAAAGCCAACATTGACTCCAAAGCAAAAATGAACTAATTTTCGCTAAAACACAGTCGTTTATAACATATAGTGGTAGGTTCACATAATCAACTCAGCTATTATTACTGGACACATCATAAACCAATTCAGAGTCCTTGTTTTCGCTCCTGAATTCCTGAACTCCGAATTGTATCTGTAACACCATCAGTGCCTGATGAAGGCAACTTAAGATTTAATTTTGATGTCCATAAAACTAGCTAGTCTGTCGCCTGTATTTTATTACCTTATGTTTATATATTCAGAAGGGAGTTGTAAAAATTGTATAACTTGGACTCCAATCCAATTTGCATTATTAATGGCAAATAAAAAATATGTTTAAACTATATCACACATTCGCCTTTTTATAGACACGGATATTTTTATTACGAATTCCACAAAATTTCATTCCATATTCTGATTTTACGATTCCACACATATAACGGGTCGATATCGCCACATTAAAGGCGCGAAAAGAATGTCATGTGATGTGAAAACTTTACTTGATCAGCTCTGACCCTCGAATGGCATAACTGTGTGATGAGCGTGTGATCATCGCCTGTCGTTTGCATCTTTCTTGAAGGGAATATCCAGTCAATTAAGGTTGAACACAAAAATAGCAAACCCAACAGAGGTTGTACATAAATACGCCTACTTCATTCTATAACTTTTCTGAGAAATAGTGATACGGACCGTACCGAACCGCCAATGAGATGGTCCGGTCCAAGAATTAGCGGTCCAATATTCGGGCAGAATGTCCGTTTTTTTCTAGATGGACCGGTCCAAGGCGGTCCAATTCAGGGGCGCAGGTCTCTCTCGCTCGCTCTCTCTCTTAGAGTTAAGTGGGGGTGGGGGTACACAACACGCAGTGCCAACCATGGTTTGGTCCTGTGGGTGGGACTTTTGAAAAAGAAAGCTGAAAATACATGATTTCCGCATATTACAGCATTGCTTGGACACACAACGCGCAGGGCCAACCATGGTTTGGCCCTGCGGGAGAAAATTTTGAAAAAGTAAACTGAAAAACGCGATTTCGCCAATTGCAGCATTGCTCAAACAATATCAGCTGCTATCGAACCTATATACATGGGAGGAGTGCGGGGGACATAACATATAATGTCCCCCCCTTGAAAAACTTTGTGGGGGACACATCCCTCTCGACCCCGCCCCCCTCCCCCCACAAATAATAATGGTAATTTTATAGTCTAATATCCACTGTCATAGTGCTCACTGATTCACATTATTACGCCTAATCCCTGATCCATAGGAGGTAGCCTATACAAATCACTTGGAATCCATCTCAACCCCTTGAGGGAGCATACAACCCGACCTGCAACATATTGAGATCCGCGTTAATCAGGTGCCCATTTATGCACCTGGGTGAAGAGAAGCAAATAATGGATGAGAACACTTGCTTAAGGTATCTCTACAACAAACCGGCGGAAACGGGAGTCAAACTCATGACCCTTATCGACTAGCTCAGCACCTTATCCACTAAGCCACTGTGTCGCTATCTCACTGGGATTTCTTAATGTAAATATTTATTTTGGATAGGTGTTTAAGGTCATTTATGGACAATGGGGAACCGTGATCGCAAGATAGAAATAAGTTAAGTCAATCGTGAATACCCATATTGCCCATTTAGATGAGTTTACCCCAATTATTGATGATTGGGTCCTATTTCACCAGTAAAACAGAACTTGTTTACCATAGTAAATGAGTGCTGCCTTATTTCTCGGGGTGTCTGATTGAACTTGACACATGTACACAATGTAGAGTCAAAGTAATGAATCTTTGTTTGTTCAGCATCAGGTGGTATATACAGTAGGCCTATCAACCACTACGTGTCCTTTATTGGTGTTCCAAGAACCTGGGGGAAGGGGGGGGGGGGGGGGAGTGCTGGTTGGAAAGCTCTATAAAACTATTGGGAGTGAAGGCGGAAGAATGATTTGTGCGCCATAGGAGCACAGGGCACTGAAGGAACTAGGTTCCTTTTCGCCCTTGGCGGAATTTATTAACATTAACTGGTATTAGTGGTCCGGAAGAGGCAAAGGAGAGAAAGGCACGGAAAAGGAAGCAGCAGGGCGACACACGAAGGTCCGCGGGCAATACACAAGGCATCATAAGAGGCGCCTCCTTTTGTTGGCCATGGCTGTTTCTTCAGGCAAGTATAATTAGCCACTTGTGGTTGTAGTGGGGAGCCGTCCTTTGGAAGTAGAATTTGCCTCGGGCTGTTTGGTTGGTGCGCGAGCTGGAAAGAGAAACAATGACCTCTGACGGGGTTTGCACCAACGACGAACTTCGCGGGTTCGCCGAGCCGCCCTGCTGTATGATCCAATGTGGCCAGGACAAGAATAAAAAAAATAACGAAAGTTTTACAAAAAAAAAGGGGTGAATGACGGGACGCAGGACCAGCCCTCGCATCCTGGAGGGTGGGTGGTTTTGTTTTGTTCTACTGCAACGGTTTCGAGAAATGAGCTCCGCACTAAATCAATGACGTATTACAAGAGCGGGAAATCAGACTGATGTGTATTGGAAAAGGCGGGAAAGAACACAGTTATTTCAGTTTTCCCAGCAACACGATGGCGACAACACCAAAGAAAAGTAAGATGGAAGATACGGAAGAGGTACGGGGTTATATCCACAATGTTTCGCCAATAAAAACCTTGGCTAAGAATTCAAAATATTTCAATGCAACTGTGCAAACTTCAAAAGAAGATTTCCAGCATTTGGTTTGTTTTCAACCGGAACAAATCCAAGAGTACGAGAATGCGGCAATGAGTAAAAGGAGTGTCATCTTGAAAATGTCAGCATAACAATGAGTAAGTATAGACCTCATTTAATTGTTTTTGTCTACTTCGCTAAATTGTTTGATTTTTGAGAGCTTAAGTACGTGGAAGAAGTCGAAAATGATAGTGACAAATGGGACTTCGTTTAACATTTTTTATCTCAGTATTGACATTAACACCCAAGTGTAAACGGTAAGTATTTGGCATCTTCTTAAAACATGTCTACCGACTCTTGCACCATGGCTTTTGGAAATTGTGAAAAGTCCCTTAGCTCTGGGAGCTTTGCCCAGATAATGAAACAGGCTCTTGTCACTCCACTACTAAAAAAGCCTGGGCTTGACCCAGATGTTCTCAAGAACTACAGACCAGTCTCGAACCTATCGTTCATTTCAAAAGTCATCGAAAGAGCAGTGTCTTGCACTAATTCGCCAGCATCTTAAAATTTCTGGTCTAGCTGAGGAATTCCAATCAACTTATACGCCACAGTGCAGCACCGAGACAGCACTGTTGCGTGTCCAAAATGACATACTCTATACTCTGGCTATGGATCAGCGTCAGATATCGTGCCTGGTACTGCTGGACCTCAGTGCAGCATTCGATACAATCGACCATGCCATCCTTCTGAATCGATTGCAGAATGTTGTAGGTTTCACCGGGCCAGATCTTGAGTGGATCAGGTCCTATCTGATTGGCCGGACGCAGAGTGTCACCATTAATGATTCCGCATTGGGTAGGGTCACTTTAAAGTTCAGAGTGCCACAGGGATCAGTGCTTGGGCCCCTTCTCTACGTCATCTATGTGTTACCCATTGGCAATATAATACGGAAACATGGCCTTAGCTTTCACTGCTATGCTGATGACACCCAGCTCTACGTTCATTTCAGCCCGAGCTCTGAAACATGTGCAAAGGAGCAGCTTGAGCGTTGTGTGGAGGACATTAAATCATGGTTGACTGAAAATTGTCTCAAAATGAATGCTGAAAAAACGGAAATCATTTACTTTGGTTTACCCCAACAATTATGAAAAACATCTAAACACTCTCTTAGCATTGACTCAAACACCGTTTCTCCGTCCATCACTGTTCGTAACTTGGGATATTTCATGGACGAACAGTTGTCGGCGGAAAAGCATGTCAATATGATTTGTAAATCTGCGTTCATCCATCTTAGAAATATTGGCAGGGTGCGTCCAGTGATCGACAAGGGGACGGCTAAACAACTAGTCCATGCTTTTGTAACCAGTCGTTTGGATTATTGCAACTTCCTACTTTTCGGATGTAAACAATCACTATTGCGGCGTCTGCGTTATTCAGAATTGCGCAGCAAGGATAGTCACATGACGAAAAAAATTCTGCCACATAACCCCCGTGCTGCTTGAATTGCACTGGCTCCCTGTAGAAGAGAGTGTGGAATTCAAAATCCTTCTCGTCACATATAAAGCTCTTAACGGCATGGTACCGTCCTATGTGACAACTCTTATCACGAGATACACACCTGCAAGATCTTTAAGGTCATGTGCATCCAACAACTTGACTCACACTTTTCGAAATGCCACGGCAGTAGACAAACAGGCCTTCTCGGATGCGGCACCATTTTTATGGAACCGTCTCCCTGATCACCTGAAGGCACCTCAATCTCTTACGAAATTTAAATTGTCACTAAAGACCCACCTCTTTACGCGATCTCCTGAATATAACTAATCGACAGCTTACACAACACATTTGTTTATTTATCAGTGTAAAGCCTGAGAGCACCTAGGTGGATTCACGGCTATAAACTATATTATTATTATTATTATTATTATCTGGCTTATTCGGACCTTTGTAAAAAAAATTTTCTTTCGGACCTTGGCTTACTTGGACCCTGGCTTGTTTGGATCTCCAGCTCATTCAGACCCTGGCTTTTTCGGGCCTCCGGTTTATCCCCCCCCCCCTGTATATTGATAACAGTTGCCATAGAACGTAATTAAAATACATGTTCATGCGAAAAAGTGACAATGTGGATAGCAATGAAATCAATATTTAACAACACCGGCCAAACAATGTGGAAGAATGTCCAACAATGAAAAGGCCTATAAATAATTACAAACAATTAATCAACATACTATTCATATAGCCGAACATGACCGCATATTGATAAAAACGTTCATATTACATGATTAAAAATATGCACATTTACGCAATAGTAAAACATGTACAAATGTATTTTTTTCTCAAAAGCATAGTTCATGGCCCTTCATTGGAATGAGCTCATTCCAATATAGGGTCATGTGGTTGTTTTTGAGACAAGAATGAAATACCTACTGCTTTTGAAAATGTACAAGAATTATTTCATGATTGACTGCAAAGAAACACGAGTTTTCACGAGTGGCTGAAGGCTTTGTGTGTCGGACACACGCAAATCTAACTTTTCATTCGCAGTTTTCAGCTGCTCGGGAAAACTTCGATTCCCTTGCAGACACTCGTGATTATCCTTTTGCATTTTCAAAAACAGTAGGTATCATCTGTATTTCAATTTCTTGTCTCAAAAACAACCATATAACCCTATATTGGAATGAGCTCTTTTAAAGGACAAAAATGACAGTATAACAGGGTTTTTTTCAAATTATTTTACTGCAATTACAATACACTACCCTATTTCCGCATTTCGCCATAATTACGATTCAAACGTTCACTATTGAGATGTATGAAAAAAGCAGTCTTCTTTTTTGACCATTGAAAATACCATTACTTAACATTAATTCCTAGAAAGCCCATGGCGTGTAGGAACTGATGTTACGTAGTGATATTATCAGTGATAAAAAGACATTATTTTACTGCAAAAGAAACTATTTTACAGCAATTACATTACCTAGCCTATTTCCGTATTCATTCTATAATATTTAAAAACAAGGCTTGCCACTTTTGCCAGGGTTTTAAGGGGGATTTTCCACGGTACCTTTTTTATAAGGGTGGGCCGACTTCTCTTGTGGTCCGACTTTGTTTTGGGGCTGACTTCTCTCGCGGGCTGATTTCTCTTATGGGCTGACTTTGTTTTGGGCCGAGTTCCCCTATGGGCCGACTCTGTTATGGGGAGACTTCTATTGTGGACCGACTTTGTTTTGGGCAGACTTCACCTGTATTCCCCACATCTTACTCCAACATTTTTCCGGTGCGTCAATTTACCACATGGAACAACACAGAAGCACATGGAAATACATACAACAAAGGCGTAGCACAAGCCCCCCCCCCTCCCCCCCCCCCCAAACATAGACCCTATACAACTTTCACACAACTTAAGAGATCAAAAGTGCTCTCCAATATAGGGTTACATGTGCAAGCTACAACTGCGTCGGATTCGATCTTGGCACACTAAATTTTCTCTAAGGCCTAGTTTTAACTAAAAATGGACCCTCAGGTCGTTAAACGCCCCCCCCCCCCCAAACTTCCCATCCTAACTAGGATCCTATAGTTAGGACAGGCAGGGGCAGGGCGGGGCGGGCACTCAGGGGAAAAAATTGAATTCAAAGAGGCATCATGCTAAGCAAATATTTAGGGGGAAGGGCAGATAGTTAACACATTATCCTTTTTGAACCAAAATACAAAGAATAATTAGAATTTTTTTTCAACAAGATTTTACTAATTATTTTCTGACAAAAAATTGTTTTTTGGGGTGGATTGTAGGAACAAGACCTATAGTGTGCCGATCGAACCCGTTACTTCGTCGGACATTTTAGGTAAGCTCCTAAAGAAAATTTCTGTCATCGCGAATGTCATTACTACACAGCATCTCAACGTATAAAATGTACAGCGCGCTGGCAAGCATCATGTTACTAATTTTGTTAGAACTCACACAGTCAATGTGACCATATTACCATATTGGAGGGAGGGGGTGGGGGGGGGTGGGGGATGGGGAGTGGGTATACATATATGGGTTCGATCGACGCACTATAGTCTTGTTCCTAGAATTCACCCCCAAAAATAGTTTTTTTTGACGTGTTCATTAATTGGGTATTAAATGGGTGTTTTGAGTATTAATTGGGTGTTAATTGGGTTTAATTGGGTGTAACTGGGTGTTAATTGGGTGTAATTGGGTGAGACGACGGACCGGTCAGCTACACTTTTTAGTGTGTTTGTAGAGGGTGGGTTTACCCAGGGAGAGGGTGGGTTTACCAAGTATAACGTACAGCACAGATGTGATTCCATTAAACCAAACCGTTGTTAAGAAGCTGGAAATTACTCAGAATGATGCCGGTAGATGGATAACAGGTTGAGTAATGCTACAGCTTTGGAAGCAGTTAAGAGGGGAGCTTGGGTGGATGAAAATCACGGACAGGCTAGATTTGGGGAAACTGTGTTACTACTACTTGAGAAAACTGCCCTACAACCAGTGGTGCAAATTGATGCTTGATACGATTTGGAACTCTAATATAGAAACAGCGTGAAAAGATCACTGCAGGGGTTACAATATAAAGAAAAGACAACCTTTGAGAAGTACCTAGATGGCACCTTTGGGGGGGGTCACTGCTGTTCAAACTGAGATCAAGATCACTGGAGCTTAGGGGGAAAATTGGGAGGGTTGGGAAAAGGATGCCAAATGTGCCACTCTGGAGTAGTGGAGACCCTGGAACATTTTCTCTTGGAATGCCCAGAGTATATATATCCCATAGAATAAATCTACTGGAAGAATAATGAAGAAATGGGGTGAAGAAACAAAGGACAGATGGCTGAGGAGGGACACGAGGGAGAGGGTAGGAATGCTTATTTAAGAAATTGAAAAGGAGGAAGGGAGGGACACTATTAAACAGTTTATATCTGAATGCTGGGAGGAGAGGAGGGGATAAGGGGAGGGATGCGGAGGGAATGATGGCCTTCTCTTGTGAGAACCGCGACAAACCAGCGGATGGCCAGAGTTATTATTATTGTAAGACAAAATGTCTTCTAACATCGTGAAATAACATCGTACAATCTTCTCCTTTGGCATATATATTTCGCACCATCCACTGAGTACACCTTAAAATTTCACAGAAAACAACCAATAAATAAATGAGAAAACAATTATTTAATTCCCGACTACACTTTTTCTCCGACACGGACATTGACTACACTTTTTAGTGTGCCCCGTGCATTCCGGACCAACAGATAGGCTACACACGCAGATAGGCACACAGAGTATTCTCTTTATACAGGCCCAATAAGATAATTAAGGTGTACGCACTGTTTTTGGGGGTTTTTTTAGAAAATAATAATACTTACTAACTTTCAGAAGATGATAATCCTTCTTAACCCTAGCACAATTTCGACACATAGCTCCCGCCACTCCCAATGGCTAAAACTGAAATGACACTGCTCGTCTTGGTATTACTACGATGTTAACACAGCTGAAACCTTTGTTTTCAGTGTCTTTGAAGCCGCAATCAAAGCTAACGGTGTTGTATATTTGTTCTTGCAGTGATTTGATAATTTGTAGCCAAGTGATTAGGTGAACATATTACAGTTCCTTTGAACATTCGACACTAATATCTAATATTAGTGTTTTTACAGCTTCAGATTTTTAATGAATAGTTAATGAAGTTAATTCTGCCAGTTTTGATGCAAAAAGTAAAAAATGGATTCTCGAAAACTACAAAAGTATCGATTTCAAAACGTTTCCCTCGCATTTACTCTGGTGTGTTAAACGTTAAGTTATAGCAAATTGTCTACATGTTCACAAAGAATACAGGAGAAGTCAGCCCCAAACTAAGTCGGCTCACAAGAGACATCGGGCCAAAACAAAGTCGGCCCATAAGAGAAGGCAGCCCAAACAAAGACGGCCCATAGGAGAACTCAGCCTAAAACATAGTCGATCAATAAGATAAGTCAGTCCATGAGAGAAGTCGGCCCCAGACAAATTCGGCCAAAAACAAAGTCAGCCCAAAGGAAAAGTCGGCCCCACTCTTATAAAAAAAAGTGCCATGGAAAATCCCCCAAAACCCTGGCAAGCCTTGTTTTAAATATTATAGAATGAATTTCATCAAGGTTGTGCTAACCTTTACGTTAGGTTTTTCCACATTTTAAACTGAAGCATAAATCTTCCACAAACATTCATGTCTGTTTTTAACAATCTCAATTAAAAATTAAAAAAAAAAATACTGTTATGTTGTCATTTTTGTCCTTTGAAAGGATCTTACAAACCCTACAACCCCAAAATGGCGGGTTTTTTTTGCCATTCAGTCGAAAGCAGCCACGTTACCTTTTGTCGATTTCCACGGGATTACCTAATCCCCGCTCTGTTTGTTTGTTTGTTTGTTGGTGGTTAACGTCACATATTTATGCACCATGGCTAATCGTGACACAACATGGAGATGAAGTCAAGTTTAGTCAATCGTTGATCAACATGTTGCCCATTTTAGAGGACTTTCACCCCAAGCATTGGTGACTGGGTCCTATTTTACTAGTAAAGCGGAACTGGTTTACCACAGTAAACAAGTGCTGCTTACTTCCCGGGGTTCCCACGGGGAAATCCCCGCCCTCCACACCCTGCAAAAACGTGAAATTTACAAATGTCCATCAACAATAATGAATATGAGAGGAATTAGCAGTACTTGCTGTGACCAAGTCAACAATAATAACAGAATTACAAGGTGACTGTCATCTTTAATGTTGGACTACAACCAAAAACACTCGTTCTTGACTCACAGTGATAACAAAGGTACCCAAAAAGTTTCATGAAGATTGGTTCATAAGTACGACCTCTAGCCAGAGCCTTATTGACATGTGCACTAATTGCAAATAAATCAAAGTTTCTCTAATTTGCATAATATATGCACTAGAAAAGAACGTAATATATGTGATGTTTTCCATGTTACTAAACATTTGTACAAAAATTTATCCATATCAGATCTTTCATATAGAAGTTTTGTACAAAAAACTGATTGCACCTAATTTTGGTACAAAATGGACACCAGCGGCCATCTTGAATTTCCGACTGGATGCCAAAACACAGGTTCTCATCCCACGGTGATAACAAATGTACCCAGGAAGTTTTGTGAAGATCGGTTCATCAATATGGTCTCTAGCCCGAGCCGTATAGACATTTGCACAGTGTAAAATTGAAAAAAATCGAACTTAGTCTAATTTGCATAATTTAAGTGAGAGAAAAAAAAACGTATTATATGTGATATATCCCCATGGTACTAAACATTCATGCAAAAAATCAATCAAGTCAGAGCTTTCATATGGAAGTTCTGTGCAAAAATCTGATTGCACCTAATTTTGTACAAAATGGCTGACTGCGGCCATCTTGAACTTCAGACCGGACCCCAAAACACTTGTTCTCATCCATGGTGATAACAAAGATATTCAAGGAGTTTTGTAAAGATCAGTTCATAAATATGGCCTCTAGCCCGAGCCGTATCAGCATTTGCAGTTACAGTGCTGAAAGTAACACCAAACAGATTAAAGTTAGTCAAATTGTCATAATTTATGCACGAGAAAAAAACTGTATTATATGTGATGTATCCCATGGTACTCTAAACATTCACACACAAAAATTATTCAAATCTGCGTTCTCATATGTAAGTTCTGTGCAAAAAACTGACTGCACCTAATTTTGTACAAAATGGCTGCCAGCGGTTTTGGACATGAAATGTTTTTTGGTAGCCCATAAACCCGAAATGCTGTCTGCCACGCCGTCACCTCGGCTCAGGCTAGAGGCCATATTTATTTATGAACAGATCTTTACGAAACTTCTTTGGCACCTTTGTTATGATTGTGGGGCGAGAACGAGTGTTTTGGGGTCTGGTCCGAAATTCAAAATGGCCGCTGGCAGCCATTTTGTACAAAATTAGGTGCAATCAGATTTTTCTGCAGAACTTCCATATGAAAAGCTATGATATGAATCATTTTTCGTATGAATGTTTAGTACCATGGGATACATCACATATAATACAGGTTTTTTGTGCGTAAATTATGCAAACTGGACTAACTTTGACGTATTTAGTGTTACTTTCAGCACTGTAAGAGCAAATGTCTATACGGCTCGGTCTAGAGGCCGTATTGATGAACGGCTCTTTACGAAACTTCTTGGGTACCTTTGTTATCACTGTGGGATGAGAATGAGTGTTTTGGGGCCCGGTCTGAAATTCAAGGTGGCCACTGGCAGCCATTTTGTACAAAATTAAGTGCAATCAGATTTTTTGCACAGAACTTTCATATGAAAGTGTTGATTTGAATAATTTTTTTGTGTGAATGTTTAGTACCAAGGGATAAATCACATATAATACCTTTTTTTTTCTTGTGCATAAATTATGTCAATTAGACCAACTTTGATCTATTTAGTGTTACTTTCTGCATTGTAACTGCAAATGCCAATACAGCTTGGGCTAGAGGCTGTATTTAAGAACCGATCTTAACAAAACTTCTTGGATATTTTAAGCTCAACTTTGGCGAAGCCAAAGTTGAGGTATTGTCATGGCTCGTCGTCCGTCGGTCGCGCTGTACACACGGCTCGGGCTAGAGGCCATATTCATGAACCAATCTTTACGAAACTTCTTGGGTACCTTTGTTATCGACTTGAGACGAGAACGAGTTTGGGTCCGGTCCGAAATTCAAGATGGCCGCTGGTTGCCATTTTGTACAAAATTAGGTGCAATCAGATTTTTGTGCAGAACTTCCATATGAGAGATCTGATTTGAATAATTTTTAGCCTCCTCCTCCGGCTCAGGCTAGAGGCCGTATTTATGAACCAATCTTTATGAAACTTCTTGGGTACCTTTCTTATCACCGTGAGACGAGAACGAGTGTTTTGGGGTCCGGTCCGAAATTCAAGATGGCAGCCATTTTGTACAAAATTAGGTTCAATAAGATTTTTGCACAGAACTTCCAAATGAAAGCTCTGATTTGAATAATTTTTGGTATGAATGTTTAGTACCATGGGATACATTACATATAATATGGGTTTTTTTCTCGTGCGTAAATTATGCAAATTAGACTAACTTTGATTTATTTAGTGTTACTTTCAGCACTGCAAGTGCAAATGCCAATACGGCTTGGCCTAGAGGCCGTATTTATGAACTGATCTTTACGAAACTTTTTGGGTACCTTTGTTATCACCATGGGACGAGAACGAGTGTTTTGGGTCCGGTCTGAAATTCAAGATGGCTGCTGGCAGCCAATTTGTACAAAATTTGGTGCAATCAAAATCCGAAATTTAGTTTTTTTGTTTTTTATGCATTTTGGTCAATTTTAAGAGAAAAAAAGTTTGTTTGTTTTTTTTTTTTACACTAAAAATTTGGGGGTCCGGGTGGGACTTCGAAAATTTTGGACCAAAATCCAGAAATGAGATTTTTGGTTTTCTATGCGTTTTGGTCAATTTAAAGACCAAAAAAAAAAAATTTTTTTTTTACACTGAAAATTTCTGGTCCGGATGGGACTTAGAAAATTTGTTATGTATTTTGGTCAATTTTAAGAAGAAGAAAAAAAAAAAAAATTTTAGTCTGAAAATATTTTGTTTGGGACTTCGAAATGTGAAAGAGCTGATATTGATAAATTTTGGAACGAATGTTTAGTAACATGGAATACATCACATATATTACTTTTTTTTCTTGTGTATATATTATGCAAATTAGAGGAACTGTGATTTATTTGGTGCTACTTACATGCAATTAGTGCACATGTCAATACGGCTTGAGCGAGAGGTCGTATTTATGAACCGATCTTCATGAAACTTCTCAGGTAATTTTGTTATCACTCTGAGTCGAGAACGAGTGTTTTTGGTTGCAGTCCAAAATTAAAGATGGCGGTCACCTTGTAATTCTGTTATTATTGTTGACTTGGTGACAGCAAATACTAATTCCTGTCATATTCACTATTGTTGACTTAGTCACAACAAGTACTAATTCCTGTCATATTCAAGTTGAGCTACAGTGTCATTGACATTTTCATTTTTATCACCGTGAGATGAGAACAAGTGCTTTTGGGGTCAGGGTCTGAAATTCAAGATGGCCACTGTCAGCCATGTTTGTATAAAATTAGGTGCAATCAGATTTTTGCACAGCACTTCCACATGAAAGCTCCGATTAGAATAATTTTTTATATGAATGTTTATTTATTTTTCTTGTGCATATATTATGCAAATTAGAGGAACCTATTTATTTGGTGCTACTTATATGGATGAGGAATATTTTTTTTTGTGCATAAAATCTATGAATCCTTGAAAACACATTTTTGAGCAAGACAAAATTGTCTATTTAACCCACAACCCCAGTCAGGGGTCATGGATGAAAAAAAAATTCTATACAAAATACTCCTTCATAAAGTTTCTAAATTTTGGAGCCGAAAAATAAAATTTCTGCCTAATTGACCTCCAGGGGTGGGAATTGAGAGCCATAAATAACCCTTGATGAAATAAACAGCTGCGCCATGAGTGCATGATACACCTGTTATTAATTACAAGAGGGAACCACACAATATGAGTATACATGTGTACCTGTCAGGTTACATATACTTGCCACCAAAAAATCATGAAAATTGCTCAAAGTCCAACATGTGGATAATTGCCTATATTTTGATGAATAAAGACCCATAACTCTGGAATGACAAATCGGACAGCGACATAAATCGAAAGGGAGATTCCTTCTATCAACATATACTTGCAACCAAAAAATCATGAAAATTGCTCTAAGCATTTTCAAGTTATTGTTCAACATGAAAAATAAAGTCCCATAACTCTGGAATGACTAAGTGAACGGTGACACCAACCGAAAGGGAGCTTCCTTCCATCAACATAAACCACCTACCAAAAAATCGTGAAAATCTCTCAAAGCGTTCTCGAGTTATCGTACGACGTGTAAAAAATCAACAATTTTCTAAGTGAAAAAGTCCCATAACTCTGGAATGACTAATCGAATGGCGACACTAAACGAAAGGGAGCTTCCCTCCATCAACATAAACCACCTACCAAAAAATCGTGAAAATCTCTCGAAGCGTTCGAGTTATTTGTACGACGTGTAAAAAATCAACAATTTTCTAAGTAATAAAGTCCCATAACTCTGGAATGACTAATCGAACAGCGACGCTAAACGAAAGGGAGCTTCCCTCCATCGATATACACCACCTATCCAAAAATTACGACAATCTCTCAAAGCGTTCTTGAGTTATCGTACGACATGTGACTGGACAGACAGACGGACAGCGGTATACCATAATACGACCCCGTTTTTTCAAACTGGGCATATGAAAATCGATCAGCGCCGTTTGTCGAACTTGATCAAGATATTATTGCGATAAACTCATGTACCAAAAATGAGCCTGGATGGAAAATCAGATAGGACTGGTTGTTGAATTGATCAAGATATTGAGATAAACTCATATAACAAAAATCCGCCAGATTTATTTATTGGTGTTTAAGGTCACATATTTATGCACAATGACTGATTGTGACCGCAACAGGGAGATAAAGTAAAGCAAGTTTAGTCAATTGTTTTTACCCACGTTGCCCATTTTAGAGGACTTCTATCTGAAGCAATGATGACTTCATCCTACTTTACCAGTAAAACAGAACTTGTGATTGTACCATACAGTGAACAAGCACTTTACTTCGCTTCTCAGGGTTCTCACAGGGAAATCAGCCAGATTGGTTAACGTTTGTTCAAGTATCACGCTAACAAGAGCTTGTGTTTGGATGACTGCCTGCCCACCTGTCCTCATCAAAAAAACACGTCAAGTCTTTGGGAAAAACTTGACTAAATGTCAGCCAGATTGGTCAATAACATTGGTTCAAATTACTGCACTAACAAGTTAAAGTTGAAGAAAATAAAAGTATGGGAAATAACTCTGGATGTAAAAATAAGACAGAACTGGTTGTCAAACTTTATCAAGGTATTATAATGAGATAACTCATACACCAAAAAATCAGTCACTTGGTCAACAATTGTTTGAGTGATCGTGCCAACAAGGTCCGTACGGACCAAATGCAACTGCAAACGCCTGCAAACCAACCTTGCTAAACCACAAGTCGAGTTTTAGAAAAAAACTTTACTAACAATTTCAAGGCACATTTGCTGAAATTGTGTGAAGAAAAAAAGAAAAACGGGTGGACGGCAGGATAATAATTACAAACATGTTATTTTTCTCAACAGTTCCTGACAGTTCCAAGATTCCAAGTCAT